>CM056997.1:134440378-135040378 GCA_029891345.1 Dryococelus australis
TATACAATAAAATTAATTTAATATTCTCATATTTATGTGTACATAATTATAATCACATTTAAATTAATTTTATGTTCACATATTTATATAGAGATTTAAATTAATTTTATGTTCACATATAATATAGACATTTAAATTAATTTTATGTTCACATATTTATATGTACATACTTATATATAGACATTTAAATTAATTTTATATTCACATATTTATATACCTACACATATACATAATTATGTATAAGCTAAATTGAAAGAATTTTATATTTATATACCTATGCATACTTATACCTATACATATAAATTTAATTTAAAAAATTAGGGAAATTCCGAGGGAAAAAAGGGGGAAAATGGCCACCAGAGTTTAAAGTCTTTTTAGTTAGAACATTTTTTAAATCAAATTTTATAAAAATTAATTTTTAACGATTTTTTTAAATTTTTTACCAATGTTTTAAATTTTTAGTTACATTTTAATGAAAAAATTGTTACTATCGATTTTTAATTTTTTGTGAATATTTTCTGATTTCTAAAGATTTTCTTAATTTTTTGCATGTTCAAGGTCAAAGGGCATATGTCGTGACTCCTGTCTCCTGGTCACCCGGGTCGCTGATCCGTCACCTTAGCCGCTGATCCCTGTCAGCATATCTGGAAAAAATTGGTCATTCCTGAGGATCTATTTAATAATTTTTACATATTAAAAAAACATATTTTAATGATTTTTTTAATTGTTTGAAATTTTTAAAGGATTTAAAGTGTTTTTTTGAGGTCAAAAGTTCTCGGGGTCAAGGTCAAGGGCCAAAATGGTCGGGGGTGAAAGGTCAATGACATACAAGATGGCGGTTGGGTGACGTCACAAGATGGTTGCTCCCCCGGCCCCTGCTCCTGTGCCAGACGCCAATGTACCCAAGTCGCCATAGTCCTACTACTAAGGTAACATTGTTGATAATATTGAAGAGCTCCAAAATAGGGTTTTGCCGTAATAGTAAAAGTAACAAGCGAGTGAGTGAATAGATTTGGCGGCTCTTAAACATCGAGGTATGTGGCGCAGCGCCGGAACGAAGGGGCGAGGTGGATACGGGGGATCTCCGAGAAAAACCGCGACGAACGGCATCGTCCGGCGCGATTCCCACATGCGAAAATCCGGAGTGACCCGGCCGGGGATTGAACCCGGATCGCCTAGGTGGGAGGTGAGCAGGTTAACCGCTCAGCCATCGTTGCCACCTGACAAGTTATATTCAGCTGTAATATTAGTAATAAGGGGTAAAAATTCTCGAATGTCGGAAAAAATTAGTTACAAGCTGAAATTATAGCAGATGTTAGTACCCAACTAGAGGTATATTTTCCCTAAAGTTCCCACCTCTCCCCCTGGTGCTATCTTCCCAACCCCTCCTTGAACATCCGATTTGCAAGCTTTTGTATTACCGTTCGTATCTCCGTTAGTATCTATCCTAGCCTAAAAAATATATTACGGTTTTATTCCGTGAGTTATTATCTAGAAAAAAAGGAATCCATACTTTTTTCCGCTAAGGTTAATACTTTAAAGAAATTTGCTGAAATATGTAAAATTTTACTTTTTATGCAATGTTTTCTACGGTTTTTTCACTTTAACATTTTTATTTATAATAATTTGACGAAACACTATATGTAAGTTCTAGAACACTTCTGATTTCCAACGGCGTGTGTGTGTACGTGTGTGTGTGTGTGTATGTATATATATATATATATATATATATATATATATACATACATATATTCCTGCAGTTGGGGGATAGGAAGGGAACATGTTTAAAAAAGCGCGTTCCGTCCTTATCAGGACCACACTGGCGCCTGGTTGCCGCGCCAACTGCTCTCTGAAGCCCTTCCCGCCTACGCTGGAACACAAACCAGTTGTGTGGAGTCCAATGTGTCGATGTAACGGAGGGTTTCGTATGGTTTTTGTCATTAGTACCAGTGTTGTGCTAATTTATTTTCACACCTTTTGTGCTCGTGAGGACTATTTTTGGTAAGTAATCACTCAACATGTGTAGTAATTTTGCTATCTTGTTTGTACGTACTTTAAAATAAGACGTGAATGTTAGAATTTATATATTCCTCCATATTTTATTAATTAAGAGTTGTAAAATTGCATTTTTAAGTAATTTTAATTATTATTGCAATTCATATTTATTCGTCAGTAGCAGCTATTCACTGTACGGCAATTTAGAATTCAGAAATGTTCTGTCTCCGTGATCAGTAGTTCCATAGCCATATGTTTCAGAATAAGAATTTACTATGGCATGACCCCAATTTTTTTACATAACTTACTTTAAAACGGATGAGTGCGATTTATTGTCTTCTATGAGGTAAGAATCTGGAAGGAGATGCTGTTTTTCTTACGAAAGGACTGAAAACAATTATTGAAGCACGAAAAATAAGAAATGATGGGCTGCAAGAGATATTGGAAGGCAAAACAAGTGTTTTGAGTGCACAAACTGAGCAGGCAAAATTATACGAGACCATCAAGTATTAAAGCTGCAACTACATTATCGCAAATATGTGATGTATCTCTTCCTTCAACATCAACTTCTCTGCGGAGTTTAGTTGAGAAAAATTTGACTACAAATCGAATTTCTTTATTTCTGGAAATACGGCAGTAATAAGTTCTAAGACTTCTTTGCACCGTAGGAAGGAAGTTCCCGTGGTAGAAACATTAGACACCCAGGGAAACTTTTTGCAAACATGTGAAGAACGGAATGATGAATTTTTTTTTGGGGTGGCGGGGGAAGGCCTGCCTTTTAAGTGTGAGTGACCTTGTTGCACCAGAATCCCGATACCACAAAAAATGTCGTGCCACTTTTTCAAAGACAAACCCGGGTGAAAGATCTGTAGGCAGACCGATGGAGGATAGAGAGTCTATTTTAAAGATGTACAATTACATTGAACAAAGTGATGAATGCCAGTACTCAATTGAAGAGTTGCAAGATATCATGTCAGATATTTCAGGGAAAAAAGAAACTTATTCTGACAAACATCTAAAAAATAATCTTTTAGAACATTGTAAAGAACGCATTATGGTATTTAATATTTTTGGTAGAAAGAATGTTATGTGTTTGTCTGACGCCGCACACAAAATCGTTGACAGTTAGTACAAAGATAGAGAGAGCAAATTGGAAACAGAAAAATTTAGGATCGTATTAGCAGCAGCTGACATTATTAAAGATATTCAAAATAATGGCGTATGGTCACAACACATACCCAGATACGAATAATATGAAGTCTGGGGTAGAAAATTTAATTCCAAATACATTAGCATCATTTACCCAGAAAGTCACAGAAAAGAAGAATACATCGGAATTAGAAAAGTTGAAGAGAAAATTTGTAGGCATAAATCGTGCTATAATATCAGCAGTAAGGCGTAGATCGTTTTTGTCGACGCTTCAGATTGGCTTGGGTTTACACTTCATCGTTTGTATGGTTCTAAAGCACCTGATCAATATGTAATCTTCCATGGGTGTCTGTGCATCCTATTACGAAACTTCTGTGTACACTAACGCTTTCATAAATGCAGGATCACCAAATGTTAATGTTCGTACATTAGATGGCTTGAACACGTTTCATGCGATTGAGGAATACAGTGTATTACGCCAGCTACTAGCATTAAAACCCAAGTGAAGGTCAAAAGGAAGTATTCTGGAACTTTTAATCCTGAATGTACTGGGATAAGATCGTACCCAAAAAGAAGATATCTCGCAGGGGATTAAGTAGCATAGTTGTAAAAGACTACAATGCATTAAAAGTTGCGACAAATAGTTCAGATTTCATATTAACAACAATATTTCCCCTGAATTCCATTTGACTTTCTGGAATCAATGCCCAACCAGGGTGGAATGGCTTTATGATCATCATTAGCAGCACAAAAGAATAAACCATCATCTCTATGTTATTATAAACATGAAACGCTTGTGATACAATGCATATTTAGGGGTAATTTTCAGAGGTTATATTAAATAGTGTGAAGAAACTGCGAATAGAGTATAGTAGTTTAACCCATTCTGACCCAGTGTACACAAGTGTACATTACGCACGTGTAGATAATTTATTTTTCTGTACTGCACACTGCGAAACTCAATAACGAATGATATTACCCGCGGGTAAATAATTCCCAAACAGTCTTACTGGTCTAAGTCATAATTCGTTCATGTAACCGTAGCCGTACATATAGCCTACAGCTCATTGGCTGTGACAACGAAACAAGTGTTTTGTCGACTTTAAGTACAGCACACATAACAAAATATTTTGTTTGCAACACCCGAAACCGTAAATTAAAGTGTGTATGAAAGGGTTAGTTGTCCCGTAATGCCTAGTACTAACGAATGTATGTTTTTTTTCACATTGATGCTGTTTTGTTTACAGCAACAGAATGTAGCTTTAATTCAAAGAGAGGGTTACAGAAACATAAGTTTGCTGCTAGTAAATGTTTTCTTTGTATACGTTTTTGTTTTATGGCTATATTAAATTTCTTTATAGCAAAGAAATGAACATTATTTGAGCTGCTTTTGTTCACAATAAAGAAATATAACTTTGTACCAAAGGTGACGGTGTAAAGGTTTTCTGTCGTACGTTGCAGTTTTCAGTACATAACTGTAGTCCCAACGCAAAAGTTCATAACCAATAAGAATATTCTGCAGCTGCTGAGCATATTTATAGTCCTCCTGCAGACGTTTAATTTCAATCTGAAGTTCGGTGATTCTCCTACATCACTAATCTCAATTCTTCCCCAGAGGTGGCATTATATTCTGGCCGTGTTACTACCGCAATAAAATGCCTATCAAAAGAAACCCGCACGCAAGAAGACAAAGTGGTCGTGTGGTCCAAGGCGTTAGCTTTATAACTTAAGGGCTGTGGGTTCGAATCTCGGAGCCTGATGTTTTTTGCTAGTATTATTTTAAAATATTTGTTCCTTTTCTATAACGACACTGCAAGGTTATTATAGTCATCAAATCAAACAAAAATGATGTTCGTGGCAAGGCTAATTTGCAGGGGTTTATATTTAAACAAATTTTTCTATGCTGCTACAAATTATGTGTTGCAGCAAAGAAAGCGTTTTTACAGTGTATACTGGTCGGAAACATGGGATACTATTATAGGGACCTGCAGTGAATCTTGCTATAGGCTTTCCACCGATAAATTGATAGGGTCACGACTTAAACTGCCATAGGTACACGCAGCACAACGGAAACACTGCACGCCAGCTCAGCAGCGCCTTGCGCGTAAGAGCGAAGGGGCATCAGGCGCGCGTGTCAGTGTCGACCTTATCGCTCCCGCGCTTCCCTCCCGCTAAAAACCACCGAGTAGGCGGCGCCCTTAATATGCTAATGAATACTATTTATTCCGTTCGCCGTTGTTATAGGCTGACATGATCACCACATACTTGAATATTGTCGGTCATTAAGGGGAATTGTGTATGAAAGCAGTATATTTACCGAAATTTTTGGCTCGACAAGACGGAAATAATTATTTCCAACACCTTTATACGTTGTCAGATATTCACTGTCTCCATTATTCTCGGATCGCCGATGGAAGGAAGAAATTTTTTTTCATATCTTCAATTTTCTGCTCCGAGAATAACGAAAGCAGTTCAATTTGTGACAATGCAAGAAGGTCTCGTAGAGTCAAAAATTTCGGAGAATCCCATGTAAAACAAGTTGTGGCAGAAACTATATAAATATACGTTTTCCGTTCACCATTCCCCGTAACAACTATGCGTCGGTACTCCTGATTAGCAGGAGGTGGCACCTATTTTCTGCATAACGATTCCAGACCTAGTAGTACTGCGAAACACCAAGCTCAGTTCCGCTTTCTTAATTACATTTTAATAAAAAAAATAATAGAACTCAAAAATTGGCAATATGTCTTAACGTGTCAGTATACCTTAAGAAATGTCACGTGGGATACTATTCGTTTAAAATGGTTATTAAAAGTTATGCACTGAGAATAAATGTCTGTTCCCCATTTATTAAACTGTGGCCGCAGGTCTGAAAGTTCTACTTCCAGGATATCCCTCCGCCTCGTGAAAACTACACTTAACTAAGTCTAGAATATTACACCAGAGGGACAACGCACCGAATTCGTGCGCACTCTGTTGTAACAGTATTTCGTATAAGAACTATTTCTTACCAGGCGCTACCAACACAAATGTTTTCTCGATGTTTTTTATTCAAATAATTTATAAATGAAGCATTATATTGTATAGACAATATATGAATAATATTTCAGTTTAACGGGAAAAAACATAACTTTTATGAACACAAGTATAAAACGCTTGTGATATATGTCATGTGTTGGAACTAGGTATAGGAAAATTTGGCGAGTTCGATGACCTGTAGGCTAAACTCCACAGTCCTGTGTACACTCTAAATATAAATATTTGTTCATTGGCTGCTGCTCCAGAGAGCAGCCAGTGTTTCTTCACACCTAGGAATGTGGAATTCGCTACTTGTTTCCTTACAAGTCTGCTCTTGGCTCAGACGCATCGAGGGCGTGTATAATAAACTGTGATCCAATTGCAAAGGTGTCTTCACTCTATATATGTTTTAAGGCTATTTTGTCCCGAAATGAATTCGCGCAATTTTTCTATCCCTAGGGATAAGAAAATTGTGGGAATTCATTTCAGGATAAGCTAGACTTCAAACACGTGTACACTGAAGTCAGCTATGCAATTGGATCACAGGTCATTAGACGCGCC
Organism: Dryococelus australis; assembly: GCA_029891345.1. Classification (NCBI taxonomy): domain Eukaryota; kingdom Metazoa; phylum Arthropoda; class Insecta; order Phasmatodea; family Phasmatidae; genus Dryococelus; species Dryococelus australis. The sequence continues at coordinate 134,447,102 of CM056997.1, forward strand.
CTCAACGGCTGAGCCTCTAGTACATTTGCAAGGAAACAAGTGGCGAGTGTCATGCTGCCAGGTATGGAGTAACACTGGCTGCTCTCAGGAGCAGCAGCCAATGAACAAACATCTGAGGCTCGAGTGTACACAGGACTGTGGAGCCTAGCCTGCAAGTCATTGAACTTGCGAAATTTTCCTATCCCTAGAAATAACTAAGCACGTCATACTTGGGGAGATTTTTCTAAGGTTTGATTAAAAAAGGGTGAAGAAACAGCCAATAGACTATGCCAAAAATTTGCGACAGACTAGACATCATAAAAGTATATGTTGCTTGACGTGGACCTCCGTTCGTACGACACGCACTGCAGGACTCTGTACCAACAGAAAAATGTAGCACAGGTGGCTTTATTCCGTTTGACCGAGTCGAACAAGACACTGTGGCCCAATGAGGAAATGAGAACTGCTTGAGTAAGTATATGGCTGTGGAGTCTAGCATGGTACCGCAGTGATACGTAGGGGCAGGTGTTTTTCGCGAAAATATTTTTGCTCGTGCTAGACTTCAGTATCATACGTCCACAACTTCCTTTGGTTATTGGCCAGGTGTCTACGTGAAAAGACACGTTTTTATTTGACTAGGCAAATCGTAATAAAGTAGGCTACTCCGATAATTAGGGCCACCTGTATTTTGCGAAAAGATTTACGCAGTGGCTAGACTTCAGTATCCCATGTGCACACTTGCAGTCTTTATTTGACTATTGGCCGCTTGCCTTTGCGTGAAGGCAGTATGTCACATGAGTGAGCCAATCAGAATTAAGTTTCTCCTATACTGACCGTCCGTGATTTGCGGGCAGACACTTGAGGCACGTAACATCATCCAACCACGAAAGTGCACATGAAGTAAAGTGTTTTGGAGTACAACTGGTCATGATAATCTTCTCGCGAAAAACGCCTGTCTCTTGACGTCCTGTACCGACTGACGAGTCCTCTGTGGAGTGAGGGGAGAGATTTGGGCGGCTCCTGACAGCGAGGTCTTGAGGACCAGTGAGGGTGAACAGCGCCGGAATGAAAGGGCGGGGAAAACGAAAGAGCCTCGACAAAATTCACTGAAATAGGCTGTTCACGGTAATATGAGCACTTTTGAAAGACCTGCTTAATATCTGCCTGTATGTACGTTGTGTATTCTTCCGCCTTATGTAAAATCAACATTGGCATGGGCCTCATCGCTTTATTCATGCGTCGCTCAAGTGAAACTTTGGAAATATTATAAAAGTAAATATGCTACAAATATGCTCTCAGTTTTGCACTTCGGTGTATTAAAAAACAGAAAGTGAAAGAAATAATTGAAGTAATCACAAAGGGATACGTAACACCTTTTATACTACTCAGATATGGCACTACATTACATCCATCGTTTCCAACTTTACTGGGCGCATGCCACTCAGTGCGCACGTTAAAATAAATGCAGGCACGGACAGTGAATTTTTTTCCAAGTTGATTTCAAAAGTGCTCACTTTATCGTGAACAGCCTTTATTTCCCTGTCACATGAAATTCCCTAGAGGTGGACATCCTGTAAATACAGGAAGAAGAGCCTGTATTTGGTAACGGAACAAGATCGTGCGCGCTAGCTCTAGCCAAGTGCGTTCACGCAGGCGAACGAAAACACGTCAGCATACACATGTGGAAGAAGGAAACATTCTTCGGACTTCCAGGGAGTGTTTCCCTGGCAGTGATAGAGTGAGAGAGAAGAACGCTTTCTCCCTCCAGTCCTTCCCCTGCGCAGGGCAGTCCCAAACATCTTCAAGGCTACGGCGGCGCCCCGCTGTTAAGCCCGTGTCACACGAACAAACTTCTTCTGGCTCCCGGGATATCAACTGCGCCCACAAATACTTTTATACATCCTGGACACGGAAAACTTGGGCTGCGTTCGAATTCACTGCCAACATCCCTCCTTCACTTGTACTTCATCTCTTTAGAACCCACAATTACTTACATTCCCTTTATCCCTTCGTGATGAAGTAGATGTGATTTCGAACACTCGTCTTCGTTTCGTATGAAAAAAAAACTTGATTATTAACATGTACCGTCTTCGCAATAATTAATAAATGGATTTGAATTTCACATGCGTAACAGTTCGAGCACCACAGGTAGAGGCTGTTCACGGTAAAGTGAGCACTTTTGAGGCCCTAGTTACGTTTTCCTTTCAACCAGATTTGATCGTTTAGCCACCTTTTTAAATAAATACTGCCATGTACGTAATAAACACAGGGTTTATGTATATTCCACCGCGCTCGGAAGTTAATATCTAATGCTAAAATTAAGTGTATTTATTGACTATTATTTCAATTCAATTCAAGGGTTTTTAAAAGTGCTGAATACACCTCGAATACCTATAACTGACGCTGACCAAATCGAAATGCTTGAACATCCCCATTTAATGTATTTATCTCTGAATTATATCAAAATAAGTAATTTTATGTTTCTCAATGTATCTTTCTCCATCAACTGAAAATAACTCAAATGGTGTTTCTTAACCCATTGAGGAGTATGCACGTAGGCCTACATACTCGGGCAATGTTTATTTGGGAATTTCTTTTCTCTTGAAGACAAATCTCACACTTCTATGGTTTTACTGTTTCGCTGGACTTTATGGAAACCTAAGAAAAAAATTACAACTAGTCACCATTTCCATTCGTAAGAATAAAACTGTTTATTTAAATAATTTCTCAAATGAACACGATGGATTGTGAAACATGTCACATCAGTCACGACACACTGATAGGCACAAAGTCAACAAGCAACTCCATTGGTCGATGGACAGCCAATAATAAACATAAAAACGTAGCAGAGTACATACAGTAGGCGTGTCTTGTGTGGTCAGGACCAATAATAAGAAGGTAAGTAGACATGCAGAGATCAGCACAACTGATACTGGTGTAGCGGAGAATATAGGCAGCTCACTTCAAACTTGGTCTTCAGTGCCAGTAAATCTGTGCCTTCCTAAAGGGTTAATGATACCACTTACTCCTCACACTTGCTGGCACAAAGCAGGCGACAGTATTCCGCACTATGCTTGTGTTCTTTGAAATAACAGTTCATGTCACCTATTCCTGTTTTTAAAGGACAATTACAATAATAAATTATGCCATTAACAACTAATGCAAATATTTAAATATAAAATATTTAACAACTTCATTATTTTATTGTACCTTAACAAGTCGTTTTTTTTTCTCCCCAAAATACAACGTTAACAACATTCATACGTACAACTCATATTCGAAAAAGAAATTAAACTGATTTTTTTTTTCGTTGCCTTAGTTTGTGTACGAACAACAGTGTCCTGCAAATGGCAAGAAGAAGCCGCAAACCTGTTATAAACACCTGGAAAACGAAAATTGCCGTGTAGCGCATGCATGGTAAATCCGAACATACCCTTGATAGTAAATATTCTGAAAATCATTTTAATTAACGCATTGTGTGGCACTCGCGGGAAAACTGCATCTGTTGTGAGTATTCGCTTACACTGTAAAGCAGTGGTGATATTTCTAATATTAGTTATGTATGTAAGATAAAAAGCGCAAAATAACCGGAATTTCGTTCGATTTTTTTCACAAAACTGATCGAAGAACGCGCCTGAGTTTCGAAAGCTTCGTCGCACCGAACGGGTTATTAGGATTTGCGTCCACTGAATTGCGTGACAATTACTCAACGCGGGAGTCTGTTGTAGGCGCAATATTTCTCCTCTTGCGTACGATTTCAAATATTAACAACGATGTGTTTTGTACTGATATAATAGTCGTACTTCGTCGTGTAATGACAGCGTGCGATTACATCGGGAAAAATCTTAACCATTTGTGCACACCCTACTTAGAGCCAGAACCCAGTCGACGTCGATTTAGAGTTCCAAGTATCAGAAATTAAGAATGGGTTAACTTTTCTCAGTTTTTTCGAAGCTGTGATCCCCTAAAACACGAAATAATTAGGTCATTCCACTATCGGATTGCTTGAAGTCGATTGAACATTCGTTAGCAGAATTGGATATCAAAATTTAACCATAGAGAGTCGGGAATCAATCCGGCAGCTAGAAACTGCCGGAATCGTTATTCCGTTAAGAGATTCGTCAAGTAAATCTCGGCGAGCTGTATAAAACGTGTAAACTGGCTCTCGCTTGCGGTTTCATATATATATATATATATATATATATATATATATATATATATATATATATATATATATATATATATATATATATATAATGGCTGAATATGATTTGGCCTATTAAAAATACCTGCAAGTTCGTAACATACATCTAATTAGAACAGCGCAAGTAATCTAGCCAAAAAAAATTTGTAAGCATTATTTATACGTTCTGACAATCAAATCCACAACATTAATGGTATAATGTACTAACAAACACCTATCATGTTACATTAAAACGTAGGAGGGCAATGAACAATTGTTAATTTATTATCTGCTAACAAAAGACTGATAAAGCTGAAGAAATAAGGAAAACAAATTTTGTAAGAATAACCATTAACTACACTAGTAAAAAATATCGGAACTGTTAGGAAGTCCTAAGCTAAGCAATTGTTTCCCACCACAATATTTCGCGTTGCTTGTATGCAATGTTGATTCTCATTTAGTAGTTAACACTATTTCATGTACCTAGTGCAATCGATTTCCCTAATAATAAATTTAAAAAATCTTTCGCGGAATGTGGAACGATCCTCAACAAACGGTGAAAGACATGCAATTTCATGATGCCAAATTGTAACATTATCGTGTAATTTTAAATTCCTGTACACATTTCATTTTGACAGTCGCTGTGCGACCGCCTCGAAAGTACACACTGCCACATTCCTACACTCGCTACCAGAACGAAAGCATACGCTCAGTGCGCTACCATATTAATTCAAATATTTTTTTAAAAAATTGGGTCCCTGGATGTGCTTACACTGGGAAAAAGAGTGAAGAGATTTATGCCGCTCTTAACAGCGAGTTCTTGAGAGCCGATGAGGGTGATTGAGGTGAGTATGGAGCAACGTTGGAATGAAAGGGCACGATTCCCGCATGCGAAAATCCGGGAGTGACCCGGCTGGGGATTGAACCCGGTTCGCCTTGGTGGGAGGCGAGCAGGTTAATCGCTCAGTCACCGCGGTCCTGTTATTGGGGAAAAAGGTTTTATTGAATAAAACAAAGTTCGTATATCGCAACCAAATTAATTGTTTGTATACAGGCAATTAAATATTTTGTTGCTGAAAGCAAATTACTCTGTTGTTTGGTTGCCCGAAACTATATATTTGGTTGTTGCAACAAAATATTTGGATTGTTCTACATACATTATAAACAGTTTTCGACTATTATTAAAAAAATTGAAAGCACGACCGCCTTTCGACCATTTGTCCCCGAACGTTCAGTATTAGCAAACTCAGCTAGAGTAGCAACTAACGAAGTAGGAATGCTTATAACAAACATACAATTCGAATACAGGGCAAATACACGACAGCGTATGTAAATAAATAGCTCAAGTTTTACAGCTTTACTTTTTAGTTTACTGTTGAACTTGTTTTATCGGGACTTTTTATACCAATATTAAAAACCAACTACATGCACTAACAAACACTAATAATATCCTAATTGCCACAAAAATTAAAACTATCGAGCTGTATTTTCGAACTAAGGAAATCAAACGAGTTACCAAGCAAATATATACAGTTGATATAAATAAGTAATTTTTGGCACTCTTATTTTTTTTTTTTTTTTTTTTTTACCCAAAACAAAGGTTTTTGACTACTGGAGTGCGTATTTTGTGAGACGAACAAAATCAGCGTAGTTGCTTTTAAAGTGTTGTTTACTCAACTAAATATTTTGACACATTTTTGGCCACATAAAAACAAGAATTTTATTGGCTGAAACAAACACTTCTCTCGGTGAAAACAGTGCGCATGACTGACCCGTAAACAAGCAGAATAGTATACAAAACTGAACCCTGTGGTTCCTAGCAACTCATCAATCGCCATGACTACTGTTAATGAGTCTATACAGAATGTCAGGTAATTCGCGAGTACGCGCTGCACTACACGAATCATCTGTAATCGAAACTACGTAGAAAATACTCTTTGGTACAAATTCATAAGACCCTTCGTTTACGAGAAAAACGACGTGAAAGGATAAAAAAAAAAAAAAAAAAAAAACAATTGTAGCAAAAATGTGGTATTCCACTTACATAAAGGTGAGGTGATGTGGTGATACTACAGCTAATGTGTCAGTTGTAAGGCATGCGGCAAGGGAACGAGCCGAGCTCAGTTGTGCCAAAGAGAACGACTATGGTCTTGGGGGGGGGGGGGCCTTTTCTGTTTCGTTCAATGTCCGTAGCTGAATTGCAGCAGCACTGTCGCTTGTACTCGACATCCTCTTGTCCTGGTTTTATATTAAATTATTTAAAATGGCTGCAAGGGATGTTGTGGATTTGTATTGTTACGTTTAATCATTTTGATTGATAGCCTACCTTAATTGTAACAACATTTCCGCGTGTATTTATCGACTTAAGCACATTCAGAATATTTTAAGGAATTAATTTTCGAATGTCTCTAGAAATGCACCATAAGAGATTTCACGTTTTGCATCGACTTTGTAGGTTACATGTTTTACCTCGCAGCTCGCAATGCAACATCCAGAGAACAGCTGGAATAAAGAAGTGATATACTACAGTATAGTTGAGTTTATTTACGTTTTAAAAGTATTCGTAACTTCCCAAAGTTGCCGTACCCGTATTATTTTCCATTCAAGTAAACAAAACAATGCATACGTCACGTCGGAAGAGTAAAAGAACTGCGCATGCGCACAGTGCTTGGTTGTGTTTTTTTTTTCCACTGTCCGCTGTAGTTAGAATGCGCAGCGCCACTGGGCAGAGACAAATGAGAATCTTTCAGGGCCCAATTTAAAACATCGAGTGTCCTCTCTTTCCGTAAGGATAATGCTCCTTGGCAACGGTCAGGAATGCTTTCGACGTGTGGAAAAGTGCAAAGAAAACCCCTAACACCTGTTATGGCGTTTGGAAGTTTTATATGCTGTGCTTAACTTGAAAGTCATTTTATCTACTTTAATGTGGCATTTCTCGTAAACTAAGGGTCTTACGCTTTTTTTTACCAAAAAGTATTTTATAATTAGTTTTGATCACAGATTCGTGTGGTGCAATACGTATTCGCGAATTACCTGACTGCTGGCTGCCACGTAGGCTGACGGCCTCTGTATCGCACTTCTAATATAACCAAATTATTAGAGCCTATACACAAGATTGTGTGCTTAGCACTTCACTGAAATATAAAAAGAATAAAATCGTATCGCGCATGGTATATATTTTTTTTTTGCGTTTGCAAACTAGTTGCCAAACATTTTCTTGTAACGCCGCAAGTGGATTGCTGTATTTTTACAACTGTCTTATGTAACGGCCTGTTCACCTTATCATATTCAATAAATCTACAGTACCTATTTGCTTGTGAAAATTCAACATTACTTGTACACATTCCGTGGTAACGTTTGGTAAAATCTACCTTTATTTACTTATATTGTTCAGGAATTAACCATTGCAACTAATTTCCAAAGAATTGGGGCGTATTTTACAGTGTAGGCTGTTCACGGTAAAGTGATTACATTTGATAACCCTCTCATTTGAATAACCTACACAAATAAATAAAATACAAGTGTCTGTCTGTGATTTTCGAGTATTCAACTTTTAATTATTTTTTCATATAGTATAATAGATTACTAAGCCATATCTAATGTTAATTTTTTCATGTCTGTCTGTCTGTCCGATCGGATTTAACTCAATAAACCACTGAACGTATTGACATGAAATTTACACAGTCTATAGATAATAACCCCAGGACCTTAGTCTCCGTTTCATCGAGATATCTCAAAACTGTTCCGGAAAAAATGATGATCCGAGGCTGTACATAGGTACTGGATTAAACTTTCATTAGGATTTCTTACTGATTAAAAAAGACATTGTTAAAAAAGTACCTTCATTTCTCCTTTATTTTTTTGTCTATGGGCTGTCCTTTCCTTCCAAAAAGCCTTAGTGGCCCAGTTAGAGTTATTCTAAATGGAGTCGCAGTGGTTTAATAGATATAACTATATCAAGTGGGGGCGTAGTGACCCACCCAGTGGATAGATATATATCAAATGGGGCCGCAGTGGCTAGAGCGATATGATTATCAGGAATGTAAATAGGTACTGGATTAAGCTTTTCTTCAGATTACTGCATAATAAAAAAAATTCTTTCATTTCTTTTTTTTTTTCTCCTATGGGCACGCGTCGAAACATATGTTCCTTCTTCCGTATGAAGATTTCAGCTTCGTCGTTGAGTACCTGAGTGCTGTCCTCCTTTTCTTCCCTAGTGAAGTTGCTAGATCGATTCAAAGTCCTAAATATCATGCTAACGAAGTAGCACTGGCCGGTTAGTAGTTATAAATATATTTCATTTTAGCGTTGGACGTTAACCATTTAATGTACACTTTAATTTTTCGTTTCAGGTGTTGCAAAATACGAAATTTGTCGTGTAAAAAGTATTTACGGATTTCTTATACCAACTGACATGTCACAAGACGCAACCATTTATAATATAGTTGACGTGTCAACATCAGCCAATAGCATTAACCAGGGAAAGGCGGTGTCTTTATTGGTGCTTGATTCTTTACCTGTATAGCAGCGACTATGATTATAAAAAAATGGCTGAAAGGGAAATGTAACTAAGGGGTCAAAAGTGCTCACTTTACCATGAACAGCCTATAGAGCCGTTTTATACTCTCGAAAGGTATTTTTAGAAGTAATGATAAAGGCTGTTCACAATACAGTGAGCACTTTTGAAATCTATCTTAGAAAAGTTGACACTGCCCCTGCCTGCATAAATTTTAACGGGCGCACTGAGTGACATGCGCCCGGTAAAGTTGGTAACGATGGATAGAAAGTAGTTCAATATGTTAACGCAGAATAAAAAGTGTTAGGTAACCATTTGTGATCATTTAAATTATATCGTTCGCTTTCTGTTTTTTTAACGCCTCGGTGTGTAAAAATTAGCAGATTTATAAAATGTTTACTTTTCTAATAATTTCACAGAGTTTCACTCAACCGACCCTTGAATAATGTGATGAGGCCCACGGCAATGTTAATTTTACATAAAGTGGAAGAATACACAACGTGCATACAAGTATATCTTAATCAGGGATTTCAAAAATGCTCATTTTACCGTGAACACTCTGTATTTAACTTTATGCTCCTTGTTTGTCAATGTAAAAAATTAAATTGAAGAGGTTTTAAAAATTCGGGGATTATTAATAAATTGCCCGTACGGTATACGCGCACCGCGTTGAAAGTATTACCCAGTGGGTTTTCTCACGGCACTTCCAAGACTGCTCCATCCCCAACGCAGCACAACACCTTACGTGTCAGCACCGCCCAAATACCTTGCCCCATCCTCGCCCTTAGAACAGGTTCTCCTACGACCTGTATCCCTATGTAATTATTACTGTTCACCTTGGCAGCCGATGTCAACTTCGGAGCATGAAGTTCTCACTTCGATTAAGTTACGCACGTGTGTTACCATTTTTAGATTGAAATTTTACTTGCATACACGCATTAGCCTTCCTGCGCCAAAGCTCAATAAAAAGAATTGCTGTCACACAAAATATTTAATTTAAAATTTAAATGTGTTGGGCATATCAAATGTGGTAAGGGAACGGTAAGCCCCCCCCCCCCCCAAAAAAAAAATTACGGTGTTATGATAATCTACTTTTAGCCAAAATTAAATTAAAATGTATTTACAATAAACACACGAGTGTTTTATCGAAGTTTCTAACACAGATATTGGACATTATAGGCTGTTCACGGTAAAGTGAGCACTTTTGAGGCCCTAATCACTTTTACTCTCAGCCATTTATCATTTAACCACCTTTTTAGAATAAGTATTGCCATGTAAAGTAATAAACACAGTGAGTATATTCCATCACACCCGGGAGTTAACGTCCAAGGCTAAAATAAAATATATTCATAGACTATCATTCCAAATGAGAGGACTTTCAAAAGTGCTCACTTTACCGAGAATAGTTTATAGTCTCCTATACGCCCCTGTTGAAGGTGTTTAAGGCCAACATGTTCTAGCCAGCACAGCACGCGGAGAGGAGAGCGACAGAGTATGTTCGTGTAAGGCGGGCCTTAGCGGTGTTGTTTCCCTGACCTGCCTCACCCACCCCTCCACAAACCTTGTCGAGTGACGTCACTACCTCCCCTCCGGGCCCCGGGCGCAATCGATAGCGGCGCGGGGCAGGTTCGGGACTAGGCGTGGCTCTGCCTGCCTCCAGAGACTCCAGCCAGACTTGCCTTGCCTCCAGCCTGGAGCCCGCCTTGGACTGGGCTGAGGCTAATTCTGCTCAGATTAAGAACAAAACTAGTTTTCTTATAGGAGAGTGTTTGGCATAGGCAAACTTTCCGTCGCTATAGAGCACTCTTAGGCCGTGTTCCAATTAGTTTCGTTTTTTTTTAATTCGAATTTAGAATTTGGTAAGGTTTCGGCGGAATACAACATTCAACTGTCAAGGATGCCATAGTACTATTAGTTTTGCGTTATCATTATTCCAAAATTAAGTCCACGAAGTCTCAAAATAAATAGTATTTACTCCCGAAAGTTATTAGAGTGACATTTAAAATTTTTAATAAACAATGTAAAACAATATGACGTGTAACTGTCATTTAACAAAAATTGTGTTCTGAGAAAATACGTATTTAATGAATATTTCAGCAACTTGCTTTGTGAAATAATTATTGAAAATACTAAAGATTTGTTTGACTTTGCGTACATCTAACAGTTTCCGCCAATATAAAAAAAACCGAAGCGCTACCGAGATTCGAACTAAGATCAGCCATCGTGCCCCAGCGCTACTCCATCGCGACCTCTGCTAAAGCAGGCCTAACTAACTACTTATTCAACGGAACACACATTTCAAATACTGGACAACCTGCGCAAATAAATATTTCAAATTTTACAGCTCCACTGTTTAGTTTCCTGTCAAACTGATTTTATTAGGATGCTTATATCATTAATTAAAACACTGTTGCTATCCTAATAATCAGAGTCCCGAGTATTTCGCGGATTGATGTGGCAGCAGGCCATACTTCGTAATCCTCTATACACTCGAGACAATATCGTTTGCTTATCGGTTGGTACGATCAAGAGACACCTTTGTTTAGCACTGTTCAACGCTAACTCACACTACTGCCTCCAGCTTAACGGGGCGTGTCAAACAGCTGCCATCCAATCACGAAGAAAGTGAGAAATACCAAGCGTTTGAATTCTACCTCGCCACCGAATACATTCGCGAAATACTCGGGGCTCTATTAATAATACCACCAAAAATACAAACAACCCTCAAATTGTATTTTCGAACGAAGGCAATCAAATGGATGGCCAAACAAATAAGCCAACGTACAGCTGATCCAAGGAAATATTTTGGTGACAGTGTACATTAACTTCTTTTGGTCTAACACACCAACAGAGAGGTTTTGTTAATTCAGTCGTGTATTTTGTAAGACGCAACAAATTTCGTTGCTTTTCAAGTTTGGTTTATTCAACAAAATATTTTGTCTGGACAAGTATTTTTTGGCCCTATACAAACATTTTGTTGACTGTTTTCTCAGTGCAAGCGCCTATTAAAACTGTTCAATCAAGAAAAAGAATATGAGTTGACCCATTCAGTTCCTCCATGATCGCAGACATATTGTACATGACCGATATTTATGGACGGCACTGTACACGAGTAAATACTGTAAATGACTGACATATTGTACATGACGGATATTTATGGAAGGCACTGTACACAAGTAAGTACTGTACATGACTAATGAGAACATCTGTGGAATTAATTTGCTTAGGTTGGCAGCACCAAGCTTTAAACAAGGAGCCGATGATTTCAAATAACATTACATACCTCTGGCCAAGAGTTAACAACTGCCTATCCAGCCTGAGTTTTCCTGATATAGGCTGTTCACGGTAAAGTGAGAACTTTTGAAAGCCCTCTCATTTGGAACAATAGTCAATAAATACATTATATTTTAGCCTTAGATGTTAACTTCATAGTGAGGTGGACTATACATACTATGTTTATTACTTACATGGCAATATTTATTTTAAAAGGTGGTTAATGAGTAAAATATGGCTGAAAGCAAAAAGTAACTAGGGCCTCAAAAGTGCTCACTTTACCGTGAACAGCCTATAGTTGACAGTAGTAAATATGGTGAAGCACAGGCCATTTTACATATAATTAACACCTTAAATTAAATTATAATCTAAAGAATTCTTATTTAAAAAATTTACATTTAAAAATTTAAGTTTAGTTTAGTATCATATTATTATAAGTCGCTGAATTAAAATATCCAACGGAGGTACTACAGCGTAATTATTTAAATTTAGTCTGTAAATATAATTTCTGAATTCACCACAATGACATTTTTAATTTTAAAAAAATTAAAATTTACGTTGTAAATATGATATTTTGAAACCCCCATGATTCATTATTTAAGTATTTAAATTTATGTTGTGGATATAATTGTTTAATTCGACCCTAATTTTTAATTTTAATTTCTCGAATATTTTTTAATTTATAAATTAAAAAAATTATATGCGTTAAAGATTTTAGTTATATGTAAAATGGTCCGTGTTACGCCATATCTATACTATTCTTGCCTGTTCCACAACTATACAGATTCCCAAGTCCAGGGTTGCTCTCATCAGCCATGCATTGTATATGCTATTCACGGTAAAATGAGCACTTTTGAAAGCCCTGCTTAAGATCTACTTGTATGCACGTTGTGTATTATTCCACCTTATGTAAAATTAACATTGTTATGGACCTCATCGCTCTATTCATGCGTCGGTCAAGTGAAAATGTGAAATCATTAGAACAGTAAATATTTTTCAAATTTGCTAATTTTTACATTTCGGTGCATTAAAAAAAACAAAGCGAAAGAAATATTTAAATTAACATAAATGATCACACGCAACACTTTTTATTCGACGTTTATATACAGAACTACTTTACCATCCATCGTTACCAACTTTACTGGGCGCATGTCACTCAGTGGGGGCCCGTTAACATATATGCAGGTAGGGGCAGTGGCTTTTTTCTAAGGTTGACTTCAAATGTGCTCACTTTATAGTGAACCGCCTTTATCGGGTATTCTGAACGCCATCTTTGTGAAAAATGCGGTATGTTGGAAGTTTACACACCTCTCGTCTGTGAATGTTGTTCACTAGCTACGCGAAGCACACTAGCCGCAAGCACAGAGCACGCCAAAAAATGTAACGATTGCAACTACAACACGTGGAGACAGTGAATTCGGGACTGAAAGTTCTAAAATGATTTAAAATTCAGCAATACATGGAAAGTTTTTTTTTTGTGAAAAACAGGTGGCCCAAGTATAATTAACGCACCGACAATTATTACCTTCTGGAAGAGCAATACCCTATAATCCTTGAAGACTATAGTTCTACGTTTTCGTGTTCCGTATGATCTTTACAAAAACACATTTGGAACTACCAAGTGATTTTCGATCAACTTGCATACAAATTCGCAGAAACAAGATACAGCGATGCAAGTATTAATTTATAAATAGTCAAAAAATTTAGAGGTTCGCCATTTGATTTAAAGGGATCTTCATTAAAAAATGGCGGCCAATCCGCCGCGTTTCGCAGCCCACCTGCATATCTGCCAACTTTTCAAATCCTCAATCAGTAAAACATTTTGAAAATGTAAATTTTAACATAAACTGGACGCGGCATTTTTTAAAAACATACAGTATAAAGAACATTTCTTCCACACAGGCCTATTTTCTTACATGTTAATTTATCATTTTAACCCTAAATTACAAAATAAATACGAAGTGGAAGTTAAAAATTCTTAGGTCAAGACTTCTTTAAACTTGCAGAAAATGAAGTTTTCACAACTGTACGTTAACTCTGTGAGAATGGGCGTATGCCAACCTGAAGTTCAAAGGAAATTTCTTCGCAAGAAAGTGAAAAATTACTTTCAAATTGTTTACTAGACTTATTAATAATATATTTTCTTTTAATTAAAAAAAAAACTTTGCAGCTTAGTGTAAAACCGCCTTTCACATTTTAAATGTGTTTTTACGCACTTCACGTGGTTGAAAACATATTTTCTGCCGCCTTTTGCAATATTTAAATCATGCCTACAAACACGGCAAAACACGAACTTCTCTCCTTTGTTAGACTTTAATATACACGGAAATTCTTCAGTGTACTATTTCCGAAATAATCAGAAAATAGGTTTTCTTACGTTTTCCGCTCATTTTTCCAAATACTACGTGACACGACGTTGTAAAAAATACGCACTTACAACACGAACATGGCCGACAAGTAAACACAAGCACACTGTGTGATGCAAATGTGGCGAGATACGAGTCGTGAACACTTCATAAATATACGACTTCAGCGCTGTCTGCAACGTCAATCAGCCAATAACATTCCGCGATTAGCTACCAGATTCTTTGTTACAGTGACGCGTCTCTATTGCGCTATCTGTGGCGATCATAAGAAAAATAACGTCAAAAAATGATAAACAAAAAAACCGTAAAACTTTGGCCTCTCTCCGTAAACCCGTATACACACTACAAATTCAGTACATTTTACGAGCAAACCGTAAAAGTTGGCAGGTATGCACCTTGTATTGAGTCCTCGTGTATTATGTCCCTAAGAAGAGTGTTTTTGTACCTTTCTTTCGGATGTTATTTATGATTTATCAAACAGCAACTGATAAAAGTGCAAACATTATTTTAAACATTAAGAGGAGTGTGAACCTGCGCTTCCAAGGTCAAGAAGCGAGGGAGCGATACGGGCGACACTAACACGCATGCCTGGTGCCTCATCGCTCCTACGCGCAAGGCGTGCAGTGTTTCCGTCGTGGTCCTGTACTGTGCAAATTAGATTTGTGAAAGTGGGGTTTTATTACAAGCGATGAAATGCCACATATTAAACTACGTCTGTATCTTTGTGCTTTTCTATTGCTGCTAACGAAAACTGCATAGGCAAGTTTTAGAAATTCTATATCTGACCATTTTTACGATTTTTTTTTCTCCGAGAATACACTTAATATGTTAAAAGTAAAAACATAGAGGCATAGATAATTTTTTTTTTTACCTTTTCCAGCAAAACGTAGTATTTACGGAACGTATATTCACCGAGATACGCGAATACGCGCAAAACGATTTCACAAAAAAATTTCCAGTTAACACTCCTCTTAATTTACGTTTCTTTGTCAAACAATATAGAGCTATCACGCTAGACTACGCCTAACCAGCATATCACAAGCAGACAAATGTTGAAATACTGGATATGTAGTATACCTGCGGTTTCATTTTACGTTCTACAAGAATATTCCAATTTTGTAAGTCAGAAGGCTAACACAAGATCCAAATGTCAAAATCAAGCTTCATAATTACATTCCAACGACGTAAAGAAATGTATTACCTAAAATGTTTGAATTACGTCTTTACATATTTATGCGTGCGTATGTGTGTCATATATAAGAACGTTGTAAACGGTGGCTGCGTTCGAATTCACTGCAACGAACCCTGCCCAAAATTCCCCTCATTCCGTTGATCCCTTAGCGACGACGTGGAAATAATTTCGAACACCCGTCTTCGTTTCGCAACGAACATACGAAAAAAAATCAATTAACTGTTATCATTTTCGTACGTTGCCTCGGTTTCTTAACGGCTGTGTCCATAGAATGGTACGAATAAGCAGGGCAATTCTTTGGGATACGAAGAAAAAAATAACAATTCCGGTGAGTGAAGAGGACGCGTCGCTCGTGGCCTTGACTGAAGGACACATTCATGGCAGCGCCTATGGGCGCCGTTACCAGGAACTGACAGCCACAATGCATGGTACGGGGTATTGAAAATAATGGTACACTGGTACAAAATTATGGCACTTTTTTTTTTTTAAATGCGTAAAATCACAATTTTATGTTTGCTTTGCTTTCAATACACAACAGTGGTCTGAACTTTGCACTACTGATATCAAACACAAGTGAAATACAGGGTTATTGCAAATGATTCATCGGGTTTTAAAAATCTGTAATTCATGAACTATTTATATTAAAGGTTCGCGCTAACCACACAAACAAAAAAACTCACAAAGTTTCTTTATACGAGTCTAAACTTCTTTTGTATCACACCAGGTGCCAGCACTAGCTCAGTTCACAAAATGGCGACAAATTAACAGAAAGCGTTTTGTGTTTTGGAATATGCAATATGTTTATCGGTTGTTACCGCGCAGCGTGTATTCCGAGGGCATTACTGCACAGAACCACCAGGTCACCAGAGCATTCTGCGGTGGTATCGTCTGTTTCATGACACAGGATGCTTGTGTAAAGGCAAGAGCACAGTGCGGCCAGGTGTTTCTAACGAAACAGTGGAGAGAGTGAGGGGAAGTTATGTGTGTAGCACACGAAAATCAACTAACCGAGCAAGTCGGGAGTTTGGGATTCCTCAGCAGACTGTGTGGAAGGTTTAGCGACGACGGTTACAACTTAAACAGTCCCGCTTGCAGTTGTTGCAACACTTGCATCCAGAAGACTACGCTATCAGAGTTGAATTTTGTGAGCACATGCAGGAAGCTACGCAGGAAGATGAATTTGCCACACGTCTGGTGTTCAGTGACGAAGCGACGTTTCACTTGGGTGGAAAGGTGAACATTCACAATGTTATTTCCACAAATCAGAGGAGATTCCGCCAACTTCCGTGTTCCAGCGGGATGGGCCCCCACCTCACTGGCAAACAAAAGTGTGTCGCCACCTCAGCAATGAACTCCCACGCCACTGGATTGTACGCTGTGGTCGGGATTACTTGACGCTGTTCAGATGGCCGCCCCGGTCTCCCAACCTCACACCGTGCGATTTCTTTCTTTGGCGGTACGTGAAAGACACTGTTTACGTGTCACCATTGCCAACAACACTGCATGAGCTCCGAAACTGCATTACCACAGCTGTCATGGCCATCGACAGGGACATGCTGCAACGCGTATGGGGTGAACTCGACTACCGATTGGGTGTGTGTCGTGTGACGAAAGGAGCTCACATTGAACATTTGTAGAAATTTGTGGGGAAAAAACTTGAATGTTTTCACGTGTTGCTCATAATTTTCTGACAAGTACTTTGTGAACTGCAGATTTTTTAAACCCGGTGAATAATTTGTAATAACCTTATACGATCTCTAATTCGTAGATAAATCATAGGGCTTCGGTCTTTGACTTAACCAAGCGCTATAAACGGATCATCTTTTATTATACTTTAGAGTCATTAGCGGCATATTTTTACTGTAGTCAGATTATGGTACATTTGCGTCCTATAACAACCCCGTCATTGTACACGGTCTAATTATGGTACAAGTACCATGAAAATGGTACGTCTAACATCACTGACAATGTGTGACCTCACACGTCTCCATGCACTTTACTAGAGCACAAACCGAGGTATAGGCTGTTCACGATAGAGAGAGCACATTTGATGCCCTAGTTACATTTCCTTTCCGCCATTGCTATCTAACAAACTTTTAAATTAAATATTGTCATGTAAGCAATCGACGCAGTGTGTATATTCCAACCGCACTCGAAAGTTAACGTCTAAGGCTAAAATTAACTATTTTTATTGACTATTATTTTCCAATGAGAGGGCTTTCAAAAGTGCTCGCTTCACGGTGAACAGCCTATAAGGAAGGCTTTTCCCTTGGGCGAGTTCGGACACAGCTAGGGCGACCGGACGGTCGCGTTCAGAAAACGCACTTCTGAGAAACCACAACTGGCGACGATGACGTCATCGGCGAGTCCACGCACGCGTGCCAACTGCGTGTGAACATTCTCGGCCGCATTCCTGACGACTCCGGCCTTATCGACCAACATCTACACACAGGAATGTGAAGGATGAGCGAAGTGCCCCCCCCCCCCCCCATTTCCGTCAAGGCGATGACAAGAACACGTATCACGGAAGCGAACAACGTAAATTTTCCTGTCCAATCTCCAGTAGAAGGTGGAATCGTACATTCGCAGATCGGGGCCACGGTTGCCGCAGTGGCTGAAGGCCCTTTCAAACGATCAAACCTTTCTTCAAATTACCTTCAAAGATTATTGAATCAAATTCATTGAATACTGTGACGTCAAAAACGTCACAATCACGGCCATTTTCCTTCAAGATTTTCGTTTAGAGCATGTTCTAAATTTCCTTGAATCCAAAATTTTAATCGCTTTATCGCATCTTTTCTGTGAGAAATAATGGAAGTAATCTCAGTTTTTTTTTCTTACAAAATAAAAACGGTTATTAAAAAAATGTACAATGAATTGAAGAAAAATAGCTTGTGGTTTAACCAATTATTTTTGTGTCGTGCACGAGTCGTAGATACTTCTAAAAATTTACTTTTAATTTTTTTTTGTTGGTTTCATTAAAAAGTTTATGATAAATTTTCATGTGGAGACTTGAGTGCTTATTGAATGCAATTAATTGAAAGGCAAATGAAATGACTTTTTAGTTATATTAATTTAATTCAAGTAATTTAATACAATAAATACTTGAACGTGTGAAATGGCCTTAAAAGTGCTCGCCTCCCACCAAGGCGAAACTGGTTCTATTGCCAATGGGGTCGCTCCCAAATCCCCACAGGTGGGAATCGTGCCGGACGATGCCGCCGATCGGCGGGTTTTCTCTACGATCTTCAGTTTCCTCCGCCTTTTACATTCCGGCGCTGCTCCACACTCGCCTCACTTCACCCTCATCATCCGGACATATTGTTTATGGGCAATCGTTGTTTTCGACTTTACGCTTATCCCGACAAATAAAATTCCTCCTGGGAACACATCTTGCTAGAAAAGAAAAAGAAAAACCTGCAGGTTTTTACATATTAACTGCATAAAAATAAATCGTGAAAACGGTAAAACAAATAGTATTCTTAGTTATTGCCTGAGAAGTTTCCTTTAGCAGGCAGGGGTTACGGCCGTGGTTACACATGTGAACTTTCACTATGATGTACTGTGCAAATTAGACCAGTAACAGTGGGACTTTAACAAACGCGATGTAAGACCAGAGATTTAAACTACGTTCGTACAATCGTACTGTTGCGATTTCTGAAAAGTCAGTGGGCTGCTAAACCTAGTTCGTTAAGGGATGGTTGTCTTAATTAAATAAAAGGGTTTTCTATAATTTCCTAATTTTATTTACAATAACTAAAAATCAAATTCTCCCGACTCAACATCTTAAAATAAAATGAAATCACTTGCTGTTTGCAATTAATGACTTCACCAGAAAACGGGCCCGTGGAATCCGCGGGCTAAGCCACTGTCCGTGAAACAGGCAAACGTACAAATTACTCTGCGAACGTCGGCATGTGCTCGCTCGCACATCCCGTCCTGCAGTTGCAAACTTAATACTTAAGACTTAACACTTAATACTGAAAAATATTTAGAGGGGAGGAGGTCGAAATTTAGAAGGGCCTAACCTGCGAAGAGCGATATCTGTTTAGGGGGGGGGGGGTAGAGAGAAATTAAAAATACCAATTTTCGACAAAATACTAACAAATGAGACATATAGCACTTTCCAAAGGCGAAAAAGGTGGGAGGGGTGGACATTTTGTGTGTGGAGGGGATGTAGGTTTGAAGGGCCTTACTTCCCATCGGAGGAGGGTGGGGTACAGAAAGACAACTCTCCCCCAAATCCCAAGAAAATCGCTCTCAAAATGCGCCTTCCAGGCCGAAAAAAAGGTGAAAAACGCACCCATCTGGTTATCGCATCTCCTCCCTGGGGAAGGGGATTATATTTGGCAGCGGGAGATGAGGGGGGAGGGGTTCTATAGCCAAAGGTCCAAGGGTGTGCAGGTTCTTGGCAACACACCTCTATCCCTTGGGGGGTGGAGGTGCTCCGTGCCCTCAAATAAGTTACGTTTTTGATCATTAAGGTGAAATCAATCAAATGTTATATTACCTCAGAATAATTGACGTAATTAAGTAATTATAAACCAGTCGCAATACAGTGTAGCGAAACCTATTCAATTATAAATTATGTGTTCATATTTGACAGTTCCAATATTTACAACAAAATCCGTATTATATGTTCATTCGTTCCAGCATATTTTAGTCCATTTCCCACCAATCCGCAATGTTCTACGAGTTCTCCGAGAGCCCTCACACACAGTAGCCTTCACACGTCGGATATTACGCCCTCTCGTCCATTCACACCACGAACACCTCGTCCGCACTCAACTTTACACTCCACACTCAGCCAGATGGCCTCCGCCAAAGTCTGCCGGCAGTCCAGCTGTGGCTTATATTTGTAGGGGCATGGGCCATCGTCCTGAAATTACGCTAAAATCAGCGTTGCGCCGAGGGTACTAGTTCCGAGAGTATTCTTACGCTTCCTCTACATTTATCGGCTTCTACAGCAGGTTCAGGAGGAAGGGCTGTGACGCCAGCCAGGTCTAGCAGGTGCCAATCATTTTTCGGCGGCCCCGGTGGGAAAGCGACGAGGCTGCGAGCGCGTCTGAAGAAGGGGAGGGTAGATGTGAGTCACCCCCCACAGAGCCGGGCCACGCATAACGGGAGCTCGCGGCCATAACGATCTACAGCGTGTAACAGTACTTTAGTCTTACCATTTACGGAAACTGCATAGGCGAGCTTTAAAATTGTGATGTTTAACAATTTTCACGATTTTTTTCTTCATGAGTACGCCTAATATGATAAAAGTAAAAAGATAGGGACATAGATAATTGTTTTCTACCCTTTCTGGCAAAAAGTCCAGAGCATTTATTTACAGATATACGTGTATTCAAGCAAACAACGATTACACAGAAAATGTTTCCGGCCATTAACATGGAAATCATTTGCTTGCTGACGTTAGGCAACTCTGGCTACATACCGCAGTAGCATATCCCTTCCAATTATAAGAAACTGAGATACACGGGGGACTAATTGGACCATTAACAAAAAAAACGGTGCCGCCGTTTAGAAAATTGACTGCAGGAACATTCGGTGGTATTTTCGCTAGAGCCAGTGAAATCGATGCTTTTTGAGAATAGGGAGAAAGCAAATATAGAATGTGGAAGTTCTTGAGGGGGGGGAGGGGGGAGGCAGAGAAAGAAATTTGTCACCAGCAAAATAATAGTCTCTCCTGTTTTTGTAAACTGTCAAGGTGTGTTGCTCTCTGAAAGCTGTGCAGGGGTGAGGAATTCCTTTTCCTAGGGCAAGATATTTTATGGCGCAAGGAACGAACCGAAGGCGGGTTTGGTCGCTCTTTTGTGTGAGGAATCATTGTTTTATTTCAGAATCTTGTAAAGATAGGATGATATCCAGATGCGTGCGGAATTATCGTGTATGTCATGTCAATTGGAACTGTCTGACCACTGGTTACAAGGAGACCTGGAGTTAGTATTTGTCAATGTGACTGAAAGCTCATGTCTTGACTAGCTTTAAGGTTTGCTTTAAAACCTTTATTTTACCAAACATTATAAAGGAATCTTATACCAATGTGAATTACCTCATTTTGCTGGGTTAGTTTATTTGAATAATAAAAATCATGATTTTGGCATACCACAATGCAAAAAATGTACAAGTAACGTCTAAAAGATGAGCAGAATTATGTACAAATGAATCATGAAATGGTAAAAGGAGTAAGTACATTTATCACGGTTCTGAGAAAAATGAGCAGAATTATGTACAAATGAATCATGAAATGGTAAAAGGAGTAAGTACATTTATCACGGTTCTGAGAAAAATGAGCAGAATTATGTACAAATGAATCATGAAATGGTAAAAGGAGTAAGTACATTGATCACGGTTCTGAGAAAAATGAGCAGAATTGTGTACAAATGAATCATGAAATGGTAAAAGGAGTAAGTACATTGATCACGGTTTTGAGAAAAATCAAGAAAAACTTTTTACCTTCCGGTTAATAACTGTGATTAACCAAAACCATTGTTTCTACTTCAGCTGTTAATTTTTGACATAATGCGAAAAGTAAAATGCAATGGTAATTTTTAATGTATTTTAAGGTGTTTACAATTAATGAACTCGGAACTTTTTAACAATTCATCATTATTGAATGTCGTGTATGTAAATACATTATTTTCGCTCAAAACTCAACATTAGCGTTACTGCTTTGCATTATTATAACATGAAAATCTTGTCAAATAGCTGAATCAAGAATAATATTTTGTATTACATTAAAACATTATTACTTCTGTTCTTTATCAAATCGTTCATTTTACCTCTACAACAGTAAAGTGACATAACAGTAATATGACATAATCACATTTTCACACTTCTCTACACTTTTTCTAATTTTCCTTGCAGGAGTATCTTTGTTTCTGCAGTTTATGTATGGTTTCTCTGTTAAACATGGATGTTTTATTATTATCATTGAATAGTTACTTTCACTCCTTGATACATTTTTCTTTTTTTCATCATGTCATACCAAGCTTTATTCACATCCGCCATCTTCAAGCGCTAATACAATAATGTACATAAAATGAAGAGAAGCGATGTGGCCTTCAGTCTTGTTTTCATCTGTAGGAATGGCATGGAGGAATCTATTATGGTATCTGCTGTTTATGATATCTATTCAATTACAGTATTAAAATGGCGTTAAGTCATGGAATAGAGTCATGTTAATACTGAATGCAAAAACTGAAACTTCAATACGTGATCAAGAATATGACTAGACACGAAGTCACCCCGACATTGATACGGAAGAACAATTTTTCTTTTAAAAACCATGAACTGAGACTGAACATTAGTTTTTATGTCATAGTATGTATGTGTACAATAAATTGTGTAAAACAATTGAAATGTTTTGTACCCTAACTCGTTAGATTTAAAGAAACACTACATAACCTATATGTGGAAATAGGGGGAAACCTGCTGGGGTTCGTACCGATGGACCTGGAAATGTACACACATGCTTTCAGTTTGAAATGGGCAGTCATATGGTCGGGGGCAAGGTTGGTGGGATTTGGAGGAGGGGGATATGGTAGAAAAATGGGGGGTGAGAGGTTATGAGGGTGTGTGGTGGGGGTGGGGGTTGGATGCGCGGAGAAGGTGGGAGGAAGCAGAGAGGTGTTTGCGGAAGTTGCAGAGGGAAGAAAAGCAGGTCTGGTTAGAGAGGGGGAGGGGGATGTGAAAGTGACTGGTATAAATAAAGGAGGCAACATCTTGTGGGAATTGTCAGTCCATTGAAGTACGAGTTTGGATCGTCTCATCTAACTTGTATAGACATCATATTTTGCAGCCACAATGTCTTTCGACCCACCAGAGTCATCGGATACACCAACTACAGCACCACCATCGACTTCTGATATGACAGCAGCACCGCCATCGCCTTGTTCAAGCATGACAGCAGCTTCACTATCACCTTGTTCGTACGTGGTGCCTATAGTAGCAGCTCCATCAACCTCTTCGGGTGGACCACCTTCAGCAGCTCCATCCTCATCGCGACCCGAACCAACAGTGTCAAGATTTTGATGCATGTATTCTAATGAAGTCTATGAAAAGCAGCAATGTAAGATGACACAAAATGCATCAATGTAAGATGAACCCGTCCCTCACAGCATAAAAGTGTGAAATTGTTTTCGTATGTTTGCTTGTACTGACAATCTATACTATCATGCGAAAATATGTAAAGCATTTGCTCCTCAACTCGCAAAGCAAAAAGGTATATAACAGTCGCCAGGAAACTGAGGACTAAGCACTCCAGTATGTAATGATGATGATGTAAATGATATCACTACCTAGCTCAATAAGTAATGATGCAATTATTGCACCATTAGTAGTGTGAACGCGCATGCGGATGGTATGAACAATTCGCTGCCGATATTGGCTCGATCGTGTCGCTACTGCGAAAAAACCTTAACTTGCAACAGTAGTACCCGTCGGCATGAGAAGAGTGGTGTGTCGATTTTGTGGATGGATGGTCTAAGGGTGCATATGAATATGTACAAGGGGCTACCTCCATAATAACATAGAGGATGGACCTTTATAGCTATATATTGACCTGGTCTTTATCAAACACACACATGCCATAATCAATCCCCACAACTATGACAACCAATGTTTAAAGTGACCAGTGTTGGCTAGATTTGTTTAAGTCATCGAATCCGCAGCATGTGGACAAAATGTATGCTGAGGTGGAAGAAGTTAGATTTTAGCTGACTGTATTTTCCGACTCCTCTACAACAAATAAGGGTCTTTGAGAACAACCCTGGGGTGTCTGTAAATGTGTACTTACTGAACGCTAGGGGAAAAGTGGTGCCAACACGTGTGACTAAGAACAAGAAACCTCAACACATTGATCTGATGGTGAAGGACGAAATGAAGGATATTTCGCATTATTGTTACATAAAGAACGTTTCGCGGCTGGTTAACTCGCAGATTACTTCGCCTGGGTACAAAGGTCATGTCTGCAACAGTGTTTTAAGCATCATACCGATTACCCAAGGAAATCAGGACTCACTGGGGAACATTGCCTTGTAGTACACAAAACAAAGTGTAAAAGATAAGTTTTCAATGCGTATATGTGTTTCCTCATGTCATTTTTAATACATTTAAAGAAATACATTTTGTTTAAAATTAAAAATATCATTACTAAAATAGTAAAACCTTATGTTTAGAGTCATCAAAAAGTTTGGGAATCGACGTCATGGAAACTCTCTGATGGCAGATGCTAAAAAAAACAACTAACGAACTATATATAGTGAACAATTCTGGACAAATATCTGTAAAGTCGTAATTTAGTAGCCAATGGGCAGATACGATTGATTAATATGGGTGGAGGGATAATTATTGTTATGTAAGACTAGTGATTTAATTTTTGTGGAGGGGTGAGTGATGGGTTGGTGGAGGGATGAGCAAGGTCGACTGTTATATGTAACTCGATTTTTGAGAATTTTTTTTGCGACCTTTCTCGTTATTTTACATTTGGAAGGGGATGGCGTTGTAGAGGGGGTGAGGCGAGGTTATTGGGATGAGGGCAACAGTATGTGTTATTCAATTTTAAAAATCAATCTTTCAATATTTTGCGAATTTTCTCGAACTCTTTTTATGAATGGGAGGGGGTGATGTGAGGGCGATGGGACGAGTGTGAGGTTAACGTTATATGTTCCACGATTTTTTGCGATTTTTTTTATGATTGAGAAGGGTGGTGGCGATTATTTAAATGTCTGTCAGCAGAATATGTGATACGGCTACCTCAGGCATTACATTTAAATTCCAGAATACATTTTTTATACATACATTTTTATACATGCTAAATCTGAATCAGTGAGAATTTCAGTGTTAAATAAATTAACAGTGCCTGAAATATTCAACAGTCACTTAGGTCAATTTAACAGACGAATTAGTGAAACAATGTCGTTTTCATTAACTTATGGGTTTAGCGACATTTTCCACTGATTCATCAACCATTTCATTCACTGTTTTTTTAATGTTTTCTTTTTGACTGATGGCTCAGTTAAATATTTCATATCAAATTAAATAACACATGAACTAATAAAATCCATACAATAAGGTAAACCCGGGAGATATGACGCACATTTTAATTTACGGCTTTCAAAAATACAAAATTAATTCTACCCTAAAACAAACACCGGGATAAAACAGTCAAGGGTTTCATGCATTTACAAAATAATTATGGATACAAAATTATGTTGCCAAATTAGTCAAATTTTAAAAATACAAATACCCTTTTTTTGGCCATACCTCCCATAGGGATGGGTGATATGACCGTGATGGGGTGGGAGATATGGCTTATGGCTTAAAAATGTCAAACTTTTCAGCTGCAATAGGAAAGAGTTTTCCGAAACGAAAATAATTTAATCTGTAACTAGTATGAACTTTAACTTTTAAATGTACTATTTTGTTTACTTGTACAGCAAAATAACACTGTTCTTAAAAAAAATACTAATATTTAAAATAAATATATATGCTTCTTCCTTCACCCCTCTCACCACCTCTCCAAATCACACACTTTAAACACTGAAGTAATAAAAGAAAATGTTGGGAACCTTTCAGCCTCATAAACACCAACAACAAATCTCTAAATGAATCCAAAACAGATGAAGATATGCAGAAATTGGTAAGAGTTTTTGTAGTTGTTTACATGTATCATGTTCATTTTGCTGCTCTTTTTTTTTGTTTACCCCTTTGAAAATCAGTAGGGCGGTAAAAAATAAGCCCTCAGCATTACAGCATGCCACTACAGTAACTGTTTCACCCCTTACTTTGCTTTTCTTACATGAACATCATTGCTGCCTCGTACAGCCACATGTACGGGCTCATTCGTTAATGACAAGCCCGATTCATCCATGTTGTAGATATTACCTGGTTTACACACAGATTGTCTTCTGTCAAGATTTTCTACAATAGCTCAAAATAGGCTTTAACTTCTTCCTTGTCCATTACTTCTGCACGATTATTTGATATGCCTTGAGATTTCCTAACACACAACTCTGTGTTTCTCTTCATACAAGACTTGTAGCAATCACAGCCTGCTAACCCGGTTTCCTTGTCGAACCTCTGTGCCCTATTCATTGAAAATGCTAAGTTATAGGCGATTCTTCTAAGGTTTTTCCTAGTTGGAGCGAATACAGCTGCCAAGTTTCCCTTTTATGAAACGCCCGGTAGTTGATCCAGAGCGCAGCGTTTTCTCCGGGATGTTATTTTCCTTCGCAGCTTTCCTTACTGTTTTTTATTTTCATCTCGCAACACACTAATAGCCTGATGTAAGTCTTCCTGTGTTCATGCTGCCCGATTGCTTTTTATAGGTCCATACGTCTTAGGCATTTTCAACCATATGAACTGGAAAAAAAAAAGAGGAAATAGAATTACTTATTAAAATAAAGTTTTTTTTTTAATATAAATTTTATACAAAATTAAGAGGACTATATACTTCCCCATTTCTAAGACAGAACAATAATTTCTTAGTAGCACCGAAAGTAGTGTAAACTGCGACTTACGTAAATTCAAAATTATCGACGTGATTACACACACACATGCGGAAAGCGTGGGAGCATGATCTATATTACTAGCACACGGCACATACGTCTGTGACGCATGTCTGCTTAGCTGTCCGTGTAATCTTGACTGTCATATAGTGCATCGGTAGAAGCAGTCACTTGTCTTTTTCACGAGAACAATTCTCTTTTAAGAACATTTATTTCTCTGTAATTGTATTTATCATAAAGTCACTTTCGCTAGAGTACATACAGAAAAGAGTGCCAACTGGCTTTTCATTTATTAGGTGCAGCATTCAATTAACTTACATGACATAAATACTGCGTGGGCACATAATTTTTTAAAAATAAAATTTACGCACATGGGTGCTTGATATTTTTTACTCTTTTGTGTGGTTTTACATCGTACAACAAATAGGTCACATTTTTAAGGCGTTTCAGTAATCAACAAATTCGACTTAACGCAACATGCATTTTACGTAACTAATATCAAGATATCAAGACATAACATTCTATGTCAGTGTGTTACTGTATATAGATATACGAAAGGATACTTTTTTTTAAAATTAACTATGCGTCGTATCTCCCAAAACCATGGGAGACACGACGCAATCCATATCTGCGGTTTAAGATGGCGGAACATGCACGAGACGACGCGCGTGAACACAAGGCTAGCTCAATACCCTTCGCAACTATACACCACAATTTGCCTCAAATTACAGAAATATGATATAAAGTAAAATTGAAGTAACACATGACGAAACTTTCAGTACTTATCAATGGTGAATTGAGGAAGAAAGTGATGTACCTGAAAGTGCTCGAAAACACAAACGTGCTCTCCCGCAGACTAATGGCGACTGTTGCACACGATGACTGCGCATCAGCTCTTTCTCTTCCATGGAATTCTGGAGCTGCGTCGTATCTCCCGCATTTACCTTACACTTTTTAAAATGTGGTTGATTTCGTCTTTTATAGTAACATTTTACCACGTAATATGGCCATCGGTCTTTCATTTCTTTTTCACATAATCATTATAGCACTCTGTTTAAAGGTTTAAACCGCATGAAATGTTCAATATTTGCATTAATAATCCGAATGTTACTACATGAATTAAAAAAGAAATTGATCAAATTGATAAAGATCGACCTGACATCTCAATTAGAAAAGTGACAGGTTGGAAGCGGGAAACGTTGAATCCAAATCCTGGGCACTATTTTTTCTGTTTTTTCCTTAAGTTACAGTACGTTAAATTGCGCATTACCAATACTGGCTATACGAGATACGGTTATTTCACACAATTATTTATCTAAATTCAATAAAACAATATTTAATTCGATGCATGTTTTTGGCCATGTCACTTATTCGATCAGTGAAACTGTTTCTCTTTGCCAAAGAGATGTTTGCGACCGATTCTAAGTGGATTCATTTTCACCAATTCTAATTCGACTTTGAATTTAAATGCGGGTCAATGGTCGATTCGAATTCAGATTTACCTCTTCCGATGTCACGCTTCTGAATCACACTTCATTCCTTCGCGATTCGCGGGGTCCGCAGCGGTTTAGTGGTTAAACTGCTCGACTCCCATCTGGGCGAACCTGGTTCGATTCCCGGTGGGGCCGCTCCCTGATTTTTGCATGCGGGAACATTGCCGTACGATGCCACTGGTCGGCGGGTTCTCTCGGGAACCTCTCGTTTCCTCTGCTCTTTCATTCCGGCGCTGCTCCATACACACCTCGCCTCACCCTCATCGGCTCTCAAGACCTCGATGTCACGAGCAGCCGAAATCTCTTCACTCACTGTACGTCATACTCTAAAAGTATTATTCAACAGTAGCATATTTATTTTTTTAATACATGACACCCCTCTGTGTGTGTGTGGATTGTTTCTCAGCGACTAGAGGGAGGAGGGAGAAAGTTAACCCCATTGCCGTTACATGAGTGGGCTGGGATATGCACGTCTGTACGTATCTTATACTTGCGCATTCTTCCTCCAGCCAGCTATTTCTTTACAAAATTACTCCCCCTTTGACCGTGTGAGGTCTGCCTCCTGCCTCGCCACCCACGCAGACCAGACGCTGCTTCGGTGACATTACAACCAAATACTATTATTAAACATCAAAATAGCGTAAAGGTTGTTCACGATAAAGTGAGCACTTTTGAATTCAGCATTTTAAAAAAAACACTGCTCCTACCTGCACAGGCGCACTGTGTGATATGCGCCCAGTAAAGTTGGTAACGATGAAGGGAAAGTAGTTCCGTATCCTAACGTAGAGTAAAAGTG
Organism: Dryococelus australis; assembly: GCA_029891345.1. Lineage (NCBI taxonomy): Eukaryota > Metazoa > Arthropoda > Insecta > Phasmatodea > Phasmatidae > Dryococelus > Dryococelus australis. The sequence continues at coordinate 134,476,416 of CM056997.1, forward strand.
ACAGGTAACCATTTGTGATCATTTAAATTATTTCTTCCGTTTTCTTTTTTTTCTTTATGCATTGAAATGCAAAAATGAGCGAATTTTGTAAAATATTTACTTTTATAATAATTTTACAGTTTCAGTTGACCGATGCATGAATAAAGTGATGATACCCATGACAATGTTAATCTTACATAAGGCGGAATAATATACATCGCGCATACAAGTAGATTTTAAGCAGGGCTTTTAAAAGTGCTCATTTTACCGTGAACAGCCTATAGGTATAGACTGCGTGTCACACGGTTACGTTTGCAATTGAAACCATGACAACCTTCTTTCGCTTTTATAGGCTGTTCACGGTAAACTCGGCACCGTTGAAAGCCCTGCTCAAGATCTACTTGTATGAACGTTGTGTATTCTTCCACCATATGTACAATTAACATTGTCATGGGCCTGATCAATTTATTCATGCGTCAGTCAAGTGAAACAATGAAATTATTATAAAAGTAAATATATACCAAGTTGGTAATACTCACACGTACGGCACGAGTATAAAAAAAAACAGTAAGCAAAAGTATTGATTGCAATATTTGCAAATATTTACCTTGTACTGAAAACCGAACGTTAAAGACACGGATCCACTTTTCTTCCGTCGATGCTAACTTTACTGGGCGCACGCCAGTCATTGTGCCCGTTAAAATATATATAGATAAGGGTAGTAACACTTTTCAAAGGTTGATTTCAAAAGTGCTTAGTTAAACGTGAACAGCCTATACCTATATTTACTAGTACATCAACGAGAGAAAAAATGGCATAGCTACGGCAAAACCCTCTCGACTGAAACGAGGAGTAACTACTCAGCAGCCATGTGCATTTAAAATAAAGAACTGCTGGAAATAAAATGAAGTCTAGGATCCTTATCGGTATGATCCCTATCGGTATATCTGTGAATGCAATACACAGCAGAGGGTTAAGCAAGAATGTTGAAGCGACTACTAACAATCCCACTTACATTTACATGCTAGTACGCTAACAGGTTCAGGAGGGTGGGTGAGGCGCATTGCATGTTAAGCTACCAGTCCCTGTCGAAGAATAGTTGTTTATAGATTTTTCACCACAAATTCGATTTCAGGAGGTGCATTACAATTTTTGGCACGACAAAGCATGAATAATACCTTCCTTAATGTTCTTGAATTGTTACAGGATCTCTAAATTTGATATTTTCTAAGTTGTAATAGCCAAGATAAAATAATTTTTGTGGGCGCGACTACAGAGGTCATAATATCTAAGGCAGTCGAAAAAAAAAAGAGTTCAGGTCATTTCGTTCGAGAAAAATCGTAAAAAAAATCCATGTTTGCGGGTATAGGCTGTTCACGGTAAAGTGAGCACTTTTTAAGGCCCTTCTAACAGGCATTAACCACTAATAAATATATCTTATTGGAGTCTCAGGCTTTAAATTTTGAGGACGGTGTTTATTGATCACATTGCAATTTTTATATTAAAAAGCAGCAAGAAGATGGGCATTGGATGAAAGGAAAAATTTACAAAGGCTTTAAAAGTGCTCACTTTACCGTGAACAGCCTATGGTGGTTGAAAAGAAAAAATTCCAAGATGGCCCGGCCTGATCCCCCTTAACATTACACGAAAATAAGTCACAAGTCCCAACAGTATTCAAACTATGAAAACTCAGCGGAGACACTTCGAACGCAACGGTCGTGATCATCTATGAAGCAAAAAATACTACCCTATTACAACAGGTTGGCTAGCGATATACTTATAAAAAAATTTCCCTGATGTTTCCAGGTGTCCTCTCTTCCGACTTGAATCACAAAATTTAGAAAGAAGTTTGTATTATTCCCTAAATGTTACAATTATACGTATAGCGATGAAGTAGCCCCCAAACGCATTTAAATTGTCCTACGTGGAACAAACAAAGAATAACGAACGACGATTCACGAGATGGCATAAAGCAGAAGTGTTGGATCCATTTATGCAGTATCTAAATAAATTAACACATTCCTAACTATTCGATCAAAATCACCTGAGGTCATAAATTGCCCTTAATTTACCAGACTTCTACAGGAACGTAAAATTCCCAGACTTTCAGCTTTTCCCTGCTCTCGCTGATGGTACCAACCATGAACAAAGGGGTCTTCAACTTTCCCTCCACTACAGCTGAAATATTACACAAAAATAGTCTAAATATTCAAGTTAACATAACTGCTTCACACAAGGTTAGCAGAGCCAAAGTGAGAGAGCGTGATTCCAGCTGGTTAAAAGACGACAAGACAAGGAGGAAGATGTTATCAGATGATTCACTAAAGACCAAATGTCATTCAGATAAGCGTGTCTCGGCCCGACCACATACAATTTTCAGAACAGCCTTACTCGAAACTACGGGCAAACATGTGGGTTCAATTCTGGAAATTCACAGCTTTAGAATGTGACAAACAGGGGCTTCAGAACTCGCATACCTGTGTACTTTACTTTCTTTTCGGTCATCAGCTCACTGGTCTGCGTTATTACTGACGACATGAAAACAGCAGTCTCGTACATTCACGGTTACTTAAAAATGTTCTGAATCCCTGCCAAAGTTCTACTTTAAGGCGCACCATATTCGTGCGCACCCACTTGTGATAATATTTTTCACAAGAACTACTTCTTGCTAGGCATTACCAACACACGACACCTATTTTCTCACTGTTTTTATTCATATGAATTATAAATGAAAGTGATAACGGGAATGTTTCCAAGCGAAAAGTTGTGACTAACTTGCACATAACACAAAGGTAACGTCAGCCAATCAGATTGAAGACACAACTTTTTTGTTGTACTGTAGTAATTTTTACTCTTCCTAACTTCCGTATGGATGCGTACGTTAAAGGGATACAACCGCAACGAAAATTTGTATGTTTTAATATCGTAGTACATATTTGAATGACAAACCAATTAACAATCTAAAACTCCAAATTTAAAGAAAATCTAATAGCGTTAACGGGCGTCGATTTTGGAGAGGGATAACATTATTATAAAGGCTGTTTACGATAAAGTGATTACTTTAGAATGAACCTTAGTGAAAAATCACTGCCCCTGTATGCATATATTTTAATGGGTGCCCAGTAAAGTAGGTAACGATGGATGGAGAGTAGTTCCATACCTTAAAGTCGAATAAAAAGTGCTAGTTAACCATTTGTGATAACTTAAAATTATTTCTTCCGCTTTCTGTTTTTTTTTATGCATGGAAGTGTTAGAATGAGCAGATTTTATCAAGTATTTACTTTCTTAATGATTTCACAGTCAAATTACCGACGAATTAATAAAGTGATGAGATCCATGTTAATGTTAATTTTACATAAGGCGGAGGAATACACAACGTGTATGCAAGTGGATCTTAAACAGGGCTTTCAAAAGTGCGCATTTTACCGTGAACAGTCTATAGGCATATAGATGCAAATGTTTGAAAAGTTGCTGTAATAATTTTTGTATGTACACTATTTCTTTATTATGCAAATCTACGTATATATAAATAAGCGTTTTTGTTTTCTTTCAGATTCCAGATGCAACTACAACTACATCATATCTAATAGCACTGCATTACGACTTATCATTCTCAACTCCAACGTGAAGTGTACAACACAGTTACGACTTTATAAAAAAAATTGAACAAATTACCTCAAATTAACATAACGTGTCCGAGGTAAACGATGTGAATCGGCGTTAAAAGGGTAGCTTTCCTTCCTTTTGGAATTTTCGGAAACCTACCTAGCCAAAATTTACGATCGGACATTGAAAAAATCTAAGTTTGATATGGCATAGAGAACGAAATATCATATTTTTTTTAAGTTTATATGGTTTCAGTTGTATTTGCATTTATCCATGTGGAATTGAGGCAATATTTAATTGCGGCTACAGATGTGACATCAATCATCTTAAAACAATAGAAGATATATTTCGAAATAACTTTTGAAATGTTCGTCCATGTGCCTTGGTAGCCTTGCTTTTCAAATAGTGACTTTGTAAATTAAGTTGTGGTATAAATAGGGTCGTAGTCAATCTCCCAGAAGTTTCGCTAATTCCCAAGCTGAGCCGAGTGTCCTAATTCCCAGAATATTCTTACCTCTAAATTTGTCGGCAGGAGGAGGGGCTCTGACGCCAGCCATGTCTCGCCGATGTCAAGTCATTCCCGGGCTTTCCAAAGTATAAAAAAAAGGGGGGGATTACATCAGCCAGGAGAAGAGCGCTGCAACGTGCTGACCGCCAGGTGATATGATAATAAACAGGGGGGGGGGGGGGGGTCAGCCCTCCCACATCGCTGACCTGCACGTAACGGAACTCCGTGAGCGAGGCAAGAAATAATGCAGGGTTGCCACCTGTTTTCCATTTGGAAATTCTCTGACACTTCCCTGATTTGCTTATAAAAATATTTTTTCTTCCCTCACCTTTTGCAAACATTTTTTTTTCTGTAAGAATTGACGCCTTTGCATTATAACACACTTTTACACCAAAATACTTATGTGATCTTACAAAATTACTCCCTACATAAATTCCAAAGAAAAACGCATATGCATTCTGCCCAGAATCAACAAAAAATTTTATACAATTCTGGTAGCAGTGCACGATTGATGATAGAACTGGTCCGATTTCGACAGCCGGAGATTATTTGCTGAACTAAAATATATGCATTCGATGTACAGTCGGCAATCCTGCAGACGGAGATGTTCAACTTCGACTACTTGACTAATTTCACATGATATTGATAGGAGTTGAATGGTTTGTTCGCTGATTCCATAAAATGATAGGGAATGTTGGATTGATGTTTTCTTAATTAGGAATCTTACTTAACCAATGCACATAGTTAGGGTGATGTAATATGTGATTGCGAAATTCGTTTCCCGTACAATACTGATATCATGAAATGTCTAAACGGTTAATGTAAATAGGTGTTTATTTCATTCTGTTTGTGTATGTTTACATGTAACATGGAAAAAAGAATTAAGTATACATATCATGTATTATATATTTAAGACTGTAAGTTAGACACATCCTTCTATGTTAAAATTCGTTTGAAGGGACGATAACATTTAAACCATATAACCTACAGAAGCATTTCTGGTTTACGATTATTTACGACGACCAGTTAAAAAATATTTACAAACTTTAAGATATGTTTTTCATTTATCATTTTGTCTATTTGTATGATAGTTACTTCATGAGCAAGTATAAAGGTATGTTGTGTTTAGAGTAATATTATAGGATCATGGAGAGATGTTTCGTTTCGGTGGTTTAAGATGGAATGAGCTCCGAACAGTACTGGCATTGTGTTTGATAAACTGTGATTGCCCTTGTTTCATTCAGTGGATCACCAGTAGATTGGATCTCTAATGATTGCTTTTTTTCCTCGTATATTACTACATTTACGAAAGGTATAAAAGCTCGTTGTCTTAAGGTATTTAGCTCAATCTGTTTAGGATGACAGAGGTGAACACATCGGCTCTGCGTTCTTCAGAAAAAACCTCGCATCAAGCATTAGATATGAGGCATGAGTATTGTTATTGTGCCAAGGAGTATTTTGATGAGGAAAAGTTATGTTCCCATGAACAATACTGTCATAGTAAACATAAATGCCATCTTCATAGATGTTTTAAATGCCAATCTTTGTTTGGTACTAGTGATAAACTAAATCTACATGCTATGAGCTGCTGTGGTTTTACTCCTATGGACGTATGTTTACGAGATATTGTGCTTTGGCAAGGCATGTATCGCTATGTAAAGGTAATACATCAACGGGAATACAACACGTATGTCGTTTCTGTGTAGAAACACCACATACCATGTTCATCATCATGAAAAAAATGCCAGTTCCAAGAATCCTACTTTGAAAGTATACCGATGTGGAATATGTCTACGTTTGTTTAAGGAAGAGAATGCATTAAAGAAGCATGAGAAAAAATTTAAAATTTCCTTACAATCAAGTGCATTGATTAAATCATTGGCAAGTACTTCAGAAGAGCGTACACAAGCTCGTTTCCAGTATAAAACTTGTGAGGAGGAGTTTACTTCACATCGCACTTTGAGAAGACATCAAAACCAAATTAATTGTTTAGGAAACATAGTTAGAAATAAATATTCGTGTAGTAAATGCCATTCTTTGTTTGGTGATCATACCCAACTTGAAAAACATTTAACTTGCGATGGAAGTGTTGGAATTGATAACTCATTGATTTCTGCAAATCAGTGTCGATTTTGTCGGAAGTTAATTACATTCCGCAATAATACGTATCGTCACATGACGAGCAATTGTTTAAAAAAAATCCTGAATGTATAGTACATCAGGATTTGTGCACGAATACTTACCAGGAAGTCTATATTAGACAAACATATAGATAAATGTAAACACAGAGTAATGCAGTAATGTTTTTTTTTCATGAAATCTGTGTATATGTGTAGGTAAAATGTAAATCTTATGAAATGTTCTTAAGGTTGTAATAATTATGTTTGGATTGTTTGCACCAATGTTTTGTTGAGTGGAGAATATAATTGAGTGTATTTATGTATGTAGTTTCGACTATTGTGTGAAATAAAATTTGAAGTGTATGGAATACTATTGTATTTATTCACTCCCTCCTTTTATTTACAGATTGGGAGAAACGTTTGTTTAATCTGAGTTAAAGGTGAATTGAAGATGTTATCATCAAATATACATACTTTCTGATGGTTGTAGAGACTGTTATGATACATATGAATTAATTGTAAGCTAAGATTGATATATCTACTGAGATGGGAGTTCTCTGGTAATTTAAATGGCATTTAGGAGAGACATACGCGACTTCATGATGAAAGTTTTATTTTTCAGTAAATAAAGAAAATAAAGGAAAACTTCTATTAATTAATTATTTAAGGTGAGAAGTTTTTTCCTCCTACTTATTAGTGAATGTTTTGAACATACAGATAATTGCATGACTTCAGTAAATTCTCCAATGTTATCCACCTTCCAGTAGCATTCGCTTTGACCTAGATAGGGTGTGGGACGTCACTATATTTTTGAAAATTAAGTATGTTTCTCTAATGCTGTGAAATTGAGTATTGAGCTTATTTCTATATGCGAAAATTATTTGAAAATCCTTACATTACATGGAAAAAATATCGGTGTTTTTATTGTAAATCTTTTTGTAATATCTGTTGTTGAGTATAAGGCGAATGAAATGACTTCCACGATGAGATGGAGAAGGTATGCGAATTAAAGGTAATGTTAGCTTAGCTGGTTGGAATGTTTTGGAAACTAAGTCTGTTGGTCTGGTGTTAGTATTATAAGCTGAAATTGTCTCATATGATCGTATTTGTTTTGGTTCATTTGAGATGTATGGTAAGTTGATATATTTGTAAAGTTATTATTTTTCCCGTTGGCTGGTAAGTGTAGTTGAGTTGTGTGATGTAGGTGCGTGTGTGTGTGTTTGTGGTGTGGATGTGGACGTGGAGGCGAATGTGGAGGAGGTGCAGTGAGGTACTATGTGAGGTGCTACATGATGTGATGTGTTGAGGTGGTACATGAGGTGCTATGTGAGGTGGTACGCGAGGTGGTAATTGTGGTGCTGCGGCGCTAAATGCGGTGCTATGTAAGGTGCTAGTATGGAGCAAGGTGTGGAGCTATGGAACAATGGAGCTATGTGAGGTGATGCGTGAGGTGCTATGTGAGGTGCTGTGTAAGGAGCTGAATGATGTGCTATGTGAGGTGCTGAGTGAGGTGCAATGTGGGCAGCTGTGTGAGGAGCTAAGTGAGGAGCTGTGTGAGGAGCCTGAGGAGCTAAGTGAGGAGTCTTTGCATAAGTGTGTACTCGCCTCACAAGCGAAGCTGTTTCGTGAGCAATGTTCGCGAAGTGTGATTACATGTTACACATTTTGTATCGGAATGTAAGTCTCGAACCAATATGTCAATACTATTTTGTACAGTTATCCATTGCTTATTACACCAATATATTTACCTTGATGCGTTTCGCTCGTCGTTCACAGTTTAAATTACAAACTAATAACAACTGAACAAAATGTAAGTATCCTGAATGGGAATCGAGTTCAGTAGCAATCTGCTCACCAGTCGTTAGAGCCCTAGTTCGGTAGATAGGAAATTATGAGCTGCTATGCTTATAAAAGGGCTTTATGTGTATGTTATGAATTTAAAGTTTGTAGATTTGGTAGATGGAAAATTATGTGTTACTATGCTTATAAAAGGGATTACGGCATAATTCATCCTGTCAGAAAGGGCTTAAGGTCTAAATGACTTTGCCATTGTGTCAGATATCGGATACGATTCCTAAGTTATGAATTTGATGAGTATAGTTTCAACGGATCGGAAATTATGAGTATGTTCATAAAACGGCTTAAGGCATAATTGACATTACCAGAAAGGGCTTAGGCAAAATTGACCTCAGCATTGTGATGGATAACGGGTATGATGGTTATGTTATAGATTTGATTACTATATCTTCAGCGGTTCGGAAATTATGAGTAGATTTTACAAAAGGGCTTAAATGCATAATTTACCTTGTCAGAAAGGCATTAGGGCTTAAATGCCCTTAGCATCGAGATGGATGTCGGATACGATGCTTATGTTATGAATTTGATGAACATAGCTTCGATAGTTTAGAAATCGCTACTTATATTTACAAAAAGACTTAACTCAATATTGATTGTATGCATAACCAACGACCAATCACAGCACAGCGACTAGGGATAGCGCCAGCTGTTATCCCTCTACTCCAACACCAGGGATAGCGCCAGCTACTATATCTCACTCCAAATATGGGCAGCGCCAGTTTGGTATCCTCCCGCGAGACCCTTCCCAGGTTATTTTTATGGCACTACGCCCTGCCGATGACCAAAGTGAACCAGTAACCCGACGCTCGCTCTACTTGTAATGTTGTGTCCTGTTCCATGGATGAGCTCGCTAAGTTTCCTTACTTACTATGTAGGTAACGGTTCTAACCTTTCCACAATATGGTATGGCATTGATCATGCATATGGTTCTTGCATCATTCATCATAACGATTTCCCGGCCATCTTTATCAGGTTTTGATGCCTTGTAAATGCGAACTCCACAGTGCCCTCCAAATCCCATAAGTTACTCGTCAGTTGTGCAGTACTCGAAAGATGTGTACAAATTCCTGCAATTTGCAACGAACATTTCCCAACATCTCTGACAGCTGCCATATTATCAGTTTCTTTCCTCTGTGGTCTAGTGGTTTTGTCATCAAAACGCAAACAAGTCCCTAAAAATATGAACCCGTTTTTATTCATTGTTGCTCTGTAGACAGAGCTTCCAAACTCGTAAGACCATAACTCACGTGTGTGCCTGTGACTATTCCTTTGCACATCTGCTAAGTAAAGTAGGCCTAAGAAACCTTGTAGCTCTTCAACTGTGCAGTCATGATGGCAGGTCTGGGGATTGTTGGCACCCTGTCTTTTTCTACTTATTTCTTTATTAGTTCGGTGTAATACTTCATTAAAAATATTGCCAGTAATCAGTATTTCCCACGGTTCTAAAGGAGTTGTTACATCTTTAGCTGGCCCCGTGCACCAGGCAAATGAGTAACTAAATTTCTTCTGAGAGGTCTTCCTCGTCTCTGGGGTTCTACAGTACTCCATTGATATCCTCGCTTACTTTGAACCGAGGCAATATTTCTGATCCTAGCTGAAGTTATAGGCCTATCGTCTGCATCTTCTTCGGCAACACTAACTTTATCAGACCCCCGGATTCTTCTAAAATATAGTCGGGATCTTGATCTGAATCATCACCACCAATTAGAGATTCTTCATCATTATCACCATCTTCCAACAACCAAGATCGCATTTCATAATCTTGAAATTGTGGATTATTTTTAGAACTAAAACTAGCCATTATGCAAATATTTTCGTGAAAATTGCGCTCAAATAACGCCAAAATAAATTATTGTATGTTAGAAACATGGCACGCACATACATACGTGGTCACCACACTGGGGTCCACGGAACCCCAAAAAGAATTCCAACCTCTCTGTAACAAACAACTGAAGCACAATGTGGTGAATCATTACACGAATGTTTAGGGGGTGCTACCAACTGAATTTACACGTAGGAGAGAAATTCCCTACACCTACATCAAAAAAGGCGCTACTAAAATAAATTTTACTGGGGTCTGGCAGACCCCAGTGTTGTGACGAAGGGTTAATAATAATTTATAAAACCAGGTGCGAGTTTGCTCCCCCCCCCCCCCCCTTCCCTGAAGGAGCTCGGAGGTTAATATTGAGAACTAAGCTCGCCGAGCCAACTTGCCGAGCTACTTGTATTGCAGTTCCGTTGTGTAGGCACCCCAACTACAGTTGTATGTGTGCTGTAGGAGGGAGGGAAATTCCCCTTTAAGCGGATATCACACGATACCTACTGCCGTACTTGGTTCTTGTACACGTTTCTATAAGCCCTGGTGTACGAGCCGGTATACCAGCCGCTATATGAGCCGCCATGGAAGATTGATATTACACGACAGCAGTTCGCCTACTAGCATTTGGCACCCTTGGCGGGTGCGCAGTGTGTGGTTTGTAGTATAGAGGAACCCCATTCGTAAATACCAGTTAGTCACTTGCGTAGGCCTATAAAAGTACTAGCTAGCACATCTTAATATTGCTATATTACTATTCGCGTTTTACATAAATTATTTGCTTACTAGTATAGTTTCATTAATGACGTGCAGTCACTAGAGTACTGTCGCTTCCAAAAGTCGTGATGGTTCTTAGTACGGGGGGGGGGGGGGGGGGAAACCGCTTTTCAGGGGAGTAAGGGGCGAGAGAGGAGGCTGCCCTCCCTTTCTACCTACGCTACGTGCGTTGGTTCCTTCGGAGCCGGGGTTGTTGACAATGTAGTGGAGCACGACCGAAAAGATTTAACAAAGTTGCTCAGCAAGGAAAAAGAAATTTACTATTATTTTTATTTGTTTGTGCGATGAAGGAACAAAAAATAAATGCTTACTTGTCCCTCTAAATAAAGCAACAGAAAGAGCAGCTAATTATACAGGCGTGAGCATGTCTTCTATCGAACGACTTCGAAGGCAGAGTTGAGAAAATCCCGGTGAATAGCAAAGAAGTCCAGGAAAACGAAAGTCAGTACACCATAGAATTTACTCTTTGATTTAGTATTTACGCTCACCCACCTACGGGACGCAGCTGGAAACCTAACGCTGTCGGTCCATATTGACGAAAAAACTCTAATATAGTTCTGTCAATGCTTAATTAATGTATTCATACAGCTTTTTCCAATTCATTAACTGCTTTAATTTGCTGTCAAATTTTATCACTTATTATTACGGAACTAAATTTAAAATATATATTATTTTTGTGAATTACTTTCTTATTAAATTTTAATAGAAATGTTTATCATAGAAATCAATTCTAAAATTTTTTGGAGATAATTAACTACAGTTACGACAATACTGGATGCTCTATTTGCAAAACTCAACTCAGTCGAGTATAATAAACTAAATGAACTTGCTTAAAAAGTTGGCTTAAAAGGTTTGAAAGACAGCAGGTAACAGCTCGGCCTACGGGTTCACTCACAATGTTTTTATAACTTATATCTAAAACCACTTATTGAACTCCTGCAGTTAGAACTAAAAGAATTAATTCCTATATTCCTACCTGAAGCACGAACTGCGTCGCAGCAGAGTGCAGTTTGAAATTCACAGTTTACTAAGAAACTACGCCACCTGTTCGCTGTATGTTTTCATACGAAAAGAAATGATACTTCAGACTTGGGTGGAATTGTATTTAAAACACATCTCGCGCATTACAAATATTATTCTGGAGCTATTGAACATGGCCGAAAATGGCTTTTTGAGACTGCTGTATCTTAAAACATACTGCATGTGTGTCTGCGTATCTACCATAGGAACCTGCACTGAACCTTCATGTAGACTCGCGTCCAACAAAATGATAGTGTCACCGTCGAAAGTCCCATACTTCAACAGCACGACTGTAAACCTGCACGCCAATTCAGTAGCTTGCGCATAGAGGCGACGGAGCACTTGATTCGCGTACCTGCGTCTCTCTTAACGCCCGCTCCCTTCTTTGCTTCAGGTAGGCGAGCGGATACCTTAAGTAGACCTTACGTTAAAGGAACGAATAATGACATTGTTTTCCTATCTGCGAGTACACGAGTGTATATACACATGACATTTTGTTTTTTATCCAAAGAGAGAATAACAACTAGTATTTTCCATAATGATCAATACAATTATGCATGTTTTCAAAGCTTAGAGACACACCAGCTAATTCATCACTTACGCAAATATTGTATACTTTTTAACTATGCAGTGTATGTAAATGGTACTTAAAAATAACTATTTCCTGTAACGTTAACGAAGTTTTCAAGGGCAGTGATAACCTCTTTTTTTTTCCTTCAGAATTTAAAATCCAACTATCCGGTTGCCGCGTGAGTTACAGCGCATGCATGCGTAACTTGCCACGCCACTTATATGACTCGTCTGAATTGCTCTCTTGTATGACCACACAGAAAAACGACCCAGAGTTTCTAAGCACTGTAGGTTTATACTGTGTGCTCGGGAGACAGGTAAAGAGAGTTACTGAGCCCTGGCCATATTTCGAGTCATATTTTATTTGTTCAATGGCGGGTCACCATGAAAACAACGATTTCTTTAAATTTAAGCCGAAAAATTAGAACCAAGTTTCAAAGTAACCATACAACCACAAGCCCCGATAAAACGAATTGTACAGTAATCTTTCGCTAGTACTCGCCTCCCGAGTGTTGTAGCTATTATAATCGGCTTCTCGGAAAATATATTCCACGATGTTTTAAAAGAGAACTGTTACATTTTCTTTAGAAGAACCATTTTCTGAGATCACCTTTTATGATAGATATGTTATTGACTGGTCCAGAATTATTGTCAGTGCATTTGGGCATTTATCTTTGAGCTGAAAATTCCTATGCCATTAAAATTCAAACCTGTAAATGATTTAATTCTTTTCGAAATAAACAATGTAGTGCTACTAACTTTGGCTGAAATATTTGTTAGAGGAACGAACACTATGATTCCTTAGGAGGAAAAAACGATAGCATGTTTCAATCATTAACGATCAGCCTTCTACTATCCAAATGTCCTATCGAACATATAATCTAAAGGCTGACTAAAATAAAATCGTTCGACACTAGTCGCGTTATGAAATAATACTAAAAAAAAAAAAAGGTGTTAGCCATAAACTTAGTGGAACAAAAAAAAATATGTATGTTACACACTAAGAAAATAGTTTTCCCAAGTATGTATTTCAATAATTTGAATACAGCAGTGCATAATATTCTGTTACCACTTATTAACTCGTTGCAACTTGTCCTCAACAACTATAACCTCGTGATATAATTTATTGAAAATAGAGAACATCGGCGAAGATGTGGCACGAGGTTCGGTGACAACTCTGTTTTCATAGTATACATAACATTATAAATTTATGCAAACTAAATTAATGTCTTTATTTGTGTTTATTTCAGACCGAAAAAGACCAAGAAAGTCGATATGGCAGTTTCAATCGACAAGTAATTAGAGACGCTATAGCAGAATTCTATTTCTGACTGTAGCCAAACTGATGCCAATTCTTCGCGAAAGGATTGGATGGAAGTGGAGCCAATCGTCACTACGAAGACTCCTGAAAGACATGGGTTTCGTGTGGAAGTGGTCTCAAAAGAAACGCAAGTTTTTGGTAGAACGTGTTCATGTCGTAGTTTGGCGTTCTGAGTGTTTAACAACGCTGAAACAGCTTAGAGGAGAAGGCCGTCAAATATTTTACCTATAGGCCATTCCCGATTGGAAACGACTTATGAAAATCAACCTTTGAAAAAACACTCTACGCATAACATTTCAACCTGTTTTTCAATAACCTGTATTTCACAAATATATAATACTGTGGTTAACTTTAGAGTACTGTATTATTGAATAAATGAACCATTACCTTAATATCTTCTATGACTTGTAATATTTACTTCTTTTTTAAATATGAATTAACAACAGCGAGTGCAGCGACGTGTTGGCAACGACCGGTAAGAAATTGTTCAGAGTTAAAATATGATTTCAACATCTTTTTTAGTATACTATTTGCAAATTAAACGGCGCCTATCGAAATATTTAAGTAACCCCGATAGCAACATATCTCATTTTTACAGTTTAAAATAACAGCGGAAAATACCGTGAGTAGGCCGTAATGGTACGGTATTGCTTTATCGAGCGAGAAAGCAATTGAAAAACTGTCTGCTGGCGAGGCTTGTCGCACTCTCTCTTTCTTAGTCTCTTTCACACTCGGGAAATTTCACTTCGCTAGTAAGCAACGAAATTATAAATGGTTTTCAACTGTAGCATATTTCATACTTATTACAGCAAAACAATGACTTTTGAATTTGTAATTTACTACTGAAAAGAGATTTTAATGTGTGAAGACTTATTTTAATATATTTAGATACGATGCCGGGGCAGAATTAAAGCGAAGTTAGCAGACGTGGCGTGTTGCTTTTGTCAAACGAAACTAAATTATTCTTACTCCGAAAAATACTTCAAATTAATACATCACGTTTGTAGACGTGTTTTTTAAACCTACTTAAGAAAGTTACGATGTTGTGATAAATCTGTGTTTGCCACGGCAGTAATAAATATACTGTGACGTGTGTTTCGTTAATCATTGCATCTGTGAAATGGCGTGCCTTTATTTATTTGCATCAACGTCTGTTTATTTATCACAACGTTGTACCTTTGCCCTAAGGGGTTTGAAACACAGTCGTGTAACGTAATTTGCCACAATCCCAGAGTAAAAATACTAAGCCCAGACCGATAAATTTCAATAAACATAATAAACAGTAAGAAGCAAGAAATATGAGCGGAATAAAAGTTATCGTAGGATTATTTGTGTGCATGTTTGCCGCTATCTTTTAAAGTTTGTATAGCAAAAATGAGCTACACGAGTTGCGTGCTTGAATTTAATGTGCCTTGTTCACTTGTTGTGCCTCCGTTTTAATATTTATTCCAACTGAGGCCCTCCTTTTAGAGAAATAACACAACACATATCAATAACAAAAGGATAATTAGTACAGTCCTTTACCTCGCAGTTGTAACAGTGTTAAACACAGTCGCGGAATAATACTAACGTGTATTACATGTATTGAGCTACGTAGTGGAAAACAAATATGTTAATGTAAAATAACCGTAAGAACTGTCTTCAATTCAGGCATTTTTAAAACGTCATAAAGCGGATCTAAATAATGTTAGAGGCCTAAACTGTGAATATTCATACGGAATGGTCTTTGGGATATGACAGAATTCTTTGAAAAGCTGTAAACAGTAAACAACACATTTGACAGGTATAAAAGTAGAAGTCACATTTCAATGTATATTTTTAGGTGTAGCGAAAGTATACGAACACATGTACACACACAATGGAACGTAAACATTGATTTTGACAGATGCTGCATGGCAGTCACATGGCAATGTTTGTTTACATTTGGCGGAAGGATACGAAACGGGCCTGCAAGTAGATATTTAGCAGGGCTCCGAGAAAGTTGCTTTCAATGGGGAATGGAATATAGATGAAACGTGGATAGATACTAAATTAACATTTAAGAAGTGCTGGCAGAAGGAAGGGGAGGTCGAAGGTGTGTTAGAAAGTGGAAATGCTGCGAAGAGACTGATTGTTGTCCACATAGCAAATCCGTGAAGGTTTCCTTCCTGGAGACGTTTTAATTTATAATGCACGTGCCACCACTGGTGACCACCATGGATCAAGCAGAAAGTATTTCAGAACGACAGAAGCTGTAGAAAATGTGACGAAGGAAGACTGGGTAGGATTCTGCACCCATGTCGAGAATATTGAAGATGAATACTGGGAAACAAGACCACCTCATGATATGGCCGTTGCCGAGTTCCTAATTAAATTAGGCAATGACAGTGACTATAATAATACAAGTAATTCCTATTCTGATCAAGACAAATACAGTGACCATGAAATGTGCAATAACAGTGACAACTCAAGCTTGGCTCAACCGTTGTAATATATCCTGTGTATTTTCATTTGACGTCAATAGTAAGGGGATCGTAATAAGTTCTTTCCAATTTTTGTTTCATCTCATTTTCCTGAATGCTTTTACATAAACATTAAATCAAGATTTTTAAATACATAAATTTTAGTAACATTTACGTTCATTTCAAAGATTCTTGTTAAAAACTTTTGTGCCAGTGTTGTGTTTGCAGAAAACAATCATCGCAAATGTGTTTGTAATTAGTTTTATCTCTTGCGTTTGGTAAAAAGTGAAATGTGTTATTTTTCTTAGTTCCTTGCCGTTTGCTTTCATAGCAACTTTGAACAAAAAACATATTTTGAGATGTTTACGTATTATTTACAATTTAAATTGTATATATTCTTTATAATATTATTTACAATTGAAATTGTATATTCTTTATAATGTTATTTACAATTGAAATTGTATATATTCTTTATAAGTTTGAAGTTTTTCTCTACTTATATTGACTATGCTAATGTGAAAAAAATACGGTCTTTCCTACATACCTAGTTTGTAAAACTTTCCATTTTTGGTGTGAATGTTACTGAAACTAATTTAATGGTTGTACCAATAACAATAATGTGGTAATTTTTATCGTCACTAATTAATGTTGGCTAACTTATGTGGTAAAAGAGTCTAGCAGTGTTTTTATTTTAAGTCGGTAACTCGTGCCATATGTGTGCTTCAGAATACATGATGGTTGTCCGATGTTTGCGGAACTTATATTCGAATGTTTGCGGAACGGGCAGTAGGTTCCAGAACATGTATGTTTCGAGGGAGTGGGAAAACCCGAAGGCCGGCCTAAGAGGCGCGCATCGGAGTGGTTGCAAATATTATTCGCATGTAAAATTTGATGTTAAAAAAAACTTGCGTCCTACGGAGTTTCGAACTCATGACCAAAAGTTACATTGTACTCACCTGCACCGCAACTTTACCACTGTACCACCAGTTCACTTGCCAGACATTGGGCTTATATACCGAAGATAACATTAATATTGTAAATTACGTTTTTCATGCAGAAGGTAATGTTTTAAGTATTTAGAACGGTTTTAAACAGTAATTAAAAGTTGTCATCGCCAATATTATTCGTCGTTTTTTTAATCTGACAGAGTTTCAACCTCACGGACGTAAATTCAAGATGGAGACGTCCTTTTCAGTTTCTTCAACTCGTTTGAAGTAGTAGCCGCGGGAGCGCCCTTCGCTCTGAAACTGCAATGTGAGTGGCCAGGTACGAGAGCAGGTATGGAACCTGCCACGGAAAATAGGACATGTCCAATTACCAAACCTGTGATGAAATCTGGCAGCGCCAGGCGAAAAATGCCATGGCGTGTGTCGTACAGGCCGGTATAACGGCAGCTATGGCAGACCTGCACAAGCTTTTACGAAATCTGGTAACGTGGGGGCCACATGTGTGGCGTGATTTACGAAACCCCTGTGGAATCAGAGGAGGACCTACAGGTGTGGATTATGACTGCGGTGGATCTTGGACTTCCAGGTATTGACGATCGTGTGCACCAGAACATGGTACCTAGGTACCGTATTTGTGTAGGCGTCGCTGGTCGTCACATCGAGCCCTTCTTGTACGTGGACCCAGAAGAAAACCAACGTGCAGTATGTTGCAGGCGTGGGAGAGGTCGACGTGTGATGTGATGGTGTTTTTGTTTATCGCGGGGAAACGGTATGTTTCCGCACATAAGTTCCTATACAAAACGTACCCGTCTTGGTCCCCACTACATGCCCTTACAATGTGTAATGGGAATTTAGATACATTCTGTATATTAATTACGTGACTGCAAGTTTTATCATGCGGAGTAATAAGACGTATAGTTTATAATCAAAATAAACTGTGGCACTGACTGATCACTGCGGCACACAATAAACTGTTCTGGCAAAAACACATTGCAACAAGACATTCTACACGTAGAAAGACAAAAGAAATGAAATTTCTATCTCTTAAAAAAGCCACACTATGAATTTATACAAGCATCCGCGCCGACCTCCCGTGGCGCAGTCGGTTGGTGCGCCGCCGATCTTGGGTGCAGGAGGCTCTGGGTTGGAATCCCGGGCGAGGCATGGGTGTTAATTCAAGTTAGGTTATAAGTTAGTCTGTAAGCCGTCCTCTGATAAGCTTTGAAGCATAAAACCGGGAGACGTTAGAAAAGACGTTTACAATACAATACAAGCATCCGCTGATTAAAAGGTTTAGCTGCAGGTTTGCTTGAAAACAACTTTATACTGAACAATATTTTGTTCTCTTGAACAATCTGAGGTTTCTCAAAACATGTGAATTTATTCCCTTTAACCACGCGAAACATTTAATCATAACTTGTTGAGTAGAATAATTATATAACTGTCCCAGCATCATTTAAATGCATATGGATCCATACACAACTATTTCGCATGTACAGTCAGGTAATAAGTTTCGTTACCGTCAAAATTGTAAGTATCATGGGAGTCAAATATTTTGTTTAAAGTTAATAAGTGTACATTTAGCTAACAATTATAAGTGTCCATTGTTATAGAGGTTTTCGCGACAGCAAAATCAGTTTGGTGCAGTATTGACATTGTTTGGTTGGCTGTAGCGCAACCGAGTCCTTTAATGACCTTCGAATTTACAGCTCGAGAAATAATTTATAATTTTTCTGACTATTAGAAATATTGCAGTGTTTGTTAGTGTACTCATCCTTAAGTGTCAAAAACAATACCAATGAAACGATTTAAACCAAAAAAAAATTGCATAACTTGACATTTCTGCAAATCTACGTACACGCCATGCATTGAACTTTCTATAACAATAAAAGTAAGTAAATTGCCAAAAATTTCACGATGGCCGTGGTTGCTAAGACAGAATTCAAGGGCAATGAATATAAATTCGGAACCCTGCCCTGTTGGATCTTAAATTTATGACCGAATCTGTAGTTTATGGACACCCACAAAAATCTTTATTTGCAACAACCTAATGTTACGTGTTTGGGACAGCCAAAAGCGAACAAAACATAGTAAGTTTCAGGAACAAAATAGTTGGTTGCACAGATAGAAAAAAATTAATTTTACTGCACAAAACTATTTTCTTATCTTCAACATAATCGTTTTCTCAGTTTAAAATAAAAACATAATATTACCATTTCCTCAAATAGCTTATGGGTCACAGACATTTAACAGGTGTACAGTGATGGTACAAATATGCGCATATAGTTCAGAATATTCATAAATTCTTTTGGTGACACGCTAGACTTCTAACATTTACATTTTAAAGTAAGTTTTGCAATTGAGCTACTAATTATTTTAATGTAAGGGCTGTTATTCTATGTCGATTTATGAATAACATTACAAACGTAATTTTTGTGCAATCCAAAACGGGCTTGCTACACGACTGATGAGGATTATTGGGTCTATAAAATAGGACAATGAACGCGCAGAATTTTCCAGTCGGTAATTATAGCTCAAGTAGGAATGTGTCCAGTAGCATCAAACATTAGAATAAATAATATAATTTAACAAATTATTTCACTTTTCACACATAATCTCTCCTCTGCTGAATATACCAAGCATTTATGTACAATATTGTAGCACAGCGTGTTGTCATGTTTTCCTCGCTACTTTTTGGAGTTATGATTAATGTGTTGTGATTTGTGTACTAGACTATATTAATCGCCACATAAATAATATATATCTGCAATGCACGCAGTTATTAGTTTAATCAAAAAGTAACTTTCATTACAATACAGGCTAGACAATGACTAGAAACCATAATTAGTTTTGCAATTAAAATAAAATTTTTAAGAAATGTATTGCACGTGTAAATGTTTGTAAACTAAATATTTTTGGGGACGAATGCGTTTTGACTTTTCTTTTCATTCATTCTCTTGAGTAAGTAAGTTTTGGAGTCTTTCTTATAACCACGCTAGCTCAGAGAAAGCCGAACCAGTGATGGCTGGGAACATACTATCAGGGCGACTCATGACTTTATCATATAATTGGCAATCAAGTGTTTTGGTCTTTACTATAATTATTAAAATCACGACGTTCTGCACATTCTAGCTAACCTTTACGTAACATGGGGACGCAAATCTCAATTTGCGCGAGTCCTTGTACTAAATATATGCTTCCATAACAAAAAAAAAATGCTTAAGATAATATGCACCGATTTCCGTTTGTATATTTAAAAACAAATAAAAATGCCTAAGATATTTCAATGAAATGAGAAATGTACATTCTCATAAAAAAATATTTTGCAGTACTTCATCGTATTGCAAGCCCATGTAAATGATCCAAGTCTAGCCAGACAGAGCGCTGAGACTGCTCATTATAGTAGACAGAACACTGTGTCATACTGGAATCGCAATAGCGTGACATACGCGACGCGATGGGCTCGACGTGGATAAAATCATTTTCCAGCAAATCAGGTGTGACGAGTCATATATCGTCACCAATTGAACTGGAATGGTTTTAGTAATTTTGCACCACAGTTGGTAGCGCTGCGTATTTACAATTTTTATGTGTACTTATATTTGGTTATATGCCAGCCGGTACATTTATTAATCTATTATGAATCTTATTGCACATAGTTTATACGGTAAGAATATTCTTATTGGTATTTATTAATCTATTATCAATTTTACTGCACGTATTTTATATGGGTGTTGTGTATATTTTCAGTCGTCATCATTTAGCAAATCGATAGACGCCGAAAGGAGTATGCCCTCGATCGCGGAACGATTGGTTTCGCGGGTCAGCTGGGCACAGTATCGGGAAGTCGGGCGGACTTTTCAGCAGCATGGGACTGCTATGTAATTTCTCCCCGATCGTGGTTGTGCCGTGTGTTATGCGAGTAAGTGAACGTCGCCGTAACGTTTCCGGGAGCAAACAAATTAACTGTTTAAAGAATATTATAAGAACATGCCCGATGTGAACATAAAGACGATATTGCTATGTTTGCCTGTAGCGCGTAGCTCCTGATAGTAAAATATGGGCCAAGTATCGCAGAGATGTAAACTTGGTGCAGACATATTATGTGTGAAAATGCTGCGTGTACGAGTAATATTCACTTTAATATGAGCGTACTGATAATCGCGGAAATAACTGTGAGGCCGCGACTTGTGACTGATGGCTCGTGAAATTGAATTTTGCCACGCTGGTTAAATTGCCCGTTTTATGTGGCTCGAGCACGAGCATATTAAAGTGTACGTGTAGTAACAGTGGCGTATATCAATGGCCCGTGTTTTTTGGAATAATTCCTTGGAGTCCAGAAAAGTAACTTTTAATATTTCTTCCTAACTTGTTTTACTCAGGCTTTGTTGCGAATGGTGTTTCATGTGGTTAGAGTGCTGGAAGCACGCCCTTCCTTTTGCGCAACGACTAAACACGCCGAATACTCCCGAGTGCGTCAGTGCTATTCTACATGTCAACGAGTGCAAGAAATCCGCGCATGGTTGCGTGGAGGCCCCGAGGTGAACGACCCTACAGCTGTTCCATTTTACGTCGTCGAGCAGGCGGAGCCTACAGCGAGGTGCAACCGGCCAGCGAGGATGCTCCTAAACATGGCCTGGTGATCAGTACGGTACGGTATTCTGTATGAATACCAAATTTAAGGTATGAGTTATGCATAAGCGCCATCGTCAGCTTGTTCCTGCGGAGTCCATCGTCCCGTTTAAAAAAAAAAAAACTTTTGAAGCACGTCAAGCGCCGCGGAAACGATTCCCGTTTGTGGTTAAATTTTAATATTAAATTTTATGAGCACCGGTTATTGAAAGCTACCGTGTAAGGCAAAAGACGCTGAACGTTATTCAGGGTCTACCCATGCAATATGCAAATTTCAGTGCAAAACTTTTTAGTATATTTTATCGTGTGTATGTATGAGTCAAGTCGGTACCTGTATAAAGTCTTTGGTGCAAAAAAAATAGTGAATCAAAAGACGTTGGAACGTAAGAGTAGAGAGCCATTATTTGCAAATGACCACCCGATTGACGAACGACCTGTATTGCTATAACATGAGTAGTAGTAATACAATTGTAGATATTAATAAGGGAAAGAGCATTGGCCGCGGTATTTGGGTTATTCGGGTCGAGATCGCTTTCTGCCCCGTAGGGGTAGTTTAAGTAGTGTCGTGGAGTGAGGTAGTGATTGACACACTTGACACCCCTGCGGGGTAGAAGGGCGTCTCATAGGATCGAGACTTCTGTGACGTCAATGCGACGAAAATGGCCCGCGCGGCAAGATTTTCGAATAGAAAATCCAAGTTATCTGAGTAGATGTATATTGGGGATCCTGGCGTACACCACTTTTTGGGGGCAATTTAACCCAAAAACACAACAAAAAATAGCATCAACTTTTACTTACTATTTGTAGCGAAAGTGAAGGAAAAATTTAAAACTCAAAATCTGAAATTTAGTGAGAAAAAAAAACACTAAAAATCAAGCAAATTTAAGCTAAAAACAAACAAATTTTTCGTTTTCAAGCTGCTTTTTCACATTGCCAGAATCAATTGTTAAAAAACAAGCAATTTTAATCGAAAATCAAGCAATTTAAGCCTAAAAGCACACAAATTTAATATTTCACAAAAGGGCTGTGCATAAATTTAGATGCTATCAAAACAAGCAATTTGCAACAAAAATACAAGAAAAATGGCATTAAATATCTCTCGCTATTTGTAATGAAAATGCAAGAAAAAATTAAAAACTCAATGTCTGAAATTCAATAAAATCATCATTATCGAAGTCCTACTAATTTTTTTATTCTTATATCTTCTCAAAACCACCTATTTCTCGAAGTACATATTTGTCGTCAATGTCATCTAATTGATAATTGTAGACTGTATATCTGAATGAAATTTGCGAACCATATTTTTAAGATTTTCAGATGCATTAACTAATCTATAGGAAGGGATATTTGACCCACTATCGCCTTTTAAAATGTTTGTCAAACTGCAACTCAACACACGCATTTTTATTTATAAAGAAAAATTTTAATTAGAATTACGATTTTTTATTTGATTAAATAACTCATCTATATTCCTAAAAATTCGTAAAACTTTTAAATGCCACCCCTCAACTATGAGTTTAAAATATTGTATTAAAATATAGAAAAAATTGTTGTTTCTATAATTTGTTTACATCCTCCATTTAATCAAATTAAAAATTTATAAATCTTCAGTAATTCTTTCTTTCAAATAATCATAAGTAAGATTTCGTTTACTAATTAAAACATTACAAATTGTATCTACTGCAACTTCTAGATTAAAATCAACACAAATTTTAATGTTTGTTTTTTCTTTAACTACAGTAGTTTTTCTGCATGAACAATCAATAACATATAAAGGCCTTTGCCCTCCCAAAATGAATAGCAATTAATGTCACCATCAAAGTTTACAGTTGATTTATAATAAAGTTCATTATTTCTATAGTCTGTATCCAGTTTAGTTTATGAATTTCTAAAATCATGATGAGCAAGAATTGTTTAAGACAAACACAGTTTGCAATGTCTAGATTCCAGTTTTCTTTAGGAAAAATTTCATTTCTACCGTTTTTAACATAATGTTTCTCACATTACAATGATCAAACACAGTAGCGTGTTTAGCTGTTCAGCCTGATTTTTTCTATGATATTGAAAACCTACAATTACAAAATCAGGCATATCAAATTTTAAATTATTAAACTGATCTTTCATTTCAAAGTTAAAAGTTATACCTTAAGGGACTTCTTTTTCTAAAAATTGCCAATAATCAAAACTAATAGGTATTTTAGGTTCTTTATATATTTTTCTTTAATTGCAATGGCAGTGTTCGATTCATATTCAACGATAGGCCACATAATTTATAATTTTTCAATAACAATTTTACCAGGATCAGGACGATGTTTCGTAACTTTAATATCTTTATCTAAAGTTTCATAAAGAAATAAACAGTCGTTATCAGATGAATTACGAAGAAAAAAAAAGTAATTTTATAGCCACCTTTCAAGTATATTTCATAGTTATCTCGAATAAAACCAAACAGATATCTAAGAGTTGCAATAAAAAATTTAGATTTCCGCCATCACCAGAAGAAACGTCGTTTGAAAGAGATTTATTTGCAAAACAAGAATCTCCTAATTTTGAAGAGCAAAAGGGTATTATTCCATTAAAAGATTTGCCACCTATAGCAGGTGTTTCTACTATAAATCTAGGAGCAGAAATTCACAAAAGAATAATAAATGTTACTAACGTAATAAATGGTTTATGAGGAGATGCGAGTTAATTTTTAGATTGGTGATACAAATGTAGAGCTAAAAAATGATACAATAAAAGTTAAAGGCGAAGAATATGAATTAACAAAAGGACTCTGTAATTTGTTAACAAAAGAAAATGACGATCTTAAAGGCGAATTCACCAAAAAAGACTATGAAAATTACACAGATATTGTTTCGGTAATCAATGCTGCATTCCAAAAATCTAATCTTAATATGAAAGTAAACTCGAATAAAAGTTGGAAGTACAAACACATAATTAAACCGATTTACATTAAATATATAAAACCACAATTACGATCAATGTTTAGCACACCAAAAAGAACAAGTTCTACAAATTCTCCTAGAAGTGGCGATGGCATAAAAAATACAATAGTTTGCCAAAAGAATATGTTTGGATGGATGATGTTCGAAAATTGGTTGATAGATTATTAATTATTCATGGCGAAGAAAATGCTGGAAATAACAATTATTACAATGAAAGAGTGAGTATAATGAATATGTTAAACAAAAATTTTCTGATTTTGTTATAAACAATCCGAAAGGAATTTGATATCTAATACGAGTTTTTAATGTAATTCCACAGTCATTTTGGAGTTCTGAACATCATTTCAAAGGTATAATAAATTGGCACTAAACAATTTAAATTTGCCTGAACTGCATGTCCAGTTATAATTATTGTGGTCCATTTACAAAATTAAACGAAAGATTAGAAAGAGGAGCAATATCACGATATTGCTTACAGAGAGCATAGAGATTTAGAATCTGGACATGATGCTTACAAAATTTTACAAAAGGAAGCTAAAGAAATCATGTTAAATAAAAATACTCCAATTGGAGAAGAAATTGCTTCTGCTGCTATTGCCTCAAATATGTTTACAAAAAGGAAAATAGGAATGGGGGAATTAAAGTGTTTTATTGAACATATATATTTTTTTATTTACTTATAAATGAAGATAACAAATATAACTTTCGTAATCCCCTTTGAGGAATCAAAAGATTTGGGTATAGATAAATCTTTAAATAATGATCAAATTGTGAGAAAAAATAAAAAATTGAAAGAAGGAAAAAGTTTCAAATTAACTTTATCAATGCCAGCAGTTAAAAAGATGTGCAAAAAACCTGGACGTGGTTTACTTCGTGGAGGAAAAATTCCCCTAGTACTTGCTGCTTTAGGTGCACTTGAGTGTTTAGCTGGTGGGGCCATTGCAATTTATAATTCTGTTGAACAAAATACGAAAAATTAAAAAGAATTAGAACAAAAAAGACACAATTTAGCAATGGAAAACAAGGGTGGAAAAGGATTAGTTGCAAAAAGAGGAACGCCAAAAAAATTTGAATTTATGTCCACTATCTAATATCGATATTGAAAAATATGTAAAATTATTAAATATTTAGAATTTCAGAAATGTTTATTATGATTGACGAATTACCAAAAAGTATGCTCAAAAATGAATGTGTTGTGGTAAATTTTGATATTTCAACAAATCCTGGTACTTATTGGGTTTGCTATTATAAAGAAAACAATTATGTTTACTATTTCGATTCATTTGGAGGTAATATTCCTGCTAATTTAACTAATTAATCCAAAAACAGAAATGTTCATTACAATGATGAAAGAATTCAGAATTTTAATTCAGTTATTTGTGGACATTTGTGCTTAATTGTTTTATATTTGTTTTCGAGAGAATTTCAGTTTAAAGATATAATTTCTGTTATTACATTACAGATATCTTTGGAAAACCATAAATCAAATCTTTAAATGAAGTCATTGACAATATTACTGAAAATTTAAAAACATATGTAGATTTAAAATGCAATTCGAGTGTTTCTACTTTACAAAGTCAACTAACCAGTTTTTTTGATTTTACAAAATCTTATGTTTATTTTCTAAGACATAGAATTGTTAATATAGGCGAACCTATAAATAATAAATACGCAGTCAATAAAATATATTTTGATAAAGAAATAGCTAATAAATAACAAAATTTAAACCAACCAGTTTTGAATTACTGCAATAGACTTGTTACAAAAATTGAAAAAATGAATGGAAGAAAAGTCTCATATTTTATTCACCTGCAAAATGGAATAAAATTAATAATCATTTTCACTTAGATAATAATAAAATATTCTTTACTTTTTTGCTGGATTGTAACGTTTACAAATAATTACGGTTAATCCCAATTTGCCTGACGATACTGTGACTGTTATTAAGGGACCTCAAAAAATAGATTACAGTAAGCCTTTTGATGTTAATATAGGTGATATTTTAACTTTTAAAATAAAAAAAACTAAAATATCTGAATGTAATGAAGTTTTGATGACTACAATAGGAATATTTGTGAAATACAAAGATTAACTGTTCTGTTGCATCAGTTACGACGACTGCTGCGAGCGCTATCTGTGATAGGACAAAGCATATCTGCAAAGTTTTCCTTGTAGGCGATGACAAGAGAACTCTGGTCGCAATAGGACAAAGTTTATCTCTACAGTCATGCACTCCCGACAGGGAGCTCTCTGGTCACAACAGGAAGTGTTATCACATAACCTCAATGCTGTGTCGCTATCTCTGTGTCGCTATCTCTACTCATTGCTGTGAGAGCCACCACAAACTGCAGTAAAATTCATCGACTCACTGCACCTCACAGCTCTTGGACAGTTGTAATCTTCTCACTCCTAGACTGGCCGCATGGCTCAGACGACAAGGTTCTTGGTTTGAAATGATTAGGTTGGAGGTTCGATGCCCGGTCTGAGATGATTTAATATTGTGGATATGTGGGCCCCATATTCGCAATATTAGATCAGCAAATCAAGCAAAATCTGAGCCAAAACCTCGCTCTGCTCCTGTTGTGTAGGCAACTTACAATGGGAACAGAGCACAAACACAAACATCCCCTTCTCCTCATCGTAAGAACTTCTTAATTAGCAAGGTGAGGAGAAGGGGATTTCTCAACCGGAGTTTTCTTATATTATTTAAAATAATGTAATGCGTGTTGAACGAACGACAAACGAATGACGAACGATGAACGAACATTGGAAGCATTTTTATATTCTCTAAACAAGTGTTAAAAAACATGCTTTATGTTACATTTTGGAAAAGATAAAATACACAATAATATCTTAATCCCCAAAACAAGTTTAATTAATCCAAGAGTTACGTGAATAATCAAAACCTAACCATTTTTCATAAGTTTTATTTCCTTTAGTTTTTACAACTTTTTCAAACAAATATTCATCTGGATAGATTGTTTTCATAATTTCATATTCATAACTGCCTTTTATTTAATCTCTGTTGGCATCTTCCAGAATGTAAGTAGGTACATCATTATTTAAAACATCAACAATGGTAAATACTTCTGTTGTCCAATTAGCTGTCTAACCCTTTTCAAATATTTGTTTACTCTTACTCACCCAGCCAAGGGTGGGTAAAGGTATCACAAATTAGCTCGCCCCCTACTATGGACAGACACCTTGGCGCGAGTACCGGCACAAATTCGAAATTGCGAGTACCGGCACAAATTCGAGATCGTGGCCTCCCTGAATGGCTGAAGAGAAGAGCAGGGGGTTACCACCCGGCATTGAGCATACTGCAGTCGCTGCCAGAACGACATCACCTAGCATACTCCACATTGGTATCGGCTTTGGAGCTGCGATACGGCGACCGGTGCCTTCGACATGTCTACCATGCCCAACTGCGAAGCCACATCCAGGGACCCAGCGACCCCTACAGAAGCTGTGGCAGGACACATTGTGTGACTGACACACCTGTCTCTGGAAGGAAGCTCCAAGGAGGCACGAGACATCATTGCAGTTGACTTTTTCGTAGATGCTATTACCAATGCGGATGTGTGCCGAGCTGTACGCCTGGCATCACCACACATCATGCAGGATGCCCTGACCCGAGCAATGGAGGTAGAATCAGCACAGCACGAGCCTACATTCCGACATGCAGTACAGGCAGCTACCCCATGCAATGACGAAGATGGAGATAGCATCCTGGATGTCTTGAGAAAGTTGGAGACCACAATGAAAGACATTGCTGCCAGAGTCTATGCTAGGAAACCCAGTTTTTTATCCATTTATGCATCGGGAATATTGGGTATGTAGACAGGCAGAACACTTTGCGTACACAATGCCCACAAAGGAACTGCAGGACCCGGCAGCCAGACGTGAGTACGACTGACAGCTTGTTGAGAAGACTAGAGATGGCGGTAGAGGAACTTTTGAATTCTGTACGGTGGCGATACCTGTACCTCGTCGATGGAAGTGCCAAGAATGCTGGAACTGTGGAATGGAGGGACACTTACGAACATGCTATCCAGAGGTCCCAAACATGACTAGGCATCGAGGAACCGATCAAGGAACAGCTGCACGAACAAATGGAACAGACAGCCACTGCAATAATCATCCAAACCATGGGCCCATCCAAATGACTGGTAACATACTATCTGAGGAAACGAAGAAAGATCACCATGTGGCGGTAAGAAGAACAAGGATATTGCAGTCGAACCATGTAAGAAGTCACCTAGCAGTTAATGCAGGTGAGGAAACGAGAAGTCCGGTTTTCAGATGGAGCTGCACATATGGGTCTACAGAAGACAGTCAGAGGGCAGGGTACGAACATATCGCAGTGTCTAGTGGCATCAAAAGGAATACTCGACGTTGTCCAAGAGTTGCAGATGATGCACTCAGGGAAGGACGGCTAGTGTGGCTGTATGAAAGCAAACGCCTTCGGGGAATACATCTCAATGCCAAGGATGTTGGGAAGGCCCTTATCAAATTTTGAAGCAACTAAGTGACACTTCCTTCCAGATCTGTCACCGGGACTCCTGGGAAGAAAATCCTAAGGTTGTCCACGTCGACCGAATGGCACTGTACGAAGACCTTGATTCTATACAGTCTGTTCGGGACTAACAGACTGAAGGAGGGGGCAGTGTTACGTGTTCGCCTGCTAGAGTTTCCGATACGTTTAGCGACGACGCAAGCATGTTCTGGTGAGACTGGCTGGCGCCTCAGCCCTCCACGACGCATCACGCGAGTTGGGGAAGATTCTAGGTGGCGGCCTAAGACACTAGGGCCTATTATATATAATGCCGCAACCCAGCGGCCGGGAGTCTGATGGAGGCCGCCTGACCGAATGTGCGTGAGCGAAGAGAAGTGTGGACGACGACGAGTGAGGTGTTCGTGGCTTGAATGGACGAGAGAGTGTGAAACCGACGAGTGTGAAGCCTACTGTGCGTGAGGGCGTTTGGAGGACTCTTGAATATTGTGACTGGCGGGACATAGACTGAACTGATGTGGGACTGAATGGAAGTGTAATACGGATTTTATTGTAAATATTCGAATTGTCAATTTGGACACATATTTTATACAGTATTTGAATAGGTTGATACACTGTCTATTGGGACTGATCTTTAGTTATTTAATTTCACTGATTTCTTCGTGGTAATTATAAATTTTACTAATTGGTGTCAATTGTGAACAGTAAGTGATTTCAATTTATTGCAATAATTAGATTTCAGAGAATTTTGCTGTAGTTATTGTAAATAAAATAAGGAAATTATAATTAATTCTTTTATTTTATTAAGACCTCTATCTCTTAACGAACTTGGTATAGCTCATTTAATTTCTAGAGAGAGAAATCGTAACAGTATTAATAAGCAAAGCAATGCATTTCAATGGCTAGGTGTAATTACAGCAATATTTTCACTCTCAAAATTACCAGCGAACATGGAAAGATTTTTTTTAAAGATCTGCAAAATATGAAAATAATGAAAACATTAATGACCATCGTAAAAGAAACCATATATAAAAAAGATTTGAAAATGTTGTTCGCTAGCCAGTAAAATCTAGTGTGCACATTAATATGCCCTTCGCATCGCATCTGTCGCGTTATTGTGATTCCAGCATCAGTAAGCCGATCGGAATGAGATAATAAGTTGCTATGTTTTTTCGTCCAGCTCCCCGTTGAGCTCTTCTACCCACTCCTGGAAGAAGTTCCAAGACTCGCTGCTGCGACCTTCTGAAGCAGCACTGCATTGACAGAAAGTGCAGACATCTGAAGAGAATTGTCTTTAAAACAACCAATTTTATGCTTCTACAAACACTTAGTTTGGAATTTTCGGACACGGCATTGATGTATGGCAGCAATAAAAATACTGGTTGTTGTTTCTTCTTTAGATGCCGTAGTTATTACCCTGGCACTCTGTGTATGTACGGAGCGGGAGACAATTTCGTAGGACCCTGCACTCATCGCCAGCGAAAATTTGACGCTGTTTTATACAATTAGTTTGGCTTTTTCAGATAATTGTAAAAGTGTTCTCTAGCCGTACAATGCTAGCATAATTACATGGAAAGTAGTATATCCTAGTTTTATCTGTATCCGAGTTTTGTATAATGTATAGTGGATAATTTCTCCGAAGTCTACACATTGACCTTATGCAGAGGTGCAAATAAATATTTTTTAACAGAAATATTTTACTTACGTAAACCAAATTTCATCACAACAAAGCAGAAGGCTGCATGTTCACATGAGCAAAACCTTGTTGAATGCGAGATTTTGGTGTTACAGGAATAAACTCAAATGTGTATGACTTTTTGAAATTTATTTTTAGAAGTAATTCCCCATGAACAGTATTTTTCATAGTGGAAAATTGTAGTTGCATTTCAAGCGAGTTTTTCATACATACATAAATTCAAACACATATAAAGAAATTCAACGTACATTATATATACATACAGAACTCTGTGCTAGAGACAATAAAAAAATATTAACACTACTCGGTGAAAAAAATAATAAATTTACTACCTCTTTCGGCATGTTATCTTAACATCTTATAATCTTAATTGACCCTGAAGTTTGTAGAGATATTCGTAAGAGAATAAGTCAAAGTTTTTATTTTTTCCCCATAACGTTTCAGTACATTTTTCGATGATGTAGATGTTAACCCATTTTCAAATTTATTTTTTTGAAGCGATTATTCTAGTCAATTCTGAATTTCATAATTAAATGTCTATAAAAACATGAGATAATATTCAGTTTAACGTACTTCATCCAATACCAAAATAAAAGCTGCTATAGCGTTAAGCTGGTTCCACAATAGTACGATGCGTTGCAATGAACGGTAGCCAATCAGGATGAAGCATATTCCATCGCAGTGCGTTGGCGTCGAGTTACGTGAAATTCTTGAGTTGCGATTGTCGGCATCAGCCTGCGATTGGGAAGAAGAATAAGTGTTTGTTTACAAGGAGAATAAACACACACACAGATATATATATATATATATATATGTTTACGCAGATTTTTCGTATTCGCATTTTTATTATTGCTGCGTGTATGTGCAAAATAGACGACAAGGCTTCTTATAGATATGGATGTCATAAATTTCGTTTGTTAACATAAAAATAATTATCCTTCGTCTTATTATGTCTCGTTCCCGCTAGTTTTCGTCATACATTGCATTCATATTATCATGTGTTTACCTTCTACCACTTAAAACATACAGTTTCAACTTTTTCGGCGTGTTTTGTTACATTCATAAGATCGGAAAATGTAATTTCCACCCTTAAACTAGATAGCAGCACCATCTGAGACGGCTTCCGTCGCCGGCAGATCATCGCTAAATTGTGAAACAGCAAGTATAGCTCGTCGCAGCGCAACGCAACGCACTATTGTGGAGCCAGCTTTAGGGAAAATTTGGGAGTGACGCCACTCCCAAATTTTGGTAATAACAACGAAAGAGGTCGGGCTACATCACAGGGATGAGAGATGAGCTTAGTACAGATGAGTGGCTTTCATTACAAGTAAGCACTTGCTGTGAACTTTGTTTCTTTTCACTGAAGCCATTGAAATGAACTTGATAATTTCTTTCTCGTATTGAACTTTCGCGGATACTAGAAACCCGACGTGAAATAGGCAGTGTTCCTACGATAAAGTAACTTCAATACCTTGGTACAGTTTACAGCGAAACCTTGGGGTAGTGAAATTTCGCAGATAACGTTCCCACAAGTTATGTTTGAAAACTCTGTTGGGTCGCTTACCTATCTTCATTGGCTGAATTACTTTTTGACACGTGTTAACTGTCTGCACACGAATCACGTAGAAGCCATGTCAAGTGTTGCTGAATTCTAAGTGGCCCAATCAAATATGAAAACGCCTTCTCAAGTAAACAGCAACCAATGGCAATAGAGGAACTGCTGTTGGGTGCATGCAGTATTGAATTCTAAGAAGTACTCATACCTCGTGTTGGTTGCTTTCTCCGGTGTATGAGGTAGGGAGGGTGTTTCCTGGAAAATTCCACGACCGAAAGAACGGAATGTAGAAGGGAGTAGAGAGGGGGGGATTAGCAGCAAGACTGGGGAAAGGTACACAATGTCGGAGATGGCAGGTTAAACACCCAACTGCCAGTGCTCTTTTCCCTTGCCTGCTAGAACACATTCGCCATTATTCTCCAGGCCCGACACGACGAACAATTTTCTGACAGCCATAAAAAGAAGCAAGGTTTACCCCAGACATAATAGAAGCCCAGAAGCACGACATAGGTAGAATATTTAGCTCTACTTCTCGTCGTGTCGGGCTCTTCAGGGTGCGCAATGAATGCAAACATGTAAAAAAAAAAAAATTTCGTGTAAATTTATTCACTCAAATAATTTATTCAAAACGCTTTCGCACGAATTTTAAATTTTGTTAAACACGAAGAATCGTTCGTTTATCGTGAATTTAATGCCGTAAATGAAGGACGTTTTGCAATTTTTGGGATTTTCCAACCAGCCAAGTACCAACATTTGTCGGGGGTACTGTGAAAAATGAATTAAATATCATGAAAGAAAATTGTGCTCCGACAGCCTTCTGTGTCGTGTTGTGAACCCAGCATAAAGCTGGAATCACAATACCCCGACGAACCCCACACGAAATCTTGAGTTGCAGGGAATGAAAACCAAGGTCACTGTGACGTCAGTCCGACAAAAGTAGATTCCATTTCTACTTTCCGCCGATGTCGGACTCGTCGGGGCGCGCAAAAATATAAATACATGAGAAACCAAATTTCGTGCGCATTTTTCTACTGTAGTAAACAATAAACTAACTTGTCGCCAAAATAACGCTCCAGTTAGTTTTTAAATACTTTTTATATGTCGTGGAAATTCAAATATTGGATATTATACGGATAACTTGCCTTTTTTGGAAGTTTCCAACTGCCAATTAACACACCTGTCGAGCAGATTTTGTTAGGGTATTGTGAATACCAAATAATATATAATATGCAATTCTGTGGACCTGTCATGTTGGTCTGTCGTGTCGTGTTCGTCGGGCTATTGTGACTTCAGCTTAAGGAAACTGTTGTAGGTATGTTCACGTACATCATTAACCAACAACCTGGCTAACTCAAGACCATGTTTGAGCGGACACTTTTAGTTTACTACGTCACGTGGCCCTAATTAGTAGACTAAAATAACAACGTATTTTAGTATTTTGTTTTTAACATGCAACGAGACGTATTAAAAAAAAACAAATGACCGAATCACAACCACAAGACCATGGACGGTGTTCGAATCGAACGCTATTAAATACTGAATACTAATGTACTAAGTGGCCAATTCGAACTCAGCCTCAGTGCCAACGTGTTTGTATTCCGTTTCGTGTACTGCCTCAGTGCCAACGTGTTGTATTCCGTCTCGTGTACTGCCTCAGTGCCAACGTGTTTGTATTCCGTTTCGTCACCGCAGTCACTCCGCTCGGCAAACAACTTCCCGTGGCTTGGACTCGGGACAAGGTTTTCGTGGGGATCTAAAGATAGCCCGTTGACGTAGGAGGTACCGGCGATGCTTCATCGTAATGGAGGCACCACAACCACGGCGGGTCATTCAAGTGACAAGTAGCGAGAAAGTGCAGTCTGGGAGGGGGGTTGTAGTTCGACCACGCCTGACCTATGCCATGCAGACGGGCGGGCGGTATTGATTGTGGGAAGGGCAGGACCCCTAACCTACCCCACTGGCGTGGCTGTTGCCGCGCGGGGACCACACACACACACACTCACGTACGCACCTACTCACCTCTTGCAAGCATCGTGTGTACCGCCTGGTCGCTGCGAGTTTCTCCCTCTTGATTGCTGCCGCCGTCGCTCCGCCAAAGGACCCGCAGGTCCGCGACACCCTCCTCCACTAGCGGTTGCCACCCTCGTACTGCCTGTGCCTGTGCGCCGCCCGCTGGAGCCGGCCGGCACCTCCCCTCTCCCCATCCTTATCGCCAGTGTCGCCAACATTGGCAGCGCGCACAAACTAACCTAGCTCACGGTCCGCGTCTGCGGCGTTGCCACGTCGCGCCGACTGAGCCGCCCACGCACCATCCCCGGGGGAGGGGGAACTCTGTTCCTGGAACCAGGGTCCGCGTTGTCTTGGTGGGTTGGGGGTGAAATTCCGGGGCTACTCTCAAGGCGGTTTCACGCGCAAAGGGTATTTAAGTTGCCTATGCCGGTTTTTCCCTTTCTCTTCTTAGTTATAGGTTAACTATAGGTGCACTCAGGGTTAGTAGTCATAACCCCAATTGCTGTCATGACTGTCCAATCCCTCTCTGCCGCGATGCATGTCTCCTTGCA
The DNA here is from genome assembly GCA_029891345.1 of Dryococelus australis. NCBI lineage: Eukaryota > Metazoa > Arthropoda > Insecta > Phasmatodea > Phasmatidae > Dryococelus > Dryococelus australis. Next base: position 134,511,283 of record CM056997.1, read on the forward strand.
TGAATTCCTTCCCTGTAGGAGTAAGGGGTTCGCCCTGAGAAGCAATTAGCTCCCGTCCTACTCATAGACTAAAGAAGAGGTAGATCGATCTAGCTGGCTGCACACAACCAATCTCCGTGTCCCAAATTGAACTGCTTTTTTTTCTGCCAACACGACTAGCGAAAACTGAATGGTTTGGATTGTAGGTTATAAAAGTGATGTGTAAACAAACGCATTGAACTGTGTGTATACTTCATCGGACAATGCAATTCTATTTAATTAAAATTCTTAAAAGTATTTTATTCATATAATAGTTCTTGTCATTTCAAAATTAAGATATAAACAAACACTTTCATCACTATTGACCATATGACTTTGACAGTAGTGTTCTTTGGGACTAGGGCAATGTTGGGTGCGCGGAAGACGAATAAACGGTCTACCTGATCTTTAGTCTATGGTCTTACCTCGGGCTTACACGTAACACTTAAAAATAGGTAGGTTAGGAAAAAAACTGACCCGATCACCCAGCCGTCCGGCGATCACGTGATCTTCAACCAATTGCAGGGCAACTTTTTTTCTATCCGTCAAATATTTCTCTAACTTTCGACGGACGGGCGGATGGGTCACCGCCTACTGACGTCATTCGTAGACACGAATACCCACTTCGAAATAAAATTCAAGGCAGTGGGTATGCGGTTATTTATCTTGATGGTAAATTTAGAGATTTTAAATGTAAACAATAATCATGTATATAATCTTATCACGTAAAATAATTACGTCCACAAAATGTTTCTCTTTTGAAAATGTATATGCAGCTTAAATATACCTCAAAGTGAATAAATATCACGATGGTATGTAGTTACACTGAAATATTCTCGTGGTACAGAAGGGTTGACGGACGACAGATTGTTGTGAGTCGCTTTCAATTGACGGATGACTGACTGGCAGGTGCGACCGATGGTTGTGAGTCCAGCCTTACCCATATTTTCTCTTCCAGTGTTTCGTTCTAGTAGAAATCATTTTATAATTCGTAAACTGCGTGCAATTTAGCAATTCATTTCTGTCGAGAGGATTTTACGACGCCTCTGTCGATTTCCCCCTCCCTTTGTAGTTGAGGTTAAGTTAGCATGGGAGATAAACATGACCGCTGTTGGGGTCATGTTTGCCCAATCCCAGTGACGCAGCGATACCCGTGCCTTTGTAGTCAGTATTGCCTGCATGCCTAGGCGCATGGGGATCTCTCCTGAGACGCACATAAAACCCATGCCCTACGACCTCCGACACTCCTCATAGTTTTAAGGCAAGTTAGAAAATATCCACAGCAGAATTGTTATAGACTGTTCAAGATAAACTGAGAACTTTTGAAAGCCCGGCTCAAGATTTACTTGTATGCACATCGTGTATATTTCCGCCATATGTAAAATCAACTTGGTCATGAGCCTGATCGCATCGTACACACGCGTCGCGTCGGTCAAGTGAAACTCTGGAATTGTCAGAAAAGTAAATATTTTACAAATTTTGCTCATTATTGTACTCTCGTGCATTAAAAGAAACAGAAAGTAAACGTAATAATTCCAGTATTCATAAATGTTTACCATACTTTTATAGGCGATTCATGGTAAAGTGAGCACTTTTTAAGGCCCTGCTGAATTTTTCTTTTCGTCGGATTTCTATCTTCTTGTCACTTTTTAATGTAAACATTGCTATCACTCTTATAAATCACAGTGTATGAATTTCACCACTCCAGAGTGTTAACGTCTGGGTCTGCAATAAAATTTATTTATTAGTGCTTAATGGTTGTTGAAAGGGCTTTAAAATTGTTCACTGTACTGTGAACAGCCTATAATTCAGTTTTAAGACTGAAACTTATTTGCCTTCGTCGTTACCAACTTTACTGAGTGCACGCATGTCAGTGTGCCAGTTAAAATATAAAGCAGGCAGGTGACAGTGAGGTTTTCCAAAGGTTGGGTTCACAAGTGCTCAATTAACCGTCAACTTCCTATAGGCACGCATCATCCAATCTATGTGTAAAATGTATTTATCTACTTTAAAAAACAAGAGCGTGTAGTAAGCACACATGCCATAATATCTAAATCGGCGGCTTAAAAATGCTGGTTTGAGCCGTGTCTGTACAAAGGCTTATTTACACTGAGTACTGTAAAATTGAAACACTTCTTTGTTTGCTTGTTTTATTATATTCGTAAGATTTTTGTTTCGATACATAGCTGTACAAAGATATTAAACGTCAAATTACAGTCAGTATACTACGTTAATACACCGGACATAGTAAAAACACACACACACACACACACAGCCGGAACAAGAAATGTGTGAAATGAAATAAATATTATTCAGTAATTTTATAATTTATTGAAAAGTTGTCTACCAAGGTAGAACGGCCCTTTCTGGACTAGTTTTAAGTTACCTGGAGCCATGTGTGTTTTTTTATTCTAGAGTCATGCTTAAGAAAGGACTCATTTTTCTGAAATAAATTACTGTTTTTGGACACAAATAAAAGCACTGATAACATGTACTCAAATGCAAATGTTAAAATCTCTGAGCTCTTGAAAAGAAGTCTACAGGAGTCTGACTTTATTTTACCATTGAATATTCTTACAGCTCTCTTTTGCATGTGAAACACTTTTCTACTGTCTGTGAAATTACCCCAAAAATCATTACATAACAGATTATTGAATGAAAATATGCAAAATATACCATTTTTGTTCAAGACCTCTGCAACACCTCGTAAAGCGAAACAGGCTGAACTTATTTTAGGTGATATTTATGCAAAGTGAGATTTTCAGTTCAAGTAAACTATCTACTTTTATGCCAAGAAACTTAGTCACTACTGTTTCATTAATTTTGTCTCTGTTACTGCTAACATATGAATTAGTTTTTTTTTTTCTGCTCTTTGCGAGGAAATTCATGAGATATGTTTTATCTAGGTTGAGATAGAAAGTTCATCAAAACCTATCCAATTATTTTTATATAATATATATCCATATTTGATAGTTCCAATATTTACAATAACATCCGTATTACATGTTCATTCAGTGCCACCTCAGTTTAGTCCAGGTCCCACCAGTCTGCAACGTTCTAGAGTTCTCCAAGTGCGCTCACGCACAGTAGCCTTCATTCGTCGGGTTTCACACCCTCCCGTCCATTGACGTCACAAACACCTCGTCCGCCGTCGCCTCGCAATCTCCCGTCGTCGTCCGTCCTTTTCTCCGATGTCTCTGGCTGCACAACGGGTAACTCTATTACCTCACTCAGCCAATTTGCTTCCACAGAAAGATTGCCGACCCATGGACTGCTGCAATATTTATAGGGTCGTAGAGCATATCCCAGAAATTTCTCTAAATATTCTTGCGCGTAGTCTAAATTCGTCAGTTTCTTCAGCTGGGGCGGGGGGGGAGGAGGTTCTGGGACGCCAACCAGGTCACCGTTGTCAATCATTCCCAGCCGTGCCCGACGACGGGGCAGCGAGTGGGTCTGCCCGGGGGAGGGGAGAGTCGAGCCCCCCCCCCCCCCTTTTTCACAGATGGTGACCTCGCGTTGAGCTCACGTCTAGTGCGAGCGTCACCGCGTAACAGTATGTAAGTTTCCGCTATTATATTGCACCACCACAAATACACGTGTATAGTCTAAGTCATAGTAAGTTTTGTTCTCTCGACGCAGTAACGCAGACTGGTGAAGTAAATATTTTTATCGTACGATCGTAAAAACAAACTGCTTATACGAAAATAGCAATAAACGACATTTTCTTACAGCAATACGTAGGTACTTGAGAATTTATCATGCGTTAAATGATTTTGTCGCCCCCGGAAACTCAAAGAATGTCCCGACCCCCATGATATTTATGGTTCTCGTGTAGAATGCACATAACTTAATTTGAAACGAGAACACTGAATTCTACATAGCGTTTTTTACCATCACAGCTTTTGGAATTTAAGTGAAGAAAAATCAATAAGTTACTGACATAATTTATGAGCCTACTTTCCTCTACATTGATGCAAATAATTTTGATGAAATTCTTAAAATGTTAGATGGAAGGAGGGCCTTGACGTCCCGTTGATAGCGATATCATTTGAGATGCAACCAGAAACAAATGCAACACTAGTGATAAAAATCACAAATACACATGTGCCTTACCCGGGACTCGAACCCAGAACGCTTCATACTGTAAGCTGCCGTGTATAGGCTGTTCATGGTAAAATGAGAATTTTTGAAAGCGCTGCTTAAGATCTACTAGTATGCACATTGTGTCTTCTTCCGCCTTATGTAAGATTAACATTGCCATCGGCCCGATCACTTTATTCATGGGTCGGTCACGTGAAACTGTGAAATTATTAGAAAAGTAAATTATATACAATCTGCTCATTTTAAACTTCGGTGTCTTTAAAAAAAAAACACGGAAAGAGAAAGAAATAATTTAAGTTATCACAAATGGTTACCCCACACTTTATTCGACGTTAAGTTATGGAACTACTTCCCATTCATCGTTACCAACTTTACTGGTCGCGTGTCACTCAAGGCGCCCGTTAAAATATGTACACTTCTCGTCACAAAATATGAGCGATCTCGTGTAGCTGAAAATGTTTCTAAGTCCCACTTCGGGTATGTTCGGCAGACTGCCCCCTCCCAAGTCACAGGCGCGTGCCGCGGAGTGGGCGTGGCTAACTGCTGCAAGAAACATGGCTTTGGAGGAAAAAGGATACAAAACACGAATAATAGTTCTGTGAGCTCAGTTTTGTCCGAATATATTCCAACACATTATATGTAATGCAGTTAAAGTAAATTAGTGGTGAAACATTCGGAATTATGAACTAGTCTGTATCAGATCTGAGAAACAAATAGTAAATAATAAATTTGAACAGACAACACTGGACCACTGGAAAAAATTACTTCCAAATCATGCATAATTGTAAATATGAAAGGAGGTGTTACGTTATAATTCCCCTTGCCAACACACACGACATATTAGAAAACATAAAGTGATAATCACTAAAAACATTAAATAATACATCATATGGAAGTAATGTTTTTATATGTATGATAATTTGAGACCATGAAGTGTCTCGAAATGAATGGCCTGTAGTCTAGACTTCACAGTGCAATAAATGCCAGATCAACTACTGTATATTCACTGTTTGTTTCTCCAGTAAGTTGCCAATATTACTCTAAAACATACAGCACATGTTCCCAAACGTCTTTCCTAGCCAGTTTCGTATTTACTTCGCACATTTCTGAGTGAGCCTTGTTAACTGTAATCCAATGCAAAGGTAGATTAAATCTATAAGTGTGGAAAGTTTAGCTTGTCCTCAAAATAATCCGCGCAGTTTTCCTGTTCCATGTGATTATAATGCGGAAAAGTAAAACAATTTTGTTCCGTTCATAAAGTAAAAGCCTATTTACATGCACCGTGATGATTACCCGACATGTCTTAACCAAATTTGGATTACAAGAAATAGTTATTGATTATTAAAGTGTTATAAGACGAAATTACTACAATATTATCTGCGGGAGTGATTATAGTCTCTTGAAATATCTACGGTAATTTAAAAATACTCAAAATATTCACATTAAAAAAAGTAATAACATAGATAGAACACATGCAGCGAGCTACTAGATATATTCCGAAGGAAAATTTTCGCATTAAATAAATGTTTTGCATTAATGTGAGCTCTTCTTGATGCCTCTTGCATTTAATATATGGGTGTACGACCCAAATGTCAATAAAGATTACGTATTAAGTCGTAACTCAGTTTTCATTTTCAATTATGCACGAACTGAAGTTAAATAAAAGTGGTTGCATGTGTCATGTGTGTGTTATAGTACCATTACGAAAAGTGTAACGAGCTCACTTTGGCACGAACAGCCTATAGTACCGTTACATCTAAGCTGGACAGTTCAACTCGACGTATTTTGTCATGATGTGGTTTCTCACCCAACTGCCTTCATTGGCGATTCGTGTTAGTAATGTTAAGTAACCAAATTTGAAACACTTGGTAGCTGGAAGACACCACACTGACCAGTCCCCTAACTGATTGGTGAATACATGTGGAAGTGTGCTTTGTAGCTGTTGGTCTCTCAATGTTTGACACCATGTTCTGCGAATGCTAGCCACGACGACGTACACAACTACCATTTGTTTAATAATATAGCACATTGTGATTACAAATATGTTTGGCCAACATTCTATATATATTTTGTTATAAATCATTGTCAATCCCACAACTACAAAATAAGCAAAATATATCCCAATTTGATAATTACGTTATCTTGGACTGTCTTACACACGAAACATTCGCACATTAAACATTTACTAAATAAATGTTTGTTCTAAGAATTACCTTCCTTGCGGGTTAAAGTATAGCATTCTCTAAGTTTGAGTCCAAATTGGTTGACCAAAAAACGAAAGTTTAACCGTCAGAAGATTGTATTCAGTGTCTGTAAGAAATACACAAATAGAGATAAAAATTTAAATTTTCTTTATAACACATCTACCAAAATCTGTCTTCCAAAACCGTAGATGTTCAACTGACCTAAAGGGTTGAGGAAGTGGAGGTACGTTTTAAAGATTATTAATATGGCATGCAGTCAAATGAAATGATACTAAGCCAGAGTTCCAAAATGTCGTACAGAGATGCCCATTCAGTGATTGTTTAGCATTATTTATTGATTTATCAACAATTTGTGCTACTTTATAACCCTTTATTAGCTGTTTATTTTGTTTAGTTGCGCAAGTCAGAAAATGAATAAATTCACAATAACAATTTAATTTGTAATGTTGTGAGTAGTATATAAAAAGACTATGACTCAAAGGGAGGGGTGATAGGAGCGGAGTAACCGCCCGCCACCATGTTGGAATTTCCCTTTTGTCCATTTTGCCTTCAAAATTTCCCTTTCTTCCCTAACAGTTGAGTAAATGTCCCTACATTTTCCCCCTTTTCCTTAAAAATTTCTCTTTTTAGCCCAAAAAATTCTTGATTTCTCAGGCGGATCAGTGACCATGGGTAAGATCAGAGAGCTGGATCAGTGACCCAGGTGACCGGGATTCGAGACCCCGGGGTTGGCCCAAAAACTCCGGGGGAAAAAAAAAAAAAAAAGTAAAACACAATTGACAAAATTTCAAAAAATTAAAAAAGTTCTAAAAATTATATTACTAAAAGTATTAAAAATTATTTCAAAAATCATAAAAAAATCATCTAAATATCGTTTAAAAATGCAATAATAAAACCGTATTATAAATTATTAAAAAACATTAAAAACTAATTAGAAAACGATTGATTCATCGTTAAAACATATATAAAAATTATTAGATAAATATTTTAAAAATCGTTAAAAAATATATTTAAAAATGAACTTTCCAGAGGTCATCCCTCACCCATACCTATTCCACCATCTTGGAAGGTGCAAAAGACGATCGCGATAGATGACCACCATCTTGGTAGGCGACCGCCATCTTGGTCGACATCGCCTGTCCGTCATATTGGATGCAGGTAACAGTGACCTCAACCCCATGACCTTGAATGACCTTAAAAACAAAAACTCTAGAAAAAATACATAAACGTCAGCAAGCATAGTACATTACTAACTAATTCCACAATATTAGCAGCAGACAACATTTAACTTTGACACCATGACCTTGAATGACCTTGAAAACAAAACTCGAGAAAAAATACACAAAAGTCAGCAAGCATAATACATTACTGACTACAGCCGCCATATTGGATACAGACTACCTTGACCTTGACCCCATGATGTTGAATGACCTTGAAAACAAAAACTCAAGGAATAATACATAAAAGCCAGCAAACGCAATACTTTACAAACTACCACAACCATATTGAATGCAGACTACCTTGACCTTGACCCCATAAGGTTGAATGACCCTGAAAACAAAAACCCAAGAACCAATACATAAAAGTCAGCAAGCATAATACATTACACACATCTACCACCATACTAGATATAGGTACCCTTGTCCTTGACCCCATGACCTTGAAAACGAAGTATTGAAAATAAATACACAAAAAATAACAAACTTGATACATTTCTAACTACGGGCATAATATAAAATGCAGGTAACCTTAACCAGGACTTCATGACTTTGGATGACCTTCAAAACAAAAACTCCAGAAAAAATACACAAAAGTCAACATAAATATTACATTACTAACTACTGCCGCCATATTAAATGCCGGTGACCTGAAGCGTGACCCCATGACCTTGAATGACTGTGGAAACAAAACCTAGAGAAGAAGTACATAAAAGTCAGCAAGCATATTACATTACAGACTACTAACATCATATTTATTAATTCTAAAATGTTCGATGCCATTTATAATTTAGCAGGTGTAGGTAAAAGCCTGTTTAAGAAGAAAATATGCATTATATCCTACGCCCTCTGATAAACTTTGTAAGCATTGGCTGCCATTTTGGATTAGTTGATGTTCTACTTAATATATAATTATTATATGTACTATTTTTGACCTCTATCAAGGCAATATGATCCAAAATGCTTTAAAATTCCTGTATAAATAGGTGTATGCCGTTTTCAATTCACTGAAATTATAGTTGCCAAATTTATAACTTAGGTGCAACTTGTGTCCTCGAACAAGGCGATTTGGCCATTATGCTTTATCTCTTCTGGCAGACACAGTTGCCTACAATTTTCAGTATGGTGAACCTATATATGCCATGTTTATATGTATCACTCATGACATCAAACAAGGTGATATATATGGACTACTATATAACAAACCTTCATTAACCCTTTGGATAAACCTGTTACTGATGCCAGAATAGTTGGCAACCCTATCAGCTGCTTTGTTGATCGCCATTCCGTAACACTTATACCTATTTAGCCTCACGGTCACAACATCTACTCATAATTTTTACTACATACCTTTCAATTCTATAAATAGCCTTCTTATATATTCCTAAATATTCATCAACATCTATTGGAATCGAAATCAGCAATTAAACTGCGTGTGGTGGAGTAATGTTTCTAGGTCGGATGCTACAAAGCTAGAGCCGCATACGTAGTTGTTTCAACACTCCCCAACAAACCCCCGCACCCACGTGCATACAAGTGCCACAACGTCTGGCGCAGACAGTAGATTGCTTCTTGAACGCTGACGCGGACCTGGTCGAGCGAGCGTTTACATGTCTGCTCCGTAACTAGGCCAAAAATGCTTTAGGGCATTTGAAATGCTTTCAGTCATTCTCGTACAAATATCCCTACAACTGAGAGTGTAGTGTTATCTCTTTTCGAAATAGTTTTAACGCTTAAAGTTTAGAGATAATTTACCTGCATTATCTTCAGTTCATGGCATGGCTAAGTAATATTTTCGACTATTCTTTTATACTGGTTTCATCAGCTACATTGTTTTATTCCTGATAATAAAATTTTTTTTAAAGTGAGCACTTTTAGGCAAACGTAGCCGTTTAAAACGTTGCGCTGATATTAATACACTTAAAAACACTTGGTTTTAGTGTGTTAGTACTTATTTGCTGTTACGACGTGGTGGTGTAGTGGTTAGAATACTCTTCTCCCATCATGGCAAACCGGGTTCGATTTCCGGCCAGTTCGCCCCCGAATTTTCGCATGTGGGAAGCGTGCCGGACAATGCCGCTGGTCAGCGGGTTTCCTCACTGATCTCCATTTCCCCCACTCTTGCATTCCGGCGCTGCTCCATACTCATCTCGTTTTGCCCTAAAGGGCTCCCAAGACCTGGTGTTAAGAGCCGTACAAATATCTTCACTCGCTCACTAAGCATTCTGCCAACCAGCACGTATTTTGCCCAGAAGGGCGAGACGCTAAGGACGACCCAGGCACGCGCATCACATGCGTCATCGCCTCTATGTGCAAGGTACTGAACAAGTGTGCAGTCTTTCGTTCAAAAACGTACCTCTGAGATAACTTTAAGATTGGGCCTATTTCATAAAATATTTGTAATGTTTTCTGATTACCAAACAATAAAATAAAAATAAATTTATTTCCTTGTCATCAATTTACTTCGTACGCCTATATTCGTAAACTGAGATTTTACCCATGCACGAAAACGGCAATGCTGAATATCTGTTTACATTTGGACAGCTCTGTTTGGCGTGATCGGTAAGAATGTGAACTGAACCAGGCTTTAGTGTGAAATAATCCAACGGACACCCTGTAAAATGCTTTTAGTATAGAGTATATATAACCGCGCCGTTAGTAATTTCCGTCCTCTGCAGCGCCCATTCGTGTCCAGCCCATTACTGACTGACGAGGGAGCTCAACAGGGCCACGATGTCTGGCGCGGACAGTAGTGCGAGCTGCAAGCAGTGGGAACTTCATACAGCCAGGCGGACTATGAATCGGTTGAATAGGGAAACCACCTAACTGAGTGTTCATTTTGTCTCGGCACTAAGCATGCCTTACATGAAAAGACGTCTACTAGGCTTATTTACTCAAACAAATTCTCACTTAAGAAATAAAATCGACTTCATTATTTGTTCATGCAAAAATATCTTTGGAAAGCAAAGTTAGGGTGCAAACATGTTGAGACTATTTTAAATTATGTATTTAATAATAGTTACACGTATAAATTAGATTAACAAAATTATAGATTGACTAAATAATGTAATACACTGCAAGTGCATTGTAATTGTTCCTGTATAATTTTTCATGTCATATGTCTTTTACAATTTTGTCACTTGTTTTAATTTTCTCACCAAAAATTTAATTGTAGGGCTGAAAGTATTAACACTAACAAGGGAAATGGAGTCTGCGTATTACAGACTACAAGCTTAACCGAGGCTGAGAATTTGCGAGTTTCATAAGAAGAAAAATTCTTCCACAAAGATCCATGGTTCCGAACATAATAATAGTTATTCAGTCGGCAAGTTAAAACACAGTAGGAATAATAGGAAAGCTTTCGTATGGCACGTACAGAACCCGTATTTCACGTCATATCTAAGTGACATCTGCAAGTAACATGATATTCGATGGATACAAAATTAACATTAATTGAGAACGGAGATAAACAATGTAATGTAATTCTTTGAACGATCAATGTAGATGTGATATACTGCATATAGGTGAAACACAGTCTTATGTTAACACCAGTGACATGAGAGAGACGTAAGCGGCGCTTAACAACTAAGGTCTTCAGCGCTGATGGTGGTGAAGAGAGGTACAGATGGAGCATCAACCGAAAACTGAGTATCGGGAGTACCCCGACACTACCCACCGGCCAATAGAAACACCCGCCATGTTTCCCACACACGAAAATACGTATTTGACCCCCATTTGTAGTGGGGTGAGGCGAGTAGTGTGAAAGTTATAACACCACAGTTCCTATAAGTGATTAAATATTATAAAAATACTCATCCCTTTTCTTGGCGAGCTGGTATTCCCAGAGGAATAACTTTTACTTTTATTTTGTAAAAGCGACCAGAGAAACGTAAAGCTTCGCATTAATGTTATTTTACTTGTATTTTAGTACTTCGTCAAGTCCGCAAGAAAGGCAAGTGATCTTGTTTCCTTGAATACCGCCATGTAGAAGCAGAGGCCCTACTTCCATCCAAGTCAAATGTTATGTAATTTTATGTCAAATGTTTTAATGCAGACTGCCAAATAAAGCCATGGTTATCAAATATACCGATTTCTACTGATGTGTTAAGCGAGCAAGGAGACGTATCAGATCGGATATGCATGTAGCAGCGAAACAAACGCTGCAACTCACATCATTATGTTTGGGCTACAGTATCGTAGAAGGCCACAAACAGTTCCTTCAACCCCCGCTCTCCAGTTTCCTAGAGGGCCGTGATTTGTAAAAGTTATCGTATAAAGCGAAGAAAATATACACATTTAGGACGATTAAGTGAACTAGCTTATAAAGTTTTGAAATCTGGCACTTGAACTTGTCAAAGCTGTCAGAAAACAAGCAAGATATCCTCGGGCATCTTAGTTGTACAATGTCTCTTAATACAAAATGGTTACCGATTAAAGAAATTAATCCAGTTTTTAACAAACAGCTACAGTATATTTTTCTGCATGGGAAATTGTGTAGAGAATAAAATGTTCTACAAGAAATGTTTTGATTCATTGTGTCGATATTTTAATGGCTGAGAATATGCACACAATTAAACTCTAAGAGAGATATATTTGTGCATATAAACACCCATTTTATCAACGATAAAATTTAGTTAATCTGAATAATTTTGGTAATTCCTGTATGATTTTATGTTAAACAACATTTAACCTACCAATATGGACCCAGAAAGTAATTCTTCCAGATATTTTGTAATGTATAACATGTTTTGTTTAAAGCACTGATAAAGCTTCATTATATTCGAATGTTTATTTTCAATGTGCTGTGTTATTTCGAGAAAATTTCCGAATTTCCGATAACATTTACTAGTACATGTGCAATATTTCAAAGTTGTATGACCCCCTCCCCTCCTCGCTCTCTTTCTCTCTCTTTGTTTTTTAGTTCCTTGGTTACACGGTTCTGTGGTTATAGATAAGTAATCTAAATGTTCGTATGACCGCCATTTTAAAAGTAAATGACCGACTCACGTAAAATATATATGTGTTTATTTGATCACCGTGGTGAATTTTGTTTGCCAAATTAGGTAGTAATAGGTTTATTGTTTCCCGACATTTGACACAATATATTGTCGTGTAGCGCTTGCTTACAATTTGCCGGACAAAAGAGACAATGTACCAACATGTTTCATACATATAGGTGATACGTTCAACACACCAAGTTTGGTTGAAATTAGTCAAACAGTATGGTACACTGTATACCAAATGAATATAAAATATTTATATAGTCACCATGTCGAAAACAAGTTTCTTACACATTTAAAACGCATATGTTAACATGGCGTACATAGTATTAGATACAGTATACAAAGTTTGGTTGAAATTGGTCACATCGTATCATAGACACAGCATAGTTATCAAAATGTTTATATTGCAACCAATTTAAAAATAAATGCCTGACCCGATTAATTCATACGTCTTGTTTGTCAAATTTGGCAGGAATGTGTTGATTGTTTTCCGAGTTACGATACAATACTTTTATTTTTTTCGTGTTGCGCTATATTACAAAAAGGTGAACGAGAATGGTTATGTCTTGTCATATTTACTATTTAGGTGATATGTTATTCATATGAAATTAAATAGAATTAGATGATATGCATGTGTGTGGATATACAAACCCATACACACACACACACACACACACACACACACACACACACACACACACACACATATATATATATATATATATATATATATATATATATATATATATATATATATATATATATATATAAGATACACACACACATCAAATTTAAAAACAAATATTTAGCATGGTTTAGAAAATATAGTAAGTACCACATTAAGCTGAAATGTATAAGGTGCCATGGTCTACTATAGGCCTTAAAGATACTAGTTACCTTCAAAATGTGGCATTAATCTATTGCCTAATTTCCGAGATATAATGTAAAAGCTTATTATTTTTATGATGTGATACCTTCCACAATGGTGAACCAATAAGATCCTACCTTCCCAGATTAAAGACGTACATTATTAACTGTGAAAATACAATATTTGGTATTACCTAGTAAAATAATTCCCCATATATGAAATAGTGCCCTATGGTATTAAAATAGCAACCGTTTTGAAAATAAGCAAACGGCTTGGCAGAACATTGTAAAATTGGTTGTCCTTACAAAGTTTTATGAGTACCGAATATGGTGAGATATGTTTCACGTATTCAAATGTTATTATGAGCTGACATACAGTACATCACAGACGGACATTTGCGTGATTACATAGGCCCATTTTCACAAGGAAAGTTGCTTAAAGTTAAATTTAGTTGAATGTTTCTATTTAATCAAGGAAATATGGTGGAAAAATCCTTTATTTAGAATTAGTAAACAACCGTTAAATACAGCAGCACCACACTATTTTCGAAATATATTGTTTACGAGAGAGAATAAATTTTTCTTAATAAAAATAAATAAATGGTTTAAATATTATAAGCTGAGTATAAAGTTTTTTTTTTTTTGTTAATGTTTAAATGGATTCAGAAAGTGTTTCGTACAACTAGGGGCATGCCCTGTTAGCTTTCCTCGCATGTCTCGGTTTCACAGGATTCTTTGTGGATGTCATTATTTTCATTTTTTCCTTAAAGAATATAGCTTAATGGTATGTACTTAACATTTTGTTGCTTCAGCAATGCAATGAGATACCGTTTAAACTAAAACGTTCAGTTTGACTTCATGTGCTTCATACTTTAACGCAGAAGAAAACGAGAAAGTCTGGCGGAGGAAAGTTTGCCTCCACTTGAGAAACAAGTTAGGTAATGCCACACACAAAGTCTCTACCGGAATCACTCTCCAAAATGTTGCGTTGCTTTTGTTGCCTTCTCTAAAACATGCCGTAAAAAGTAAACTTCTTGCTTCGCAACCCGTATAACAAATATTTTCTGATCACTGGCATGGGGACAATATATTATGTAATCATGTTCGAATCCTATTTATGCTTATACTCGTGATTAATTCAGAAATCACACTTTATGATTGTTCAATTTTGCGTGGAGTGTATGAAGTCAGGAATGCGATTACCTAACGTACAATATACAGACTACATAAATAAACATACAGTATGTGCCGTCATGATTGCGGGCGGTACAAGCAGCGACTTGTGCAAAGCTCAGGGCAGGTGCCAGTGCATATACAGTAGTTAGATGGCGGAGGCCAAGTTGGCCAGGCTGTTGTAGCAGCCTGCCTATCTATGTGTTACACTGCCGTTTTGATGGCGTGGAGTACAGTGACGTTTGCTGTTCGCTACCGTCTCTCAGGCCCAAACACACTGATTAATAACTGATATTGCTATTTCGAATATGTATTGTATACAATATATATTACAGTTCGCTACGTTTCTCAGAGCTACAATTGTACTCACAGTTGCCACTTCCCCAAAATGGCAATTAGGTTAACATGCAGCAAACTAATTCTTCTCGAGTCTTTAAAATTAAGTCTTCGAATCGCAAAGAGTATAATCATCACTGTCCTGCAAGACGATACTTGGAGATCACAGTTACATACATTTTAATGTATAAGTATATAATACACAGATAACTAGACATCAGTTAGGCTTTCGCCACACAGGGTTCTGTATGTGTTGAATTATTCGTTGATTGAGCAGTAAACTACTAATTCCAAGATTATGTCCATTGAACCATAATTGTAAAGCGAGGGAAAGCTTTTTTTTTGTGATTTTTATTGATATGCTTTGAACTCGATATAGAATTGTCTGTTTCTTTAGTGTTTTCAAGGTGAAAATGTAACAAATTCAACGTCACAAAAGCCAGTAGATATATCCCGGCTATAGAACCAAAATTACAGATTATCAGTAATCTACAATTAGTAACTTAGAGCCACGTTCGTGAATCCTGTATTAAAATCGTCAAAACAAATAGGTGTATAATTAAACGGGTAAATTAAATATTTATCATATGTTGTGTAACTGAAAACCACATAATATGACAGGCCTGGCACTGGACGAACATGTTAGGATGATATACAGCATGTACTTATATTAGGACCGGAAATGAAGGTAAATGCAAATTTCTGTTCATGACACATGTTTATGATATTCCTCCTTACATCGTCTTCATTAAATTATCAGAAATGATTTCTTTATTGTATTTGTAATACGACAGTTAAACTTCCATATTTCACAATATCATCATGAAGGATTTGAGGCTACTGCCTGATATTGACACTTCGTTGATGTAAATGTATTTGGATAAGTGATGTTCTGTTTTGGCAAAATGTGAACACTGGATGAAACGATGTACTGTACCGTAGAACTAAAACAATAACAAAAAAATTATTTTCAATTCTTGAATTAAAATATCTGTGTATACAATGAAGTTACCGACTGACTGACTCTATCACCAATAAACAGACAAAACGGCTAGATGCTAAGTTTGAAAATGTAGTGTTGGCTTTCCTTCTGGATGCAGACACCCACTGAGAAAGGATTTTTCAAAATTTATCCCCTAAAAGGGCGAAAACGTAAAGCCTGTTTTTGAGGACTCCTCAATAGCTGATTAATCTGACGAGGTATGATTGTGCTTTTAGCTTCAAAATTTATCCTATACATATACCACAAAACTGATTTCAGCATTATTTTAAATCCAACAACTGAGAGGGTAAAAAGCGGTAAAATATATGTGCGAGGATCCCCCAATATCTTATTAACCTAATGAGATATCGCAATGCTCTTAACTTTAAACGATAACATATAAACATATTTTAGAATTTAAACATTAAGAGGGTGAAAAGTGTTCAAATATGCTATCGACGTATCCGTAATCGCGTATTAAAGCGATAATATATTGTTATGCTGTATGTTTCAAAAGGTTACCTATACAATTGTCTAAAAATTAATTGTAGGTTATTTTTTGAAAGTCATTACCTTAGGGGATGAAAAGAAGGAAAATGTGTTTGGAAAATTCATGAATAGCTCAGTAACTCGATAAGAATAGCCATGATCTTTGCTTTAAACGGTTGGTTATATAAATACCAAAAACCGATTTAAGAAATTGTCCATATTCAAATCCCTAAGAAAATGAAGAAGGTTCGAATGTTTTCTCGATGATGTTTTGTGAATTTACGAAACGAAAAAGTATGTATAAAAATAAACCAGTCTCACTGACAAAAAAATATTTTTTCTTACATTCTTAACAAACATTTATTAAATCCAAAGAGGTTCAATAATTAAATAGTCAGTGAAATATATCACGCTATGTTATGTTTTCGTATGAGGTTCTCTATGTGTACCTAATGTGTTATTACACTTTATGCCACGGTTAATAATCTCACACGTCATTTTCAATGAAGAGTGAATTGGGATATGAAACCAAATCCCTCTGCACACTAACCATCTTTGAGTAGCAACATTTAATTGATTTCTTGGAAACAGGACTATCAGAAATATAAATTTGCTAATCGTGCTGAGAACTGCTAAAATATCATTTTATAACAATGGCGAGGTCGTTTCTTTATATTTTGTTTCCCAACAAATCTGAGCTTTTATTCTCATTTGAAAATATTCCAGTAGCATTACAACTATAAATGATCAGACAACACAAATCAGTTTACACAAAGTGTATTATATACTTTGAGAGTTAATAGACAAATATTTGGAATCGCCATAGAAGACGATATTACGAGCTAGGGTTGAGCAACATTAACTATATAACAATATAATGATTTGCTTAAGTTTTTCAAAGGGGTAGAAATGAAGTACAAATTAGACACAGTGTTAAAAATGGTTGAATGCAGTCCATTACCCCGAAGCGTTCATGAACAGCATCTACTCTTATTGACTACAACAACCCAAGTTTCTTCTTACGTTTGTTTGTCTTTTTAGCTTTAACATAAGGAAATAGTGATCCCTGTTATTTTGATTTTTGTTTGAGATAACAATTTGAATCCAACAACTCTGGCAAGATTTGTACAACAAAAATAATGGTAATGAATTCGATATTTTATTCTTTTAATTTAACAAATAAAATTTATGTTTCTAAAATGTCAGTTATCCTAGAGACAAAAAACAGACTATTAATTCAACGGGACAATTTCATAGCAATATACAGATTAAAAAAGTTGGTGAGAGCATATCTCTGATAGGATGCTCTAAATACTAAACATTGTAAACTCTGAATGCCATTGCAGCTGAACTGATGCTATAAATGTGGTTAGCATATGCAAAGATAGAGTGGGAAGAGTTTACAGAGAACGAGAAACTCGCAGGTTTGCCAGGTGTTCAGATCCGTTTGAGTCATGTCTGGAACTTACAACCCATTACTTCATGCTACGAGGCACATGGCGAGTGGCAAGGCGTTTTAATTGCTCCTGACCACGCGGACAAGACATCAAGCAAATATCTGTCATAACCATGGCGAAAATACATTGAAAGTGAAGTGGCTCGTTTTTCATTGTAAAGAAAGTGGGAAATCAGTTCACGTATTGAATATTTTTGTGACTCATCAATAAACTGTACAGCTGATTCTGTTGAAACATAATCACAGCTTCCACTGCAGCAATGGCAGTCCATATGTCTTCCTCACTTGCCATGTAACTTATGTTAGCACCATTCATGTGTAATTATACACTCTCAAGTCTCTACTTAATGAACTAACAAACTTGTCTCCTGTTCCCATCTGTTAGCCTTTGCAGTTATAAACTCTTCTTTTAAATAAACTGTCATCTCACCAGAGTCTAACTTTACAGAATATGTTGAGAGGAAATCAGTGCCTGAAATAATTTCTCTGGCCAAGCCTTTTACTATTAATACTGCTACAACCTTGGGTCTGCCTATGCCTTCCAACCTGATGGTAGTCTTCCTGGTGATAAATGTGTGCTTGCCCTCGAAGTAACTCCTAAGATCTTTATCTTAGGTACAGGGAGTACAGGCAGTTGTACCCCTGTATCCACGATCTGCTTGACTGCTTTCTCACTAATGCAGCCAATTTCTGCCCCACTATCTAGTAATACAGACAAGTTTACTCCAAACACTTGGACAGTCACCTCTGGAGATCGTGCTTCCAATTTCCTATTAGACGCTACTGCAGGCTGTTGGTTTAGGAACTCCCTTTCACTCTCTCCTAACCAAGCCATTACCACAACCATGGTAGGTCCATCACAATTCACACTATTACCACTGTTCAATATGAAATCTTGACATACATTAACATTTGAATCACTTGTATCATCATTATTACATATACTATGTACAACATTTGGCGCTCTTACATCGAACATACATGTTTCATGACTCTTATTATTTACAAATTCATAATCTCCACTAGCCTCCTGATTTTCGCATTTGTTTTGTGTGTGCACGGAGACCTTCGCCGTTGACCTGGTCTAGTTTAATAGAGTTTCCCTTCCATTATACCTGACAACCCCTCCTTGCTCTTGCGTGGGCGGCGGCTGCCAACTCACAAATGGTGACGGTCCGTTTCAATTCTGAACATTTTGATTCTGTGTCGGTTGATTTTGCCATCCACTCCAGCCCTGAATGTTGGGTGGTGGTTGTTGCCAATTAGGTTGGATGTTGGCGGAGAAAAAATTTGGGACAACAAACCCACTGTTATTTCCTTGTTTCTGGTTACTATTTTTCTGGTCTTTGTTATGAGGTGGCGGAGGTCCATTTGTGTGCCCGTTTCTTTGATGCCATTGAGCCTGTTGAACATTTGAGGTGTTGGAAGGGCTACTTCTCCCTTGGTCCAACTGTTGCCGGTCTTCCCCTTCGGCTTTGTTGTCTCTCCTGTTCTCATCTCTCCTTCCATTCCAATGTCTCCCATAGGGCCTTACTCCTCTTCCTCTCCATCCCTTCCTTGGTAACCTCCTCTGAAGTTTCTTCCACCATTTTGCTGGCCAACTTCTTTGGCTACCATAAATATAATGTTTGCGTTCCTTCCATAATTTTGTCTTTGGGATCTGTGTTGGTTATGCCAGTTGTAGAAAGGTGGTGACTTTTGCAGATTAGGCTTCCCTTCGTCCCTGTGACTGCTCCTCGTCTGCTTCTCAATGCGTTCATAATGAATTAGTTGGTCCCTAAATTCATTCCCAGATGTTATTGTGGGATAGCCCACTGTCACTGAGATTCAAATGGTAACTGGGCTAGTATCATGCTGATGAACTCGCTGTCGGACATGGGTGGCTCTAAATTTCTAGTCCACTCATACATCAGGCTGAGGAGCTCCTCAATTGACTTGCCTCGCTTGGGATCGAACTTGTCTATTTTTGTGGAGTCCTCAAGTTGATCTGTATCTGCGTGCTCCAAAATTGCTCTATGAAATCAGTTTTAAATTGTTCATAAGTGGTACAGTTCTACTTAACCATCTCCCACAAAAAATAAGCATTCCCTTTGCATGCTATGCTCATGCACTTTAATTTATCCTGCTCAGTTAGGCCGAAATACTGGCAGTAATCCCCAAACTTGTTCAAGAAATTTATAGGATTTGTCTGCAATTTCCCATGGAATGTGGGTAACTCCTTACTCCAATGTTGTGCAGGGTGATGTAATATTGCTGGTGTACCGCAATGAAATACATTTGGTGTTGTACAAACATGTACATTCTCTGATTTTGTAGTAGTGTTCACTGTTGGGAAGGGCTCGTGTTCACTCATATTCTGTTGAGCATTGCTGTGTGGAGTAATACTACATAAACTTTGTGGTTCTGGTGTGTCAAACCTAGTTGTGGTACAGGGACTCTGTTCAGTGCCTCTCGTCTAGCTTTCTCTAGGTCTTCCTGAGTCTTCTTCACCTGTACGGCTAAATTTTGTACTTCTTGACTATTGTATTTCTGGACAAGTTGCAGTTGGTTCTGAACGTGGTTACTTAAACTATTCAATTACGTTTCAATATGCTCCTTCTGATTATTAGCATGTTCTCTGGTTTCGAGCATTTGTTTGTTCAGCTGAGTGGCTGTCAAACTCACTTGCTCAGCTACAGAATGAATTAAGTTTTGTGTCTCCTCATTATTGTGGTTGAGCCTATTCATGTGTTCCTCTAACTGTTCCATTTGTTTTGCATGCGTATTAGTTTTTGCTGCATTGTTGTCCAGTATATTGTGCACTTCTCTAAGCGTTTGTGTCACACCATCTAATTGTTGTGCAACTTCTTCTCTGACCTTTGTACATTCTGTTTTAGCCCAAGAACCCTACCCGGGGTACTGGAGTACCACACACAATAAATATTTTGTTGTATTTTCAAGAAAGTTGGTAAAACTGCCTTGTCCTTACACATACCTTTCTACCTGACCTTGAGGTTGTTATTGTTAGTTGTGGACTGAGAGCTGCTCCATGCAGAGGGGTTGTACTAGAGTGTTGAGGTACACCAGCACCCCAGGGTAGTGTTAGTGAGAGTATACATTTTGAGAGGTGTCTGCGTGTAAATAGTAATATGTTTTAGACTTTATGGTTAACGTATAAGTAACTAAAGTGCATTAATTTTTCATAAATGTTAATTATTTCCAGATATTTTTTATTCAGACACAATTCCCTAGTAGCTGGTTACAATTCCTCAAAATGAACATTTCAACAACAGCAACAACTACAACAACCGCTAATCGTAACAAGTAATACTCGCAGCCCCTGATTGAAAGTGTAATAATGGAACTGTTGATGAAATCCGATGACTCTAATACAAGTGACATTTCTTCACACAGTGGACCAGATGGAGTAGTTGAAGATTTCAGACCTGAAGAAAGTAGTAATGATGACGAGTGTTTTCCAGAAAGTGGTTCTTTACCCGGTGATACATGTGTTGTGGTAAGTAATTCTTCACCTACTGGATATTACTCAAACATTGATTCTGACGGTCTTCTCTCAGTGATTGATGTGCCTGACAGACTTTTTGGAAAGAATAAGTATCAATGGTGTGGTAAAAAGCCAAAGAACACAAGGTGTCCTGCAAGGAATAAAGTGCTTCGTCTTCCTGGGAATAAATGAGCAGCAAGAAATATTAACTGTGGAATAGAAGCATGGAATTTACTTTTTACAGAGTGAGTACTAACTGATATTGTAAAACACACACAAATGCAGTTATTGTTGTGCAGCGTGTGAAATATACTAGTGATCGATATCAGAACAATGTACATTATGCTGATGAAGACACTACCATCATTCACTCATGATACAGATGTTACAGAACTAACAGCACTTTTTGGTTTATATTATCTAGCTGGTGTTTTGAAAAGGAATTCTATAACCACTAGTGAACTATTTGATAAGCACACAGGTGTGCTCTATTTGTAGTACCATGTCACAAGCAATATTTGAGTTCTTGAATAACAACTTACGCTTTGATGATCGTGAAAGTAGGAGTGAACATCGAAAGAATGATCATTAACTGCGATACAGGAGGTTTTCGATCATGTTGTAAGAACCAGTCAAAAGCTATATGTGCCATCAGAATACTGCACAGTCAATGAGCAGTTACTTGGCTTTCATGGACGCTGTGCTTTCAAGATGTTCATTCCATCAAAACCTGACGAGTATGGAATTATGATATTGATGATGTGTGATGCTAAGACATTTTATATGTTGAATGCTCAAGTATACACTGGCAAGGATTCAACTCCCAAAGGAATACCTGTTACACAGTATTATTCTACAGAGATGAGTAAACCGATTCATGGCACCAACAGGAATTGCACTTTTGATAAGTGGTTCACTTCCGTACCCCTGGCAAAAAAAAAACTGCTTAGTAAACACTCTGTGACAATTGTGGGTACAATGAAATCAAACAAGCCAGAAATTCCTCCATTGTTCAAAGACATTCGTGGACATAAACGAAACAGTGCAATGTTTGCCTTCAGTGGCGAAGAGAGTCATCTATCCTACTGTCCCCCAAAGAAGAAGAAAAAGATTGTCACGATATTATTTACAATGCATGGCCGAAAAGATGAGTACAAAGCCATCAGAATCCCAGAAACAATTGCGTTTTATAATGCCACAAAGTATGGCCTTGACTGCTTTGATAAATTGTGTCATACATACTCAGTGTCAAGGAAAACTCGTCGATGACACTTATGTATATTCTATGGGTTACTGAATGCTGTTGGAATATTGTATGGTACTTATGGCAGGCTCTGAGTCAGAGTCTCTGCCTAATCGATGTACTTATCTAAGACAATTGGCTACTGATTTGATTAGGCCTCATCTTGAGGCTCGAATCAAGATCCCAAGTTTGTCCAGGTTGTGCAAGTGAAGGACGTTGAACAAGGTGAGGGTTTTTTGATGTAGATATTATTGTATTGTACTATGAAAAATGAAATACATTAAATTTGGTTTTATATTTGTTGACTTTTTTAAGTGGGGTACTGGAGTACCCCAGGTAGCATTACTGTAATATCTGAGATGGGTAGGGTTCTTGGGTTAATGCTAGCTTGTACTTGTGCAATATCATGTTGCATTTCAAGAATCTGATCCATGTACTGTCTCATAGTAGGTGTACCTGCGAATTTGGTTTCCAATATTTTAGGTGTGGACGCCTCTCCTTCTGCTGTTGATGTGGACGATCCTTCCCCAGATATATTCATATCTACTGCCACTGGATTATCTACCAGTTCATCGCCAGATTTTGTCACTTCATCAGTCTCAATTGCTGGTGCAAGTACGGACGAATCATGTCTTATGAAGTCCCGTTCTTCCCTCATGGAAGATCATACGAAGTAGTGACCTGATTCAATTTCCTCTACCATGCTTCTTTCAGACATTACTTTGTAGTGTAGGTGTGTATATTCTACTGAAAATTCTGTATAATTGAAGAATATCTGTACCAGATTTAATATGCACCAACATGTTGTGCGCCACTCTATCGAATATGTGGGGAAAATAGACTTGCAATAGAGATGATCAATAATGATAATAATAATAAAATGTATTAAGGTAATGTATAGGGGTTTGTGTGTGGATTCCTGCTGAAATTGGGTGCTTTGTATGTGACTTATCCTAGTGTAGTATACTAGACTTGTGTAAGGTGGCACTTGACAATGACACACACAAACTTCACTGGAAAACCCTTGCAAAACTATAAAAAAAAAAACTTGTCATATTAAATAGTGTAGAAACCCTTTTACCATTCCACTGTTGTTGACCCTACCGCCCCACCATGCCTGGAACTCCAAGTGGGCAGCAGCAAGTACAGCATCAGTCAGGAACTGATATTTAAGAGTATTTGGTTTACTTGAAGAATTAGTTTGTTTTTTCAAGATAATGTCTGAACTTATAGAAATTGAGTAAAATATCTGCTAAATATTTATCAAGATCATGAAGATTAAACAACACAGTGTAGAGGGTTAACAACCATAAATGACAACACTCCAGAGCTAAATTTCATTTGTTTGATTACTTTTTCTTTTTAATATCTTTTTTAAATTCAACAACTGAACCCTTTTAATTAATATTCAGATAAATTGCCTGCCGTCGCCGTAACGCTTTTTGTCAACATAGTACACTGTTAAGATTTTTGTAAAACATAAAAGAAAATATCTCTCTATAATGTTGTGTTCTCTCACAATACAAGCAGTTCAAATTTATTAATTTTAACTGCCCTGTATACTAAAACCCCAGAGATGCCACTTCCGGTACATGATGGATGCTGGGTCAAGGTAGGCTTTGGTTTCAATTTATATTTCAGCATATAATGTTGCAGCACAGGCCTCTTCTTTCATTCCTGGTGCTAATACATTGTATTAACTGCATTTTTATACACTTTTCATTACACTCGCTTAGTATTTTGTAGTGCATCCTTCCTCCTGTAAGCCTAAACCCTGAGAGAAAAAGAAATGTTTCTCAATAGTCTACTATGATCTTTTAAATTGGCACTATATCTATCCAACCAATAACAGAAAGATCTCCGAGAAGGATCCTCCAAAGATGGGATCGCACAGATATGCTCACGTTCAGTATACATCAAAGTCTGCTGTTTTGTGTGGCGTCTCTTACACATTTGTTTACAAGCGTGATGTCAGTGATGCCACACACTACTTCATCTTTGGCATCACAAATGTCGCTGAAACGTTAAAAGCATATGGTCAGGCGAAATTAAATACTACAATCACATTTTCATACAAAAAATCATGAAAAATCATTGCAAACTTTTCAACATTTTAGATCTGAAATCGTAAAATTGATTAAAACTGTAGAACTTTTAATCATGTTATGTTAAAAACTTTTAAATTATGAAACAACTTTATACTTTCAATCATTAAACTGTAAAACTTTTAATCATGTTACATTAAAAATGTTTAAATTATGAGTCAGATTTATACTTTCAATCATTAAAACTGAGAAAACTTCTCACCCTATTACAAGTGAAAATCATTACATTTATAAAAACATCACATCATTTTATGCCTGAAAATATTTTCACCACATCACATCTGAAGATCATTACAATTGTAAAACTAAAATTTTTTTACAAACTATGCTGTGTCAGATACCATTAAAATCATCACTTCATGTTCCCTCTTAAAATCATTAATCACTCTAAGTTTGAATTTTCATTACAATTTACGTTTCATTACAGGAACAACATGTGGTGATGGTGGTGGTGAAGCAGGTGAAGGGGGGGGGGGGGTGATAATTGCCGATGATATTGGAGTATATATTATTTCTTGTGGCGAAGTTAAGAACGCAAGAGAAGGTGGGGAAATTAATTTATGTTGCTGTGATTCAGGTGATAATCATTCAGGATACAGTAGACTTGACTGCGCAGAGATTGTTGTAGGTGTAGTTAGCACAGGCATCGTTGTAAGTGTAGTTAGCACTGGCATCTTTGTAGGTTTAGTTAGCACAGGCATCGCTGTAGGTCTCGATGTCGAAGACATTGCTGTAGCTCTCCTCGATGTCGAAGGCATCGCTGTAGCTCTCCTCGATGTCGAAGGTTTCGTTGTAGCTCTCGTCGATGTCGAAGGTGCCAATGTAGGTCTCGATGTCGTAGACATCGCTGTAGCTGTCCTCGATGCCGGAGGCGTCACATTAGGTATCGCTAGCGCAGACGCCAATATACCTTCTTTCGATGCCGGAGGCGTCACTGTAGGTTTCGATACCACAGACGTTAATATAGCTCTTCTCGATGTCGCAGGCATCACTGTAGGTCTCGCTAGCGCAATTGTCAATATACCTTCTCTCGACATCGAAGGTGTTACTGTATTTAATCCTAATGCTGGAGGCGACTGTGACAGCTCTAAGGAAGGCATTGACAAGAACAACGGCTGTAGTTCAGAACCACTTTCTTTGTCGCTATTGTCCAAAAAATCAAATAAATTTGTTGCCAAAGGATCTGATCCATTAAATAAATCATTAAAATAATCCCAGTTAAAAGCTGCAAGTTCTCTGATAAAGTCATGGGTAGATATGCCAAGAAAATAATCTTCATACGAGTGTGACATGGTAAGGCAAACCACACTGACACAAACAACTGGAAACAGTGGAAGGGTGGCATAGATGCTAAACCCCTATTTATAAAAATGTCAAATTCCCAGGTAAATGTTCGAGAAGCGTGATTTCTCTCCTCCAACCAGAAGTCAGAAGGCCAAACAACCAGTCCCATCCCTTCCTGCACACATGACTTTCAAGTATCTTCAACCTCTCCCCCAACCCTCACCACAATTTCAATTTCTGAGACAAACCTCTCTGCTATGTTTCTTCTTAGAAAAAATTAATAACATTTATTTATCACTACAATAACTTCTCCTTTATAACAAATGAATTCTGTTCAATTAATAATCAATTTCAATGATTAGGAAATGTATCAGAGATTAACTCACTGAATGAAGCAATATATAATTTATAGAAAAAATAAAGTGCTATAAACCATTAAAAAATCATTCACACTTGCTATAATTCCTCTTTAATATTCTTTAACATTTGTTTTACCTTTTAAAGGAAATATTATTTACCTTTTTTTCGAAACTTTAAATGCAATACTGTTTAATAGAATGAAGTATTATGTTTTGTAATATTAAGACATCACCTCATATTTCTGTAGACCTTAAACTTAACATAAAATATTTTTATTTTCAATAAATCTTATCGAAGTCAAGTAACATGTTATGTGTTACGATCCAACTTAAGTATATATGCTTTCATTTTCTTCATGCATATATTGTTAAACATATTTACGCTAACCATAAACATATATTTTCCGTTTATGTGTACAGTCATGTTTTCACTATGGATAGAAATATCTTTTATAAGATTTTTTAAACCTTTTTGTATAGGTTAGTATTTATAGGCAAGTAAAACTTGTTTCATAAATAACAGTTCATTTTTTATATAAGTATTGTATATTTTGTTAATTTCTGTATATTTTCCTGCATAATGGAGCTTGGAAGGTGAATATTAATTTTATAAAGTAGAAAAAACAATATTTTTTCTCGAGAGTTTGAATTCACCTAGGAAAGCATATTGGCCTTGGTATCCCTGACGGTTAAAATCATTGACCTGAGCTGGCCTCCCTAGCAGGATGGACCAAGGACCTTGGCAGCTTGCTTTATGAAAAGAGATACGTACCCCAGGGGATTATAAAACCGAAATGCTTTCTGCGGGGGCTTGTTGGAGTTAGGCAGGCACCCTCTTAGATCTCGGTTTTGTAGTTGGTAGTATTGGAAAAACATTGAAATTGAACCTTGAAGGTTTGTGACTCTGGACAGGGAGTGGTAGCATTGCTAAGACCTTAGATCTCTAAACATAATGGTTTTTTCATGTCTTGAGATATTGGCAAATGCTATAAGTCTAACATTTCAAAGCGAATATAAATTTGTTAGCTAATATTCTTTAATTGGAAATATTCAACTTGATTCATTTAAGTTTAAGCATATATAAAATTCAGCATATATAGCTTTTACAATAACATTAATTACATTAATCTTTTTAAACAAGGATAATATTTTCCTTTTCTTAGAAAAACAAGTTCACTTTTTAATAAAAAAGAATATGTAAATAAAACTACGAAAGGAATACATTTTACAACATAAATTTATTGACAAAATAAATACAACATTATAACACTACCAAGTACAGGTTATTCCAAAACACACATAAACCACTATAGGAGGTCACACAATTATTGACAAAATATATACACATAGCAAGTATACGATGATACAAAGTTGCTGAAATTATTTTTTTCCGAAACAATATCAAAATGGTTTTCTCCAACGGGTTAATAACTTAGTGATATTCAATTTATACTTCGATTTCTGTTTGCACAAACATGTGATTTTATTGTCTTGTTGATTAATCTATAAGAAATATAGGATTACATATATTAAAATTACTTTTTATACTATATTTCCGTCATTAGTTCTCTCATCCCAAATAGTTCCATATCACTAGAATATTTTTACAGGTGATTTAGGAGGAGAATCATCATAATCTGTTTCATCCCAGTCAGACATCATTGCCCACATTAGGATTAATTTAGAGTTTTCCTCTGCCGAGAATAATGTTGAATTAGATGTGTTTTAAGTAATTGTTTGAACAAAGCACAATTGTATTCTTTTTAAATATCTGTTACTTTCCTGTTCCACACACTTTCTAAAATGTGTTTTTACTCGAGTCCAGCTACTTATATTTCACTATTATTTATGTAATGTTTGCAAATATCTTCATTATTGCCACATTACATACATCTACTCTCCCATTTTAAACCGTGGTGATGGTTGGTAACCCATCTATTAGTTTTATTGTATTTAGGAGTTAGATATTTCCAGTCAAATGGTATTTTGAAGAGTGAAAACAGTTGTATATTCTTCCATATCAGCAATATCTAATTCTTTAGTGATAAATTTAATTGGAGAGTGAAATCTTTGTACATTGCAAAACAGCTCGTTGTAGCCATGTCTCATCGTCTACTAACTCAAGTCATTATCTTCACCAGCTTATCTCTTACATTTTTAACTAGCTAATCTGTTATGAATTATCAGAGTGTAGTGTATTAGCCAGAATTGATGTATTTGCAATAATTTCAATTCTTGAATCAATTATGCTATTGGTAATTGTGTTGTCTTGTTTGCTTACATCAAATACAAGTTATGTTCCTCTGGTTTTAAATTATATGGGTTCTAGGATCGGTGAGCTGATTCTGTTGTAATACATTTCCTGGAAGTTTGAATATATATAGTAACAAATAAGGAATTCCCCATTTTCAAATTTCAAATTTAAATCCATATAGGGAAAAGTTTGACTATTAAGACAGTTTAATATTTTTCATATCACAATTATCGAATACTGATCTATTGTCGATTTGTTTGAAAACAAATAACGACATATCGTGTTTTCTCAGCTGGAATAATTTGATTTCACATTCCAAATGACTTTTTGTGGTGTCTCCAAAGCAAACCATCTGAATACAATATCTAGATTCTTCCCTTTTTCGATATATTTTTAAAACTTATAGACATTCACGAGTGTTAATTTCAATATGTGGCATTATCCATTGAACAGTGTTTAATACAAATGTTTCACCTTCCTTGTTATTAGCTGTATCATATGACACTCAAATGCATATTACAGAATAGAATAACTACTTCTTGTTTAGTATTTAATATTACATTTTTATAGTCCTTAGCGAAGCCAAGTACCATACTTAATGGTATAACAACTGCTTATTTTTTTCTGCCTGGGTTTGTTTGTAGTGTAAAATTATTAACATTGCTGCACCCAGCCATAAGCTCTGTATAAAGATCGTTTACAGTTTCCAAGAGATAGTTCTTTATCATGGAAGTAATTCCAACATCTCATGTTTGGTGTGTTTCAACACCATTGAGCAGAAATGCATTTTTCTATCGATTCAGTGAAGTATTCCATTGCTCACTATTCCTGTAGTTACTGGATTAGTTGCATAGGCAGTCTTTTTAATTGTTCATCTAAACTTTAAACTTTATTTCGATGGTAATGTGTAAATATTGTGATTTTGTATAGCAAAGCCTTATTTCGGATGGAAATGTATACAGACCTGCTCGGAATGGTTCATACACATGTATTTTCGTATTGGTGATTGCATCTTCATAACTGGTCAGTTCTTCAACATTAAGTATGTCTTCCATTTCGATTAACTGTATGTCCTAATTCCTTTAAAATCAATTTGTTGCCTCATGTTAATTTCACAGGTAACTTACTTGAAGTGAGCATTTTATGCTTGCATTTGCATCTTCTTATAATTCCTTTCTTTTCAATAAGTTCCTTAGTGCGATATTTCTTAAAAGAACCACCTACTTTACTTACATATTAGGTGTTATACACAATACCCATCTTGATTGTAATAAACATGGAATGTAAGTGTTTAAATAGCTTTTTTAAATTTAAACAGACTGTAATTTCTTTGTTTCCAAAATTAATCAGTTTATCATCTTGATCAACAATTGTTACAAATATTTCATTAAAAATGATTCACTATTACGGGAAGATATATCAATGTATTCGGTTTTTCCATTATTTTATATCCTGGAGCCACTGCACACGTGAATTCATGTAGAGTATTTGTCGGTTTCGTGTTCAAATATGAACTGCCTACAATATTAACATTTATACGACATACATTAAACGACAATATATTAACCTATTTTCATGTTTCATGCAATTGATTAGCTGGATATACTCTCCATTTGTAACCTAACATATATGCAATTGAATTGACTTCTGTGAAATCGATATCGACGTTACTATGCATCACACTAGTTAACATGTAATTGGAAATGTACATTTTCAGGCAATGTCGTTTTAATGAAGGTTTCTAACCATCCAACCTGTAAGAACCTACATTTATAGTCAAAAAAGATAAACATAAAAGACCAAAATTGTTTGTATTTGTTAATTGTTCCATTTTGTAATTATATCTTAATTGCATGTTTTTTCAAATAATTGTGTATTTCAATTGAAGGACGTAAATCACCACTACTGTCATAATGCAATGATTGATTTACATTTTAAATTAATGCATTCCAATGTGTTCCTTCTTTTTGTTTCGAATCTAAAATTAACAATCAAACATTCGCTAAGGTTTGGTTTCTTTGATAATTCGTCTCTCATATATACACCTTGGAAAAAGGGAATATCCAGTTTCTTCACAAGTACATTAATGTCTTTGTTTGTTTATGTGCGTTTTGGAAGACTATTTAGGACTTTCTGCATTTTCCCCCCTGTTTGTAGATTTCCCGGCCTTGTCCAACTTTATAGAGTTTAAAATTCATTCCTTTACCATTTGGTTTAACTGCTCTACTGATAGCCGAAACTCCTCCGAGGATTGATCCAAGAACTATTAATGCTGGAAATAGGAATGGAATTATTACTCCTTTCTTTGTTTTTCGTTTAGTTTTATGTTTTAAAACCCATGCCTTTTTTAACCTTTGCACTCATGACTTTACAGCAACCTAGGCACCCAGCTTTTCACCAGTCGACGTAAACAGATTCTTCCTTATATTTGCAGCTTTTTCTGCTAGAACTGTATCTGCTATATGTCTTTCTTTCAAATTGTTTGTTCGATCATATAAACTATATTGTGTTCTTTACAAGCTTTATCCAGAGAGTTCATTCCTTAATCGTTCTGTGCATGATGTTTTGCAAGTTAAGTACCAGGTCCACAATAATTGTATTTTGGTAAATGCTACTCAAATGGTAATTTATTAATCAATGTATTCAATACTCTGCATTTTTTTGGTATGTTTAGAACGAGGCATTATTTTAAACTGAACGCAAGTCTATAAATAGTTTCTAATTAATTTTCTTAAGCTAGTATGTTATGGTAGTACATTATGTTATGTTATGATACATTACAGTATGTTACATTCCATTATGACACATTGTGTTATACTCTGTAATAGTGTAAAAATTACGATTATAAAACAAAATGTACATCTTCCCATGATTGTAAATATGAAAGAAAGCATAATTGAACAGAAACATGGTATCTTTTACCATATAATATACGTTTTATAATAAGCTGCCCTCCTTCGTGTGAAAAAACGAGTGTTATTATGTCGCTGTTGGAACATCCGAACGGACTTAAATTTGAAAATGTGCATGTGCTTTCTAAAACAATACAACAAGAGATATATCAACGATGAGACTATTTTGCCACTAATTGAAGGAATGCGATATTTCCCTTTAAAAATAAAGAAGTTATCGTGCTTCCGAATGAAGCATTGCTAAATTCTGTATTAATTTTTGATGATATTTGGTGTGAACTGTAGGGTGAAATACAGCAATATTTTAGTTTTGTTCGACATTCAAACGTTGATTGTTTTTATCTATCACAAAGTTATGCATGTATTCCAAAACATAATTTGCACAATAATGAAATATGATAATTGTGTTTAAAATGGACAATATGAATCCGGTAACATATAAAGAATGATCATGTTTTAGGCAATATAACTATTCCAAAGTTTAAAGAGATGTGTATTTAGTGTTGGAAAATCAAATACTATGATTTTCAGGTAATTATAGCAACATTTTCCATATATATAGGTCTGGGGTGACAAATTTTATTTCTCGAGTAAGAATAACGATTATTAGAAGTTAAGACATAGTGGTATAAAACACAAGCATTACAATAGTTGTTTAATGGAAAATCGCGATGGGAATTGTGATTTGAACGGACATATATTACGTAATGTGGGTATGACTGTGAAATATACTGATGTGGTAAATAAACGTTACGTGGAAGACTTAAACACCATCATGCTAAATGTGTTTAAATCACAATCGAGGGATATTCCAGAGAAATTAATTAAGTTAGTTAATGGGAATGATAATTATTTGTAAAAACATGAGTGAAATGCAAACATTTTAACCAATATTGGTAATGATTTGCAGAGTAATGAATTTAGAATATAAGAACCTTCAAATGGATTTAGTAAGGATTTTAATTATATGACAAACATAATTTTTACAACACATCTTACAGACATGCAAAATAATTTAAGAGTTGTAATTAATGAAGTGGTAAGCGCTATTATTACAAGACAACTTGAAACACAAATGGAAGAAATAATGAAATATATAAGTGATGAAGTGATTAATAAAAAATCTGGTTTAGTTACGCAAACAAATCTAAGAAAACAATTAATGATTTGGAAACACAATTAACTTATTTTAAAAATGATTTAAGAGTTAAAACTGCAGCTAAATTGGATGCTGTTTTAAGTAAAGTCGATAAGATTGAAAAAGCACAAACTAATTGATCTAGTGTACCAGTTAATCAACCACCTAGAGCAGTTCGAAAAGCAACTACTTAATTAATGTATAAATAGCTGAAATTTAATGAAATATAATTAAACATGTCTGCCTCTGCTTCGGAATTACGTAACATTGTATCTGCTGTGAAGGAGAAATATTTACAAGCCAAATGAGCCCGTATGGAACAGAATGTTTTAAACGAAGAAATATTTTAAAGCCTAATAAAACAACTTTGGAAATTAAATCGGAAGAAGAACCTTTAACAAAGAAATAGCAAACTCTTTCTCATTTAACACACAGTTTTTTATCTTTACAACATTCTTCACCTCTGCACGATACAACACTTGGTGTATATCGAAATGGAAACATGTTTCCTTGGAGATTCGGTAATTAAGTTATTGTTGATAATAGAGTTGAAATAGGTGATTACATAACTGATGTGAATCAAGTAATTTTTTAATTATATTTTAAAACTTTCCAAATGTATAATCCGACTCCGATTTGAAAAATATAAAGAACTTCTTCATCGTACGAACATGAATAACCATTTAGGAAATGAAAAACCACCCGAACTACATTAAATAAGAGATATTGTCGGAAGCGGAATATATAAAGATGTAATTAACAGGTTTTCTCCTGTATATTGAGACAATCCTAATGAATTGGTCAATAGATTAAAACTTCTCACCACTTTGAGAGGATCTGGTACTAAATCACATATGAACGAAATTGTTTCTTTTATTGAAGAGCTGAATGAAAATAGTTATATTACCAATGAAGTTTAGTAATATTTCTGAAGAACTTCATGCTCCAGCCAGGATAAGATATCCTATAAGAAGAGTTATTACTAAAGGGTTAAATGAAAGTTTTCAAGCTGATTTGTATGAAATGACATAGCTTTCCAAATACAATAAAGGATACAAGTATATTTGAACTGTAATAGACGTTTATTCGAAATATGGTTGGGCTATACCTTTTAAAAACAAAACTGTAAAACATGTTAGCGATGCAATGTAGACCGCTTTGAAAGAGAGAAAATCGAATTCACTCCAAACCGACACAGGAACCGAATTTTTTCTACACCATTCCGGAAAGTAATGATAGATTATGTTGTTAATCACTGCACAACTTATTCAGACCTTAAAGTCAGTGTCGTGGAACGATATAACAAATCGATTAAGCAGTTAATATATAGTCATTTCACGTCGAAAGGGACTTACAAATGGGTGGCTGTTTTGCCTGAAATAGTTAAATTTTATAATTCCAGATATCATAGAACTATCAATATTGCACCCAAAGGAGTTACGGATAATAGTTTAACGAAATCCATTTATAATAATGTTAAAGTCATCGACGAGAGAAAACAAAAGTTCAATGTTGGTGAATATATACATACCTCGAAGCAGAAAGGAATCTTTGAGAAAAAATTTTCAATTAATTTTTCTTATGGAATATTTAAAATTATTTCATTTAGACAAATACATTCTAGAGTGTATTACATAGAAACCTATTACGGACAGCCTATAAAAGACAGTTTTTGCAAAGATGAACTGAAAAAATATATAGTTCTACAAATGAACATTTGATTGATAAAATCATTAAAAGGAAAAAAGATATGTCCTTGGTTCGATGGAGGGGTTTCTCAAATTCACAAGACTCGTGGGTTAAGAATAAAGATATTAAAAGATTTTAATACACTGATTGTAAAATTATGATACTAAATAAAAATTTATTTTAAATAGAATTTGATGTGTTTTATCATTTTATTAACCTGTTGTTAGCAATGGTGTTTGGATGTGCTATTTATTGTGAAAATCAATCTGCTTGTTGATTGGATTACCGTTTCATTGAATTAGCTTTTAGCGATAATCCACTGTTTTCATTTCCTTTTATTTTTATATTTCTTGTAAAATTATTTAAGTAAAAACATTTTTAATTGAATTACTTCTTTTAATAGGGATGAATATTAAAAAAGGAGTAATCTGCCTTGTTATTTATTCCTTGACTTCTATTTTACCAGAAAAAAAAGTCTTCTTAAGGGTAACTTCAAAGTTTTAGCAAACAATGTGAATAACAAAGGAAAGGGGTTATTGATCCTGCGTTAATGATCAGGATTCGAAATTTAAGAGAGAGGGTAGGATAACGAGTAGGATAGGATAAAACTTAAGTCGGTGTTCCTAACAAGACTTTCATTTAGTTTCCCTTAAACATTCAGAATGGGTTTGAACATCCTAGTGGAGGCTTGGCTTCCAATGTTATTATTAGCGAATCGAATGCTATGAAGGAAATGAAAGTGTAAGACTGGAGGAAACAAAATTACTTTTTTTTTAAATATCATCAAAGATGTATAAAAAGTTTTCACTATGCGATTCGAGGGTAGATAGGTTTCGATAGACGAAGTGCAAAAAATCATTTATCACGCTATCTTAAATTATTCGGAATGGATAAATTGCAATTCCGTGAAGACATTTACATATCTATAGATGTTATTTTTTTAAATATCGCCTTTAACGTTAAGGGAAAAAATTTTCCAGCAATATTTCTTGAATATTTATTCGATGGAAATTAACTTTCAAACACTTGAGACTCGAAATGCAAGAATTTTTTTTCAAACATCCCTGATGAAAAGGTTTAAAGACTGTTGAAAAGCTCAAAGTATGGAGAGTCAATGGAAGGGGTGGGCATTGGGAATGACTACTCCTCTCCCATAAGTGGACGGCAGAGTTTCGGAAGAGTCCAAAATTCATGGGTAGAGCATAGTTTTGCAAACAGCTCACCACTTCGGGTAAGTTCAAAATTCTCTGTCCAAGGGAAGGTAGGTAGACAAGCAGCTAACCCTTGATCTGGACAAAGACGCCTTCCAGGCTGGGAGTAAAGGGAGGGATGGGAGTAGTAGAGGGGGTGCATAGCACACTCTGTGGACAGGGCAGTATTCCAACTATTCGAAAATGTGTTTCGGTCGTGGCTTGGGGAGGGGGAGGGGGATGCACCACCAAGGAGTGCAGACAGTCCTCGAGCAAACAGAAGATGTGGTCAGGTGTTTTGGAGCGGGGAAAGCGAAGGGGGGTATAGATAGGCAGAAGCAATCTCATCATCTCTCACTGACCAGCACCATGTTAGTTTCACTTCAAACCTCACTGTGGATACACATATACATCGCTCTCTCCTCTGAAGCATTTATTCGCCGGTCGCAGCGTTCTGCATGTGTCCTTTGCAACGAACGAAGGGGCAGGCGGTCAGCGGGCTTCACCTCTTGTTAAGCCAATATAGGGCGTCTGGTATTTTTAATTAATTTTATAAGCGTTTATCATGTAAACATCCTTTCTGAGCTCGATCGACGAAAGTTTATAAGATTTTCAACTCGTTTTTGTGTTACCAAGTGCGGTGAATTTCCCAGACTTAACGGAAATTTATAGTACATCAATTAAATTTAATTCATTTTTTTTTCGAGGAAGTTTACATAAAGTGTTGCAGTATTATGCTTTGCGGGATTAAGTCTCCTTACACTTCACCGAAATTTGTGATAAAAGTGAATTCTTTTTCTTTTTACAATATTAACTGGGTACGTTTTTTTTTGTTTACTGTTAAACGCTCAGGAAGAAGTGATTAAATTGTTCGTCGTTAATAGTAACTTGGTAGGGAGACCTTTTTTTTTCTAGATATAATTCAGAATGCGTATGAATAGTGTGTAAATTATTTTCTTGTCTGTTGTAGGACGTAGTGTATTCAAATCTCTTTTCCTTTAATTGGTATTTCATAACCATTAAAAATGTTTCCGAGTATTTCCAGTAATTACAACTCAGTTGACTGTTAGACGTCGACCACGCTCCTCGTCTCATTCATTGACTGACCTCCCAGCCGGACAGACGTCGGCCGCGCTTATAAGTCTCCGCATGTCAAACACTGCAGTCATTGCTTCACTGAGCTTGCAGCTGGACAGACATGTTTTGAGAGAGGTGCTTATGTGATTTCTTTACGTGATTTTTACTTCAACTAGAGTAATTTATATATTAGTACGTACATCGTAAA
This sequence comes from Dryococelus australis, assembly GCA_029891345.1. Taxonomy (NCBI): domain Eukaryota; kingdom Metazoa; phylum Arthropoda; class Insecta; order Phasmatodea; family Phasmatidae; genus Dryococelus; species Dryococelus australis. The sequence goes on from CM056997.1 coordinate 134,548,072, forward strand.
CATAATAATTTTTATCCATTTTTCACGTAAATCGTACTTGCATTTCTTTTTGTTTATTTCCGAGTTTTTCAGCTCAGTCTGTAATCAAACGTAGGCCAGCGCACATGCAGGTTCTGTTTGCTCTCAACACCTCGTTCAGCTTATAACTCGATGTAAGTGGTATATCCAAGTCAGTGGTGCAGCGACCTCCCGAGCAAATGGACATATATTAAAATCACTGACTGTTAAAAGTTTTCTTTTTTACGAGTGTTAATAAATTAATTAATTTTAATATGTGGATTCTGTTTATGTGGTTCCTCTACGAGTGTTAACTACCGGATTCACTAAGCTTTTATTGCGATAGGTCACCTGCCAAGCGGCACTCGAAACAGCTTATAGGAGTCTGCAAATCCTACACTGGCGTCATTCATTCATCAGTTTCACAGACGGACGGACGTGTTTTAAATTATGTCAGATATGTGTAGAACTTGGAGGTGTCAGATAGTGTAGTTTTTTTACGTGTTTTCAAATACTTTGTTATTGTATTTAGGAAGACTGCCGTAGAATTTATAGTGACAGTTTTGCTTTGTTGTATCTCGTTAATTAATTCCATACAGGATACTCACGTAGTTGTGATCGTTTGGTGAGTTAGCACTTTCGTCACCAGGTTAGTCATGTAAGTGTGTTCCTTTCGGGTTATTTATTTATATTGATAGGTAGAACTTGTTAGAAATATATTTCCGTTATATTCATTTAAAGACTCCGAAATTTCTCTCGTGTATTATGTCAGTGCTGTTATTAGTTGGGAATAATAGTATCTTTCAAAGTCGCCTACCTACCAACACCGTCTACAAGCAATATCCCACTCCAAACCCAATTTTTTTTTTTAAAACATTTACATTTATGCCACTCTTGCACAAAACTTAACACATATATATATATACCCTGTCCCCAACACATCAAACTTCAGTCGAGTGCCAGTCGTCGTGCTGGCATCTACCAGAGCTGCTCCCTAGCCCAAAAAAGAAAGAAAGATAATAAAGTACAACTATATACACACAAAAAGAAATTACATCAAAGAAATTTGATCAAACTTTTTCATCAAAATTATTTCTTCACATTTCATCGGATTAACAATTAATCCCATCGGATTATAATCGGATTAAAATTTTGATCGGATTATAATCGGATTAAGGATTAACACTTTTGATATCGATTAATCAAATATGGCCTATAATCATCCAGCCCTTACTACTTACGTCACTTCTGTCCTCATCACCTTTACTGGGGCATGTCATTCAGTGTGCCCAGTTTTTTGTGGCAATGATATGTATAAAACGCTGCCGAATTATGTCGGTTGAGTCGCGGAACATTCTGTATATCCAGACCGGGCTAGTGACATTTTTCAAAGGTTGATTTCAAATGTGCTTACTTTACCGCGAACAGCATATAAATATGCTCTTATTAACTGATTGCTGGAAACACTTAAATAAGTGTTTCACTTTTTTAATGAATTATGAATGCTGTACAGCAGAGTGGGTGCTCCATCGGAAACCACCCAACCTCTATGTTAAACACTAAATGTTATAATAACGGCCTGGGCTACAATTGAATATAACCTCGGTTTCTTCCTATTTTTTGAACTACACCTTCGAAAAAAAACACCCCAGTGTGCCGTGTTTGGGCGTTTCCTAATTATGTCATGTATCACAGACGTTTTATACTTCCGTTTATATAAAATACATTATTTTTTGGTTAAATTTAACTTTTAATTTCATTTCATTTGTAAAATACAGTATTTCATTTGTAACTAATCTTAATGAAGACAGAGAGAATATACGTGTGTTGGTAATGCCTAGAGTAACAAATAGATCTTATGCAAAATATGATCGCACAGACTGAGCACGAATGCGGTGCGTTGGCCCTCTGGTGTAATTTTTTTAACTTATCTTTTATGAGGCGGAGCAATATCCTGAAAGTATAACTTTAGCAGAGATTCAGAATAGTTGGAAGTAACCATGAGTGGAATATTATAACTAACACGTCCACGGTTGGAACGACAAGCACCTGCACATCATAATACAAGCACATTGGCCTGGTTACAATTGATATAACGCTGGTAGTCACTGGTGTGTAGCGATAACGGTGGTTTAGAGGGTACGATACCCTCTTGAAAACAAATAAATAATTAAATGGACTGAGAATAGAATTCCTAACTAAAACTGAAATATTTGTAATGTGTAAAACTCTTAGAGCTGATGGGAGTGCTACCAAGTTAAGCTGTGTTTTTCTACAGTTCAACATTCTTCCCTCCCCAATGTAGAATGGCTTTCCTCCACAAAACGGAGGCTTCTCTCCCATCTCCCCATAATCCAGACGTACCAAGGCCGAGGAAACCCTATAAACTTACTATATAGGAATATATGATGAATTTTCATGTACCTAAGAAACAGCCCGTCCTGTTTTTATTCCAGGAAAGGAAGCCGATGCAGACATTACAACAGTTAATTATATTTTTAACATGCCAAAACATTATTTGGCTAGTGATAATATTATTTAAATTTTCTATATTTATCCCTTAGTTTCTATAGTTGAAGAAAATGGGCAAAATGATACTATTGATTTTCATGATTTAAATATATTTGTACGTATTTATTATCTTTATAACAAAAATGTGACCATTCTATTGCTGACAAATTCTTTTGTCTATGTTACTTAATTTATTGCCAAGGAAATTAAAGACTTTTTGTAAAAAAAAATTAATTATTTTAGATACAGCTAGAGGCCGTTTCTACGCCCTAAGCTGTAGGGCGACACAAGAATTCTTTTCCACAAATACCACTATCCAAACTCGTATATCAAAAATCCAATGCTTCCGAAAGCAATATGATGTTAGATATGCAAGTCTACAAAGCACACACGCAAGTCCTGGGGAGTATTTTATTTATATTTGGAACACAAAATCCAATCTACTACAGTTTCCATATTTCATGCAATACAAAAAATATACACATTTGTAATACTTTGAAAATAACTACTATTACAGTAACTTACAAACCATCTAAATCCTCTAAAAGAAACACATTCTGAGAATTACTGGGCCTTTCGGTCATAATACTGACATTTACGTAAAAATATTTAAAATGGTAGATTTATAATCTTCAACACTTTGCTCTTTAAAAGGCTGAATTTTAAAATTACCATACTGAAAGAAACAGCCTTAAAATGTGACATTCTAACTTTATCATTGTCACGACAAATCTTGGGAATAAAATCTCAGAAACATATAACGAGACTTTGACATGTTAAAAATTGTTTCACAAAACTTTCATCTTGGGAATTTGGGACTAGAAAAAATTTATACATGAAAATTTTTGTGACAACATTCTGGCAAAACATATCTTTCTAGTAACACATCTGATAATTTAATTCATTATCAAATTTCCTTCACATGCTTTAAAAACAAAAGCTAAACCGTACAGTAAACTTTCCTTACAGCTTTATCTGAGATTTTCTCATTATGTAACATTTATGTCACTAACTTGCATTTTTATGAATTGTCTCGAAACTGGAAAAATATTCAAAATTCTCTCAGTTACTTTGCATGCCATTTTTATGGCAAGGCTAAAAGTGTATGAACAGTCTTTACTAGAAAATTCCTACATCTTAGCATTATTTTCAATATTAAGACTTTTAATTTGGATTACCATCAAAATCTAATTTACTGCAGAACTTAATTTTAATAGCAATTAGGACGGCAACGTCCATTCCTACGTTCTTGGCCAAAAGTGCCTTACATATTGGTAGCAATCACTTATCTGAAACCCGGATTAGTCCCCAACAGCCGAAGTCTCTCACGACCAGGGCAGTTGCAGGGGTATATGGGATGAATGGAATCTAAAGGGATAAACTTCAGGAGATGATTCCTGAGCCGAAGAGGAACAAGACAGTCCATATCAACATATGTCCGGAAATGGACGGCGAGGCCGCAATAAAGCAATTAATACTAGTACACATGATATGGCATTAAATGCATCCAGGTTACAACAGATGTTCAAAGTGGTCACCTTGGGATGCAATGCAAGCGTCCACACATCGCATCATGAATTTCCTCACTCCTTCGAATGTTCATGGCCTATACCCGAATAGCATTACAGGTTACACGAAGACGCTGTTCAAGTGTCTGCACGTGAGGAACTGGCTTCGCATACACAACACTTTTCAGATGCCCCCATAAGTAAAAATCAAGGGGGTTTAGGTCTGGTGGTCGCGCGGGCCATGCAACAGGGTCTCCTCGTCCTATCCATATTCCAGAGAAACTGTTGTTGAGGTGTTGACGAACATTATGGAGGAAGTGGGCTGTATGAGAAGAACCATGGTCACACAAACGGCCATAAATGGCTGCAAATGTTTTGTGATTTGGCTTGTGCTGTATGTGAGGGTACGTGGCTCGGTAAATCCGTGCGGCCTCTCTACCATTTCCACGTTATTGACCATATACGAACCATCTCGGCTTATTCCTGGAATGAATAACTGACCATTGTGCTTCGTTTTGGCTGCAATCACACAATCTACAACACATAAAAGAACACTATTAGTGTTCTTATGAGAGAATGATGTCGTTCATCAGTGCCATCTAACTTGGAAAATGTTCATTTCCGGACATATGTTGATATGAACTTGTTTGTTCCTTTTCCGGTCCGGAATCACCTCCTGAAGTTTGTGCCTTTAGTTTATGTTCACCCAACTAGGGAAGCGGCTGGTAATTTTCCGCTGCAAATGAGACGGCCTCGTCTCTAGCTCAGACGTTTTTAAAATACGAAACCAGTTTAGTTTAAATTTTTACTTCTAACGTCACTTAAAATCATTCCTAAACTTTTCTACGACATAAAATATCTTACTGGGAGATTAACATGAGTATGTACACACTTTCTTGCTTTATAAACAAGTTTCTATCCTGACTGCCTATATCATTCCGGGCGTCTGAAAGGTTTAAACACCGAACAAGCAAAATCTATACCAGGCTGAACTCTCCTTGTTACTAATACTATGTTTGGAGAAGTGTTTCTCACTACGCACGATTGTAGCTTGTCGTATTGATTTGCATGGTGTTGATCTCGTGTGTACAATGCAGTGTTGTGTTTGTATGTATTTGAGTCCAGATCATAGGAAAACTACCATGTCTACAACATTAGACGCTCAGACTTGGAAGTTGGCCAACTTTTACGGGCTGTTCACGTTTAATTATGCGCTTTAAAAATAAACTTTAAAAAAATCACTGCTCCTAACTGCATGTATTTTAACACGTACATTTACTGGCATGCACCCAGTTAAAAGTTGGTAACAACGAAGGGAAAGTAGTTCTATGGCTTTTCCCATGTCTTACCGCATTAAAAAAGTGTTGGATATACATTTGTAAATTTTAAAATAATTTCTTATGCTTTTTTTAAAAATGTTACCACGTGTAATAATTAGCAAACTTGTAAATGAGAGAGTAGTTGTGTCAATGTCAAAGAGCGAGAGCATGGCAGCGTGAAGCAGTGCTCTCACCAGGTCGTGCGAAAGAGTGCGCTCTCGAAAGAGCACTTTTTAAATTGAGACACAGCCGAAAGTCCGTGATACAATCAAAACTGGGCACCCTTGTATGTTTCCTGCTTGTTTATGGCGCCTGCTCAACACAGCATAACATCAGATAGCCGTCATACAATCACAGAGAGAAGTATCCGAAGAGAATAGAAAGTGTGTGCTACCACACAACGTACGGCATGAAATGGTCACCCGCTAGCCGTACGCCCATACAGAAAAATGTATATTTTCCTACGGCGCGGTCTGCGCTGGACAACCACGTTAAGACATTTTGCAACTACGAGTCAGTGTAAAGTGAAGTCATCACAGAAAAGGTGTATACAATTGACTAAATAGTAAATTCCTGCACTGAAGGTTAGGCCAACACAATATTTGTTTGTATAGGGCCAAAAATATATTTAGCTGCCTCAGCAAAATATTTTTTCCAGTAAACAAAACTTGGGATAAAACAAAATTAATTTTGTCCGTCTAATAAAATACATGTTTGAATAAACAAAACATATGTGTTGGACCAAAAGAAAACATATTTTGTTAAATCAACTGTATATATTTGTTTGGTCACTCATCTAAGTGCCTTCATTCGAAAATAAAGCTCCAGAGTTTCTCTTTTTAATTTTTTGTGACATTTAGGAATGTAACACGGTTTGTTAAAGTACATTTATTGACACTTAATAATGGTATAAACATCATAATTAAGAATTTCAACAATAAACTAACAAGTAAAGCTGTAAAATTTGAAATATTTCTTTGTGCACGTTGTCCAGGATTTGAAATGAATTTATATAAAAACGTTCCAGATTTGCCTGTAGTCACTTTAGCTGAGGTTGCAGTGGCATCACGCTCGAGTGCAGGTGATCTAGGTTCCAGACTCCATCGAGCGTCTAATTTCTTATTATTAACCGAAACTGTTTAATGTAGAACCAAAAACAATTTGGTCACAACAACAAAATATTTAATTGCTCCTATACAAACAATTAATTTTGTTGCGCCAAACAAACTTTGTTTGATTCAACAAAACCGTTTTCTCAGTGCGATATCCGTTTCTCTAATTTAACATTTGTATTGGTGCCGCGTACATGAGCGAGAGATCGGAGATGATTTGTAATGATTAATTTATTTTGCATTAATTTCTCATGTAGAAATTTGCCAGTGTTATATGATAAGTAACAATAATTGAAACAATGCATAGAAACGAAATCTTGTAAAAGTAACAAAAACAGCATCCTACCAAAAATAAATACGCAAACATGAATTTTATTTTTACGTAATTAAACAAAAGTAGCAGGGAATATCTGATTGACTTGCAAAGGGATCGGGGACATGAGCACACAAGCCGCCGGCCGCAATGTTGTTGCGTCACCGCCCGCCATCTTGGACCCATATGACCTTTGATCTTGACCTCAAACCCCAAAAACCTAAAAAAAATACTTTAAAAATTTAAAACAAATATTACGAAAAATGTTATTCAAAAAAAGTATAAAAAATTATAAAATATTTAATTAAAAATGTATTATTAAATATTATTTAAAAAATCGTTTAAAATTTATAAAAACCAGGAACCGGCCACCCGACCCCAAAACTTTGACTCCAAAAATCCAAAACATACAAAAAAATCAAAATATTCCACAAAAAATTTCAAAAAATAAAAACAGAAGTGTTAGTAAAATAATTAAAAATTTATTAAAAATGAAATAAAAGTATTTTAAATTACAAAAAATCATTAAAAATCATTAAAAAATTCTAGTCCCTTGGAGGCTATTTTCCATAACAATTTGCGTTTTTCCCTTAAAATTTCCCTGTTTACCTTAAAATTTTCGTTTTTTCCTAAAAAATCTAAAAAAAAATTCTTCAAAATGTATAAAAACTTAGGTAAAAATTTATTTTAAAAAAACCCTACATTTCCGGTGGTCCTCCCAGCACCACTAATTACTCAAATTCGTTCGACTCACAGCAGATAACTGACTCCCTCAACCCCCATTCCCCATTTTATACTCATCCTATCGTATCCCACCATATTTGATTTTTTTGTACATCATTTGTTTATGTTACTGGAGACGACTATGTTTGTTTCTAATTCGTGATTTGTTTATACGTGTTTATTTTTCTCTCAAATTCGTTCGACTGTCATATTTGTTGTTTTGTACATCATTTGTTTGTACAGAATATATTACTGAAGGCTGCCATGTTAGGTAATAGCCATCTTGCTAGGTGCAGTCCTACACTTGTTTTTTTATTGTAATATGTTTTAGAGATTGTGTCTCACTTCATTCGATTACCATATTATATTACATATGTTTACATCACCTATCTATGATCAGGTGGCAGCCATATTTGTTTGTGTTTAAGGTATATGTTGCACTAATTACCCTGCCAATCTTTTTCATTGACTAATTAGTGTTTAGTCGACAAGCCTCCATCAGCTTCGTTCCATAAATTACTAACTTTAGTTCGACTCCCGCCATGTTAGATTATATTTTTCCAACACATAAGTATTATCGATCATGCTTTCTGCTATTGGCCTGTACCAAATGGTGACATTGAACATTCCTGCAAAGTACTTAAATTGTCATATTTATTTCTTATTCTTATACATAAAGCAGGGAAGTTCTTTGAAATAAAACACAGCATATCTTTTTACATAAAATTTATTATACACATAATCAAATATACAGGTATATTAATCTTCTTCGACGTTCACCGCTCGATGACCGCCTCGACGACCCAGGAATTGAAGTGGGCAGGGAAGCTCCACCACCAAGGTCGCAGTTGTGACTTGGCACTGTTTGAGGGCTCTGCTAGTCTGCGCCCACTTCGTGTACCATTGCCTTGCTTGCCTTTCACTCGCATAACTCACGTTGCAGCTTACTGGGAAACGGACGGTTGGCCTGGAGGAGGGGAAGGATAAGTTGACAGGTTTGTCGCATCTCAATACCCTAGTCTTCTGGCTCTGGCCATCGCCCCCAACAGAGCACAGGGGCCAGGGTGCTCCGAGGGTTTGGGCCAGACAATATCTCGCATACCTCCGCCGCTTTCTGTGATGTATCTGCATAAACTTTTGTGTTACAAGGCGCGTGTTATACTGCGTCAACTATTCTGTTAAATATATATATACGATTTTATCCACCACTGACTGTTCCTTATAGCGATATGAAATGTCAAGTAATTGTGTTGTGTTGCTCGGCTTTTACGATAATATTATCAAACACTCATAACAATGCCACGCACAAATTCGGCAATGAAAGTTATTTTGCGTGCGTTGTGCTAAGGAAGGAATACTTTATGTAAATTTAACTTTTGTTCGTTAAAAAGACATACGCATCCTGCAACGATTTAGAAACTACATTAGTCTTAATCGAATGCTCAGCACATGCCAACAAGTATCGGCTCTCGCGTCTCTTAAACCCATTTTTGATTAAACGGGTACAATTAATGACAACAGCGTCACTAGTTTTCATCTTCGAAAAGTCAGATCGAAAACAATTATTTCGCCCGTCAGCTACCTTAGTCATTAATTTTAACAATGCGAATTGTACATACGAATTTGGAAAAGTAACGGAAATTATCTCAATTTGTAGTACGGCATAAATAAATGTCCAAATTCATCGACGAATGTGCATACGACAGCATGATGCAAACGTACGCACCAACAATAGTATCAACGAACGTAAACAGGTCTTTTTGTCATTCATAAATAGCACACAGCAATAACACGAAGGTGCTTAATTTACACCCACGATTTAAATTTTAAGGTAACCACTGTATTATTCCCTAAGACATGCAAGTTTAAGTTGTATACTGCTGATTATCTAATAACTGGGACTATGCCCACATAAAGCATATTCTGCACCAACTCCGAAATTAAATCACGTTTTTTTAAACTCCCACTGCCACATTCAATATTCATTATCCGAATTTTTGGAAGGGGATAAGTACGTGTGTGCGCGCTTTACCAGTAGCATATTCAGTTGCTCTTTAGATTTACTCACAAGGTTATGTACAGAAATGTACAAGGCACTTATCAATACAGTTGGCTCCGAACGGTTGGTTCCTGCTGGCTCTACGAGTGCCTAGCCATCAATTAGTATTTAATAATTTCCGAAATTTGTTCGTCTCGAAAGCTAGTTTGTAGCATTTCAAAATATTAAATATCGTATCAAGGGTGCAGGTATTTGTATGAAAATCAAAATAATTAAGAGAAGTAGGCTGCGCCTAACAGCCGAACTCTTGAGCGCCGATAATGTGCAAACAAGGTGAAAATGTAGCAACGACGGAATACAACGGTAAGGGAAACGAGAGTAATTGTAGAAAACCGAGGCGAACATTTGCCACGTTTGCTACACGCCAAAATCTGCGGTAACCACACCGGGAATCGAACACGGATTGCTCTCGTAGAAGGCTAGTGGTCTAAACACATGGAAAAACTTATAGATAGGTGGTATTATAGCTCTTTCGAATGGGCCGCCCTTACTAATATTTAGCAGAATTGACTAGTGATGTATAGTGATGGTTCTTTTTATTTGAAACAATCTGCAGAAATAAGAATATGTTCTCTAGCCACACCATTGGCAGAGCTTCGTTTACCTGAAACGCCCTGTCAAAGGCGCGAAAAGCATTTTGACAGACGGATCGTTGATGGGCTTGAGTAATTCCATGCATGCCATCGCCATCGCTCCCTTCCACTCGGACCCCGCATTGCTAGCACACGGCTAGCAAGCAGTCGGTTAAAACCGCTTTACTGATATGCTGAATTGTAGTTCACATTGAGAACTTGACAAAAATTAGGTATAGCGCTTTTTGGAATTTGACAGCGACATAATTATGTTCTATATATGTCCTTTACCACATAATTGTCAAACTATTCCATAGTATAAAACTATCGGAAGTAATTACTCATACGTATTCTTTAATTTAAATTACCACAAAATTGATTCAATATAATGGTGGCCTATAGAAATTACTAACTTGGTTAGTCATGAAATGCCAATAAAAAGAGGGGGGAGGGGGCAATATTAACCCACACTAACGAAGGGTGTGTCCCAATTCACCTAAAGAGCTCTCTCTCGCCAACTCATATATATTCTTTCTGATTGCCAACTAAAGAGAGAAAGTGCGAAGGGGAGAGTGCGCGACGATGTACGTATATTCTCTCTCGCTTACCCTGCAACACATGGAAATACTATCTCAAATTCATTACTTAAGTTACGTTGGCATTCAGCACTATTTACACATGTCCCATATTTAAAATGAATTGTATCTTAATAAACCATACAGATTTTTAATATAAATATGTAATATTTAATTTTTTTTGCTAATTACGATAAGTTTAAAGATTAAAAAACTAAATAATATACAATAATTGTTCCTGTAAACTCACGCATATATGTTTATCACTGAGCTACCAAACTGGCAAATGTACATAATCTTCCATGGAAATCATCACTGTATTTAATATAAAATATGTTAATAACTGTGATCGTCAATTTTGTAGTTACATCCATGATTTAAAAAAGTCAGCGAAATTTTTGCACGCCTTCTCTCGATGGAGACAGTGTGCAACAAGTTCAGGAAGAGTGGACGTATCAGTCCGCTCAGTGGGCCAGAATATGCGACATGCGGGGTGTATAGTGAGAGTGAGCAGCTCAATTTTAATTGGGGCTCTGCGCAACGTACTTCAGACTCCGGGATTTCCACTCTGGCGTTCTGCAAAGTAAGTTAGCCCGATCAGTCTTACGAAGAGGGACAAACTCCTGCTTGTGAATACATGACTTAACATTTTGTCCATTCTGCTTAAAATGTTGACAGTAAAAAATTTTAGAGTACTAAACGTAAAACTTTTTTTTCGTATGAAAATGCAAAGAGTGACGAACATTACTGGTTTATTTCTTTCGTGTGTCGCGACGGTTTTATTCACAACCGATGTGTGGGTGAGTGAGGGGGGGGGGGGGGGTATGGCCAAGCACCGGGAATGTAAGGACAGGGAAAATTGGAGATCCACGAGAAAACCCATCTTCATGCGGCATCATCTCGGCACGATTCCCAGATGCAAAAACTGAGGTGACTCCGCCGAGAAACGAACTCGGATCGGCTTGGTGGGAGGTAAGCGGTCTAGTCACTTGACCGCATAGGCCTCCTAAAGTAGGTTGAATTAATAACTAGTGAGGACATTTCCCCCATAGATCTTGTTGCTACAGTTATAGTATATAAACATAAGCAACTTACCAAAAGCAATGCATATTTTAAAATTTTAATACTTTATTTTTACTCTTAGGTTTCGTATGATGTTAAAAAAAATTATTTTATATTTCGATAAGCATACAGAAAAGTAAAAACAATGGAACAACGTCAACTGATTTTGTATTAAATGGGCATTTCTGCCATCTTAACGATATGGTGTAATCATTTTGTTGTACATATGCATAATTATTTTTGTCCGAGAACGACTCCAAAATTACATGCAGTATTATTTTTAACTGTGTTGCACAAACGACACATTGTGTAGGTAAGAAGTATACTCCACAGTAAACGTTTTGCATAATGCGTCGAGCCTGTTTTTGACTTACCAGAAGCACCTGTTTTTTTCCTAATCTTTTTTCGTTTCTTAGTTTTCGTTCTCAAGGTGTTATGTTTTCATTGATTAATTCAAAGGATGTTTAATAGGTTGTAAATTTAATAGACTTGAATCTAGCGTAATGTATTAGTATAATCACCTACGGAAAAAAATGAGAGAAAATGAATTATAATGTTAATTTATATCATTTTAGGCTGTCATCATTGGTAAACTAACCGGCAAGCTCCTATTTCTGGGAGTATGGAATAAGTACGTGAACGGGCAGCAAGACAAAATGCGCCAGGAAAGATACACGTGTACTACAAAAACTGGGACAATAATAGGCCATCAACTGCTATGGAGCAAGACATTATTGTAGATAGCCTTAGAAGCAGTGAGCAGATGCATGGAATATGATACAAACATTTTGTAGGTGACGGCTATTCCAGTGTGCATGCAAGGCTGTTACAAAATGTGCCCTATGGTCGTTCCATACATAAAATTGAATGCGCAAACCACTGCATAAAAAACTACACTAGTCACTTCATACTTTAACTGCTGACAAGACTTTTGCTGTGGATGCAAGAAAACTTCTGAAGTCGTCTATCCCTCGCCTGGCTGCCGCGGCTAGGGGTGCTATTCGGCACTGTGACTGTGCTGGCGAACAAGTGTCAGACATGGTTCGTGACGAGTGATGTAGAAACTATTTCTGCAACAAGGTAGAAGAAGAAAAGGGTACATTAGAAAGAATAAAGAAATCAGGACTACTGGAAGAAGTTTCAAGTCTTGTTCAGCGTCTAGTTGCCAAAGCTCCAAGGCTCATACAACACAGAACTAACAATGCAGCTGAATTTTATATGAGTCTTGTAGCCAAATACAATGCTGGTAAAAGAATAAACTTCAACCAGAAAAACGCTTTCCAGCGATGATGCTATGTTGCAGGACTACAATTTCAGAAGTGGTATTCATAGGAACTCAGACCATTTAAAAAGTTAACTGGTCGAAGTCCAGGACAGACACAAAATAAAATATTGAACAAGAAAAATGAATGTCAAAATGCACGAAAGAGACGCAGATTAAGTTATGACGATGCAGACAGACCAGCAAAGCGTTATAAAGTATCTGCCCCACCAGACACCTACTATGGTCCAGAAGCTGAACAACCACAAGATCAGTTGGGGCAGACAAGGAAGTGTAAAGAATTTGTCACTACACTACAAGTTTCTGTAGATGAACAAGACAAAATCGCTAAAGAAACTTCTGGGCAAGCAGATAGCGTGTTATGGCACGATATGTGATGTTCTCGCTTGACTGTAAGTAATCTCGGTGCAGTGTGTAGAAGGAAGATCACAACCTCCTGTGCGAATCTTGTCAAATGGTTGCTATATATCCCTAACTTTTCTACAGCAGCAATGGAAATGGTCGTCTGTGTGAATATATTGATGTGAAAGATAAAGTCGAAAGTCAAACCGGGTTAACAGTTACAAGGTGCGGTTTGTTCATTAGTTTACACCATGATTGTTGCAAGGTGTGGTTTGTTCATTAGTTTACACCATAATAGAGGTAATGTACGTTCCAGCAGCAAGAACAGTTGGCCTCAAGGAAACAGCAAAACAGAAAAAAAAGTGTTTTTCCTGGAACTTACATCTCATGGGTTGAAACTGGGGGAGGGGGGAAGTACTACTATTATCAAATTCAGGGCAACCTTAACATCACAGAGCGAAATGTTTGTTATTTAATTGCTATGTCTGGCCGAAACGAACCTCTCCAAATTGAGAAGGTACACAGAGACGAGGAATTTGGGGAAAAGGAAATGCACCCTAAACTTGAACGATTCTTCATCAATTGTGTGTTACCTGAGATAGTAGCACCTGTTTTTTTGATAAGGAAAACTGTCCGTGATCTACAATATATTCTGGAAGCACGCAAATAATTGAAGAAAAAAAAAATAAATTCTTATTTGGCTTCCCATTTACTTACCTTATATAATAAGTACATTTGAAATCATTACTGTTGAGTTTCATTAATGTGTTCAGAATGTTTCGTGTTATACATATGCAAACTCATTGGTGTATTTTTACATATGATTTGTACATAAAATTGTTTTTATTTATTTTTATTATTTTATGATGTAAAGTGTAACTGTGTTGTAGACGGTTCTGGCTGTGTTTTATTTCGGGCTTCTTTAATTCTTCAATTTGAAAACGGTTTAAAAGAAATCCTATCTGAAATATCATACATGGATTACTTGTACTGTGAGACACATGATTTTCCTTACAATTTCCAGCTACATGTAACATCTGGCTTCTTAGTTTAGATGATTTTGTCAAAAACTTCTCAGGAATGATAATTTTATCTAAAACTAACGTATAAAGAATCATCTGACGTGCCACGCACGGTTGTTTATTTTATGTTATCAATGTAACTACTTAGATTATGATTATGATGTATAAATATGGTGTTTGAATAATTGCTTTATTTAAAGTATGTGCTACAATTTCAATTATTATTACTGTATTTTTATGGACTAAAAGTGACCACGAGCCATCTCTGAATCTTGAAGGTGTGAAGAAGACTAACTGGTGCTCAAAGTTCGAGAAGCATATATCTTGGTGACAATGACATTCGTCAATTGCAACAACCTCGCATTTGTGAACCGTTATAAGAAAGATATAAAGCCCATTAGCAGTGCTGAATATATTTTAAATTCGAACACATGACCCTTGTACCGAAAGCTGGTACCACAATCAGCTACGCCGCGGAAGGTACAGTTTTGCCTATCTACTTTTCTCCTGCGTTAGTAAATGTTATGGCAGCCCTGCATGGCCTTAGGCCATATTCAAAATAGGGAGGTGAGAGTGGGTATTTAATTACCCCCTCTCCAAATATACAAAACTTATCAAGCTAAACAGCAGAACTCAATATCTGTTGTTAGGTACATTTTATTTATATTGCTTGAGCAGTATAATGTTCAGGTAATATTACAGTAATTTGAGCGCAGCACCAGTATAAAGCCGCCATGTTCGCTTCAAGCATTTTTTGTTTATTACCACAGTAACGCTGCCACGCCCGATATGAACTGTCTGTAACACGTGATAGACACGTGATTTATTTATTTTGATCTGATTATCTGAATATTTTAACTTATCATATATATCATATTTAATGTGATTTTTATTCTGCCATTCACGTTTTTCTGTAGTATTTATATGTGGATCATATTGGGTTGGATGTATATATTGTACATGTTTATTTTGGACTGTAATCCAGTGTTTTACGCAATCTCTTTGCAGAGGGGCTACATTTCAATGGGATAATGTGAAGCGACAATGCGACCATGAGACATTGCAAGGGTCATAGTTTTACCTAGGAACTCATTTTGCGTTGTTACATTAAAAAAAACTCACCAAATCATAATTGTGACATTCATCAGTTTCCTTGAGTTGGAACGTAAATTTGAGACGGAATTTGCAGCAATGTTAGTAAAACTGTAGTTAAATTTTGTTACCTAGCGCAGTTGCACCAGGCGTCGTGGGACTAAGGCGATTTCGTGCTACAGCTGAATTTGGAACACTGACTAACCGGAGAATTCATATTTTGAGAACAGTAAAGTATTTATTTATTGAAAATTTTAAAATTTTATTTCTGAAATCAGTTCTGTAAGAGTGCCATATCAGATCCTTGAAACATCTTGTGGATGGCCTTTGAACCTATTAGAATCAAAGAAAATTTATTTTAAAGTTGATAAAATATTAAAATCAGTATTTTTATCATAATCAGTTCCTTCTTGGTGAGAATAATCATATTTAATGAAATAATTTGTGTGCTACATGGCAATATTGATGTTCCAAATGTAACACATTTATTTGAACATTACATCACATTATTTATTAAAGTTATTTTAGTGTTTTTGTCATTTGTAGCATTTGTGATAATCGTGTTCTTGAGTGTAGAGGCTATTAACGGTAAAGTGAGCACTTTTTAAGGCCCTCCCAACAGGCACTAACCCCTAAAAAATGTTTTGTTGCAGCCACTTTTGAGAGTGGTGAAAGTATACACCGTATTCGTTAGTCACATGACAATTCTGCTATAAAAAGGTGTCAGAAATATAAAAAATGGCTTAAAAGAATAATTTGGAAGTGTCTTAAGTGCTCACTTTACCGTTAACGGCCTATATATGTATTTTCATACCAGCATTCTCCTGGTATTAGTATTTTCTTCCTGGACACATTGGCTTTAATCTTAATTTGCCCTCAGCCATACCACACTACACTGCACCAACTCTGCAGCATCAACCCTGACAACACACAGGACCTATACTTTGATATGATCAGTATATTATTTTTCTGTTCCACACTACACTACAATGCATTTCAATTAATTTCATTGTGTAGAACATGTGTTAAAAAAAGTCAAGTCTAAACTACCACCCCGTGCCCCCTTCCCCACCCCCCCCCCCCCCCCCCGAACACACGCAGAATTAATTTTCTGGATACGGGGATGTGTCCCAGACATTTCCTTATCTCGCGGAGGATTTTCACGCCAGCCAACCAGAATACGAAACGTTACAGAAAGTCAGACACTACTGTCTAAATAATGCTTGTGAGCATAAAGAAAATTGACTCGAAATGTAGATGCGAAATTTTGTTTCCATGTGTGTGTGTGTATATATATATATATATATATATATATATATATATATATATATATATATAATATGTATGTATGTGTGTGTGTGTGTGTGTGTGTGTGTGTGTGTGTGTGTGTGTGTGTGTGTGTGTGTGTGTGTAAGCGCAGCGCGCCTAATTATAATCTTTCTCAAATTGTACTCGGTACATTTTAGTAAACATATTTTATGTACAAAACCATTCTTGAGAAGAATAAATTACGTATTGGGCATAACAATGTGTAACTTATAGATAGGCTACAAAATTATCATGATTATATACCTTTTTTCTTTGTAACTTACATTAAGCGACTAGCAAATTATTTTTGTTCTATCATGTATGATGACTGTATATATCTCATGATATTGTGGTATACTTCGCTGGTGTAGTAAGGCCGGGAAGCGCAGGTACCTGAGCTACGATAGGGTTCGAAAAGGGGGGAGGGGGCCGCAGGCTTCACCCTACGGCCGGGCCAGCCTGCGTGAGCCCATGCTACACGTTGTGCCGCGAATCGTCCTGGTCCGCGTTCATTATCAAATGACAACGTAGCTCATTTGTTTTAGGAGCTAGAAATCTTCGCCAGTGACCTTATTAATAAGCTAATTTATACCAATTGTACGACTCCGTTATTTAAGTGATACAAAAACAGTTTGAAATCTATTTCTATTCAAATGTTTTGTTTCAGAATTTAAGATATTTGTTATTACAAATACCTTGATTTCAAACTGCAGCACAATTAAATAGATTATTTGAGAAATCCCATAAGTCCTCAAGAGTGAACTTACGGTAAACTAAAAAAAACTGTCCACTTAAAACAAGAAGGTAACAATGAGTATTTTAGCAATGTGATAACTAATTCATTGTTATTCTCCAATTCAAACCATAAAATAATGTTATGTAAAGCTTATACATTTATAGATAATAATAATTATAAGTGATGTACTTATGTGGTTACTCAATCTTACAGGATATCGAGGTTAGTTTTGCTCTTTCATGTAGTAATATTGGCTGTGTTTATTAATGTAACGTGTTATCTTAATTTACAAATCTACAAACTAAATGCATAAGACAGAAATATACACACACTTAAATATTTGATCCAATAATAATATTGTTTTGAGTATTAGATTACTCTTTCAGGAAAACATCATCAAATCCCATCATAACAGATTCAAAAGTGTTTCTTCACATTACCACTGTACATTATAAAAAGTTTCACGCAACATCCAAGACATCCTTATCGCATGTAGGCCAGTCAAAAAGTTCTTAATAGAACTGCTGCACATTCACATCATGAGGTAGATAGATACTCAATTTCCATAGATCCTCCATCTTCTGCTGCTGAATGGGACGTTTTCCAGCAGGGTAGGCTGTAGTTGTCTGGAGAGCAATCATTTTCTTCCTTGTGTTGCGGATGTGGAACGTACTTGTCAACAGTCCATTAATGTAGTCCCTGTCTACTACTACACCTGGTGTAGTACTTGCATGTGAGAAGTGCATGAACTTTGAAGGTTGCAATGTTACTTTACGATCCTTAGGTATGCTCCTTCCTACAGATTCTGCAGACAACATTGATTGCTTAAGTTTAATGGCCACCAGCTTTTGAAATCAATGATTTCTGTAGAATCTTCAATCAATATTGCTAGGAATGCCTGTTTATTGGAAGAAGTGAGTATAATCTCCATGTACTCCTTTACCATATACACCTGGTCTCTTCGTTTTATTTTTCTTTTGAGCATGGAAAAATCTCTATGACAAGGCAAAAATCTGTTGTCCCTCATTGGATAGTATTGGTCTATTGTTTCAAATATTCCTGTGGTAGTCAAAGTTGAAAACAATGTGATTATAGTGTGATTTCGATTCTGTGCTCCACAACCATCTGAAAAAATGTGCAAATGGTTCACGCTTTTGCGCACAGCTGATTCAATGTATCTCATTAAAAATGTGCAGACCTCATTTGGCCCTTTTCCTGCCACACCTTCACGATAAACAAAAAATATGCACTCCCATCTTTTAGACTGTGGATACAAAACACACTAATTCTCAGTTGCCGTAGATGAAAGGTTTCCTAAATGGGACTCCAAGGGATATGCAGATTTTGCATATAATCAATACAAATCCGCAAACAGATTCATCCCTCTTGGACAGATTTTCAGTTTCCTGAAATGTGGAGTAAAATTTCTTCGCATGGCGTAAGTGAACCTGTTTTTCAGCCTCAATGGTTCATTTGGCAGTGACATTGAGAAAGATTTTTTAAGTCTGACATTCAACTCTTCGCAACAACAGCAAGTATCAACTTGTGGACTGCCAAAACCCAAGGAGAAATTTTCTTTGAAGTAATAATCATAACTTACTATTAGCTCAGGAGAATCATGTGTGAACAAAGAGTGCATGATCTTCACATTAAGTTTCGCATCTAAATAATGATATTCTCGTACACTGTAGTGAGATGTTTTAACAGGGAATGAGCCAATATGAGATTTTACAGCATCGATTACTACACCTGGTTTGGCATACCCAGGAACATTTTTTCCACGTTTGTCATGTGGATATTTTACTTCAGAAAGTAATGACAGTCTACGCACTCGATCCTCTGTTATTGCATGCATATTTACGAAAGCTTGTTTGCAAACTTGGTACTTGCTTGAACATGTTGAGATTTCATAAACGTATGTTTTACCTCGTGAAAATTTCTATGATTCTTCTCCCGGCTTGCGTCGTCTGCATCGATGCACTTTGGTAATAGATATCAAGCTCTGTAAATAGCTATCCTGCTCATTCTTTGTCTCGAAACTGTGAAATTTAGACAGAGTCGCCTCTTGTTCCTTCCCTGATATCACAGTGTAGCATTTTCACCTGCATCTAAAACAAATAAAACCATTGGTTTCCTTTTAATAATAGTGTGTTGGCATTATAACTACAAGAAAGACGTATTGTGGTATAGGTTAACATAACTGCATCCTTCACCTGGAGTCTTGGCAGCAACATATTTTCCAGACCAGTTAATGTATACTTCACCTGTCGATCTTCCTTTCTTTATAACTGAATTCTTGAATTCCTGTACGCCTGCATTTCCTCTTTAATGTTTATTTTGTTCAACAACTTCATCGCCACTTGACTCCATCATTAAATCATACACAAATAAGTGAGAAAAAATTGACCATAGAGTAACAAAATACAATCAAGGCATGGCCTTCAATATAATAACGATGCAGCCAGAGATATCCAGTTGGTAAAGAAGTCCTTTACTTCCTTTTGGACGTGAAACCCCATAAGTCCATGACTTATAGGGTATCTCTCTTGTGCAGTTTGCACTGTATATATATCATGCACATCATTTGGAGGACATGTGGGGTTTTTCGCTAACACATAGAATTAATTACGTAGTTACAGAATCCATGAATAACTCAATTTCCCATTTTTGTGACTTATGGGGTTTCTCAAATAATTGATTCAATTGTTCTCTGCAAAATCTCTATAATGGCGTTTGTTTGAAATCTCTACGACAAAAGTCACCAAGACAAGCCTGTTTTCTTTTATATGGAAATTCCTATACTATCCTATTACCGGCGAAGGAACGGAGCGAGCCCTTAAGTTCTTCATTGATTGAAACAATCTCGTTGGTGTGGAAGTAATTTTCAACACTTTGCGAAGAAAGCAGTAGCTGAAGCCTATCCACCAGCTTGTTCGGATCGTCCCAGAATACATACTCGATGTTCTTGCCGTCGTCTATCTTCCCCAGATCTTCGCCGATTTTCAGTGCTAGGCCATTGAAGAGGTCCACGATAATGTCGATTTTTTCGTAATCTTCGTCCTTATAAATACCGGTCTCGGGATTGTTATTTTGGTGAAGTGCATGCATGAGTACAAGAAAAGTCTTGTATTCCAGCAGGTCGGATTCTGTAAACTCCCTGGGCTACTTGCGAAATAGAAGTTCGTATGGTCTGGGTGTTCCACGTACCATGTAATTGCCAGCTCGGATGTTGCCACCTGGTAAAAACTCCATTTCATCAGCACCAAAGCAAGGAACCATTTATCATTATGCCTGTATACACTGTACGCTGTAACATTATTACGAGATGTGTACGATCGTAGATACCATCGAGCCAAAGCATTAGATTTCAGGGCTCTCTTCTGAACTTTCTTCTTGTATGGCGAATCCGCATCCGATACATCGCCCTGATTTGACTGTACTTCATTATACTTTCGCTTATTTAAAGGCTTAGCGGTATTGTCGATTTCGAACTTTACAGATACCTTTGCTCCATAGCTCTTCCTGAGTACATCGAGATGACGAGTAATGGGCTTAAAAATGTCTTCATTCATATGGTCTCATGAAATTTTTGTTCTCTTGGCGAGCAAATACTTGTACTTTGAGCGGATGGACTGAATCGCCCAATGTAGTTCGGTGGTAATGTCCGACGTCATACTGAATAAAAATTCTCACTGTCGCTCTCTTCTACAGGTTTAGTCGTGGGTCTCCTCCGAAATATTCTCGATCTTTCTCAAATGTTCGCTGTAATTTTTACTATCTGTTTTCGTGGCGAGGTGGGAAATCGAGGTTTCGAATGTGCGTGCCATATATACCCTTCCAGGTTTTTCATATTATCTTCTTTTTGCACATATGCTACATTCATTCTGTCGATAATTTGCCTTTGAACACTTGTCACATACTCGTCCATGGCCACCATTTCACAGATGATCTCTGTTTTCACACGCTCCATCTTCGCCTCGAGCTCGGACAGGTGGTTTCGAAAGAATGAGTTTTGTTCGGCCAATATGCTGCGCATTTCCGAGATAATGTCATTATGAGTTTCGAGACGAAATGTTTAGTAGCAGCATCCCCGGATCGTTCGGGTTCGCCAACGTATCGAATTATTCTTCTACTAGCATTACAAGTTCCATCGTTTCCTGGTATGGGACAACCTCCATCATCGTCTTTGTGAGGAAGCAGCTTGAGGCTACTCTGCCCAAATTTCGTTATGCTGTAACACATTCTCGACGGCCGGCGATGAAATAATCGTACCCACACCTGTACTTCCATTTTATAGGGGCCAGTCCCTTAACGGTCGTCAAAAATCCGTATTTCTCTTTCCAGCACAATGCACACATATCTTTGAAATCTGATATCAAAATTTCCGTATTTATATGATCGTCATAAATGTGCTGCAAATTCGTGTCCTCCATGCGAAACAGCACCAACATGTTTGCAGTGTCGCGAAGCATCTGGTTGGGTATGCGCGAATAAGTCTGTACAAAGTACAAGCAGTCCACATTCGCATGCCATCCAGTGCTGAAGTACTATTGAATACAAGTTTGTTTATAACAGGCAATTTCATCAAAGACAAATAGGTCTATAGAGTTTCGCAGTGGTTTGTTCGGAAGTACGATGGCTTCATTATCGCTGGAGGGGAAACAACCCATGCCTTCCACATCCTGCAGTACTCATGCCAATCGCCGGTATTTCGGTTGCTGGAGCGATTTTGAATATAGGTACACATTCTCAAAACAAAGGCCGTTCTCTTCTTTCAGCAGGCTCAGTAGGACGCATGTTTCCCCACAATTTGATGGCCCCACGGCGATTCACCTCACTGTATTCGGAAATAGGTTTCCATACCATGATTCGTGGGAGATATCTTCATTTTCAGCATGAATGCATATGGCTAGAGTAACATTTTGCTTGATAATATGTATATTACCACTTCAATCTTCTGGTTGTGGTGGTGGCAGCGGTTGTGTTGGTGATGGAGAACAAATGCTGCAAATTTTAGAATGTTTCTTTAAAGCATTATGCCTAGAAAAACAGCTTCTGGCATAATTCGCACTGAAATGTCATATTGGAATATGCGATGCATCCATATTGTTGCAAGTCTAGAATAATACTGAAACAAATATGTATAAAAGGGTCGTATTTATACTTTTATCGCTCAGATCACCGCGATGTTTCGAAGAGGTAAGACCGTAGCTGGAAGCAGGGTCATCGATATGCTGAGAAACAATCTACCATTCGAGCTGCACATTCCCGTATTCAGGTTCTGAAGGCCAGGAATCAAGCTAGCTAAAAGGCTGTCACGCAACAATACGGGCAAAAACACCCTGGACGAGCCATGCAAGTAGCACGACATCGCCTATTCTCAGCACAAAGATCTGCAAGCCAGACACCGGGCAGACAAGATACTTACACAGAAGGTGGGCGAAATAAGAAAATCATCAGATGCTGGGCTCGGAGAAAAAATAGCAGTGTGGTGTGTTTCCAACTTTATGAACGCCAAAGTGAAGATAAGCATGGGTGATAAGAGCAAAAGAAAGGCACAAATGAAAAGAAAAGTCGTTACAAAAAGAAGAAAAGCCGACATGGTTAAAAAAATATCTACCGGCAGATTTTCCATTGCTTTTACCTGCACTCAGGGCGCTCGGAGGCCTAATCGGAGCCATGAGTGGAATGTGAGCCATCAACAGAGCATCGAACGAACGGAAGCAGTTTCCCGATGCACAAAGACACAATGCAAACATGGAAGCTATCGCCATGGATAAGAAAAATGAGCTAGGCCTCTACCTAAGGCCATATCCAGTAGGAGGCGGAAGTTTGCAAAAGCGACACAGAAGGAAGAGGCAATAATGAAATCACTACCGTAACAAGCACTCACGAATGTGTATTTGGAACTGTTTGCACGCAAATTGAAAATACCTAATTTTAGAGGAGCGTTTATGAGAGGTGATTTGCCCGCTAAACTCAAGAGACAGGAATGCGCCATAATTATTCTAGATATGACAGAAGGGCCTGGCACGTACTGGGTAGCATACGTAAAAAAGGGTAAACATTCAGACTATTATGATAGTTTTGGGAATTTGCATCCTCCACCCGAATTGCGCATGTGTTTAAAATATACCAACATAACATACAATTACGAAATGGAACAGCTGCCTAGAATGTGGAACTGCAGACATTTATACCTTCACTTCCTACCATCAGTCATGTCAATAGTGCTTACCTTGACGGGTCGTAGCTCCAAGCTGCGTACGGCACATTTTCCACCCTTCAACCTGGAGGGGGAATTGAGCACAAGCCTTGTCGATTTTGAAACCTACAGTGCGATACCGAACACTGATGAAAAAAAAATGCAAGCCATACTTCGTAAAAAGTGGCAATGATTCCCATGAAGTTTCGCTGCCCATAGACTCTTATGAAATAGACGACTTTGCAAGGTACATTGAAGATTCCCTCCCCCCCCCCCCCCCCGACACAAATTTCGAACTACGTGAGAATCCCAATATTCTGAAGGTGCAATACTCAATGGCAGGCCGAGCAATACTCTGCACGAATTTTCGCCTATGGTCCCTCCAGATTATAAACTGGTCGTGCCACTGCAAAGCATCATTTATGTTCCGGTCATCGCGAAGAGAGTACACGAGGTGGTCGTGACAGTCGTCGACCAGCATGGAGAGTTGGTGAGCTTTCGAAACAAAGTAACCACACTACGACTGTATTTGAGAAGATGGGAATAAGATTTATGCCAACCAGAAGCTATAAAAGAATGTGTCGTGTGAAACCTACAATCAGTACATCACAGGTCTCCAAGGAGTTAACATGCCCTAGAGAGATTATCCTCTGCAGTCTCGGCTATGAGGTCGATCGCTATGGAAGATTTCCTAAACTACGAAGAGCCAGCTATTCTCGAAGACAGCATAACGAAGGTGGAACTTCATGTGTACCAGCCATTCCTGATAGGTCCATACACACTACCACTGGAAGTTCGGATAACGGTCCAACACCAAGATATCTGCACTCTCCCTTGCCAGTCTTTCCTGCGAATCAGGAGAAGATGGGTCCAACCCGGCATCGAAGAAAATAACGAATAATGGAATTCTTCACCTGATCGATCGCATTGCCTACTTTCTCAACAGTGCCTAGGTGGACCAGTCGCGAGATGCGGCCACAATTTTAACGATAAAAAATTACCTTTCACTCATGCCGAATGAGCTATCTGCAGCCAAGATGGCAGGCTGGGGAATCAAAGATGTCTACAGTGTTCCCATATATGCCAAAGGCAGGTTTGAAGTATGTGTTCCACTCTTCATGCTACTGAGATTTTCCGAAGACTTCAAACGAATCATCTTCAATTAGAAGCAGGAGCTGGTGATAACACTCCCCAATACACATGTGGATACCATCGTGTGTACGGGAGAAAACCTGGAGGCAGTGGAACTGAACCTACAGTCTATCGAATGGATGCTGCCTCGTGTGTAGTTGAACACTCCAGAACGCATACACATGTTGCAGAATGTGGGAGATGGTAAAAATATCGATGTGGCTTTCAGGTCGTGGAGTCGGGAGACATAGCCCAGATTGCCAGCAAGCCAGTGCACTAATTGGTTGGTGAAGTCCAGCTTTGTTTCTGAGAAACCGAGGTATATTATTGTTAGGCTACAGACCGAAAGACAGCACAATGTAAGAGTGAGCCGTTCGCAGTTCGACACATGTCCAATAGAAAATGATAAAATATTTTTGAACAGTGAAAGCTACCTATACGTAGACATGAACACGAACTTTGTAAATGGACAGCAGGTATGCTGTCGTATCAGATGTGCGCTGAATTCCAAACTACATTGAGCCCTTATATATTCAAGAGTTTGGCCCCGCTCATGGTATTTGATGTGAGTAAACAGGACGAGCATATTACCTCCAACGTTATCGACTGCAGGATCGAATTCATTACACATGGAAATATTCCTTCCAACATGTACGCATTATGCCTCATACTTCACGACCGACTTGTATCTTACATTTGCCGAGACAAGGCCGTCAAAATACTCTAATGAGTACAGCTGACTGTTCGCACACAATAACTGTTTAGTCGTCTTCGAGCATCCCTAGCTTCAAGGTTCGAGAATTTGCTGAAACATCATAGCAGAAGGGCCTATTACAAGTGGTGGTGTTTCCCTGCATGCTTCAACTCCTGGATCATCGAGAGACGGACATCGACCGGTGAGCATCGAAGATCAATAAACCTGTATATTTTATTATGTGTACAATAATTTTTTTGTTAATGATATGCTGTGTTTTATTTTAAAAAAAAAACTCCCCGCTTTATATATAAGAAAAAATAAATAAATATGACGATTTAAGTACTTTGCAGGAATGTTCAATTTCACCATTTGGTACAGGCCGATAGCAGGCAGCAAAATCGATACTACCAATATGTTGAAAAAATATAATCTAACATGGAGGGAGTCGAACTAAAGAGAGTAATTGATGGAACAAAGATGATGGAGGCTTGTCGACTAAACACTAATTAGCCAATGAAAAACATTGGCGGGGTAATCAGCGCAACCTATATTTTAAACACATAAACAAATATGGCTGCCACCTGGTTATACAAAGGTGATGTAAACTTACATATGAAATCTAATATGCTATTCGAACGAAGTGAGACACAATCTCTAAAGCAAATCACAATAAAAAAAAAACAAATATGGAGGACTGCACCTAGCAAGATGACTGTCCCCCAACATGGCAACTTTCAGTAACATATATAAACAAATGATGTACGAAAAAACAAATATGGCAGTGGAACGAATACAGTAACATGTATAAACAAATTGACATAATTTACATTCTTCATGTACAATTATATCACACACACATTGAAACACTTGCATAATTCTTCATGATGGACTATACACAAGGAGTAATTGACCTAAAAACTACTGTACAGTCTCAAACAAATCAGTACATATAAAAGTATTCAATAAGTTAGTAAAACATACCAGTCATTTATCTTGTAAAAATGTTCAAATTATCTGAGTAAAATTTTTATCATTTAGAAACCTCGCAATTGCCGAATGTTGACTTTCTCTCTGATGCCCTAGAAACCAACTCTTTTAAGATGTCATGCAATGGAAGAGAAGATAATCTTGAGCCATGGATCTGAAGAAGTTGCAGATGGTAAGGATAAGCATTATCAATTTTTGCACTTCTCCAAGCAATGTTTGTACCATTGATGATTCGTTCTTCAGTTTTCTTGCTATATAAACAACTCCATTGATATGTTCTTCAGAGATTACAGTCTTCAACATGAGCAGTTGTACGTGCAGTAAGTCTATGTTGAAATCAAATGAATGTACACCTAACTCTAGCTGCAACTCTTCTGGCCACAGAATGCAATTTTCTAATTTGATCAGTTTCTTCATTCCAACTTGATCAAATCTTCTTTTAAGCTCATTTACACGGTGGTCCACAATTTCATAACATTCTTTCCTTAATTTTTTTTTTGGGTGTGAAACTGACCAAGGGATTTGGGTAGAGGCTATTCTCTAACTTACGTGGTACTGTGACAATTCTATTCCCAACTGGTTCCTTCAGATTTAATTTTTTGGGAAGCTCCTCTGCTTCTTCATAAGTTTTAGAAAATCCTGTCTCAGATCTAATTTCTAAATGAGTCTGCACAAGTAAATCAACAGCCTTATTAGCACCTGCTACACAGAAATCTGTACCTTGCAATACCTTTGCTAACACTTCACAGGGGCAAAAAAAAAAATGTTTATTGCAGCTGTGATAAAAAACATTGTTTCCATTTTCTGAAGCCTTTTAATATAGCCGTCTAGAGCAGATTTTCTCTCGTTTTATGCATTTCCCTTCATGATTTCTTCCAGAGTTTATTGTACACTTCCATAGTTTTGTCTGACTCTTCAGTAGTAGTAGCAGTAGTAATAGTCAACGAATGTACTCTGACAGCCTATCGTGTAGGACAAAGAGTGTGTATGGTGGTAAAACCATGTGTGCATAAATGGATTTCCTTTTTGCACTCTCTAATATTAAATTTGAGGTATCCTTAACTATCATCAAAGCATCGCACATTCCTTCCTATTTTCTTGCAGTTTCTTCCAAAGCAAGATCAAGGGCATGGTTTGAACAATGTACAAAACAGCTTTTAGGAAATTCTTCAGTGAGGTGTTTCTGTACACCATTCCACTGACCCGACATATTGGCCGCTTACATCAAAACAATGACCTCGCAGTTTGTCAATGCTTATTGTCATTCTGAGTAGCGTGTATTTTATTACAGTTGTGAGTGTACTTGCTGCAGAATCTGGTGGGTTGTTTTTCCTTGTGCAAAAGTAGGGGGGCATATGCCCCCTCTGCCCCACCCCCCTGATTCCCACGCCCTTGTATATCGCCAATGTTGTCATTTCACGCTCGTAGCACTGAAATTGGCCGCAATTTCTCAATTTTTAGAAAAACTACAAAAAATCAATTAATGACTTTATGTCGATCAATAGAAATTATGCCAGAATTTGCTCCAAGAATATTCTTACAGGAAGTTTTGTCACCAAAAAATTACGTATGTGTAGGCTGTTCACAGTAAGGCGAGCACTTTGTAAGGCCGTGCTTAAAAGTTTCTTTCGAATTACTTCTATCTTTTCGTAAATTGTTAGTAAAAATTTAAGAGTGGAAGAAAATACAATAACAATTAAAACTTATTACAATTAGATTTCGTCCCGCATTACATTCATATACGTGCGTCACAAAAAAAATGCTGTGTCAAAAAATTTACATTTCTACTTTGTAAAATCCCCAAAAGAAATGGATGTAAATTAATTAGAAAACTATACGGCTGACACTAAATTGTATGTATAATATTACGGTGACTGTAATCAAAGCTGCAATTGTCCTAATGATCTGAAACACTAATTATGAAAACAAAAAACGATTCTTTATTTCAAAGTAAGCTGGGAGCTGTTCACAGTAAACTAAGAACTTTTGAAAGATCTGCTTTGGATCTATTTGTACGCACTGTGTGTATTCTTCCGCCATAAGTAAAACTTACTTTGCCATGAATTAATCTATTTATTCATGCGTAAGTCAAGTAAAACTGTGAAATTATTAGAAAAGAAAAAAAATTTAAAGTATGGTTTTTGAAGTCATGAGCAAAAAATAACAAAATTGTATTTTTCGGTATTCACAAACGTTAACCTAACACTTTTAACTCAACTTCAAGACATGGAAATACTTTCCCGTTGTCGTTACCAACTTTACTGAGCGCGTACAAGTCAAAGTAGTGTTGTTAAAATATATTCAGGTGAAATTTTTCAACGGTTGATTACACAAGTTATCAGTACACATGGAGAGCAGTAGAGGAGTGGGGGTTATAGATACAAAGGGATGCCGCCTTTTTATTGACCTAATTAATTTGATATCAAATTGATCGAAAGGGTTAATTAAATTGATCGAAAGAGTTTATCAAATTGAAAGGGTTAAGTCGATAGAAAGAGTTAAATAAAATGAAAGCGTTAAATGTGTTGAAAGGGTTAATTTTTTGTGTTCGGTAAAAGAATGTGCTAAGGGTCAAATTTATTAATTTCTTTCTTTCTTTTTTTTTTTGTGGGGAGCAGCTCTGGTAGATGTTGTCATGACGACTGGTACACAAATGAGGTGTGGCGTGTTGGGGACATGGTATATATATATATATATATATATATATATATATATATATATATATATATATATATATATATAGTGAGTTTTGTGCAAGAGTGGCATAAGTGTAAGTTTTGTGTCTGTAGACGGTGTTGGTAGATAGGCGACTTTGAAAGATGCGATTTACGTGTTAGTAATGAAAACGATTAAATAGATGACGACTTGTTTCCGAATGCAACTAAACGTTAGAGAATTTCAGAGTGTTTAAACGATTTTTACGCATAAATAAGTAACACGGGAGATAAATATAACTACCTGTTCTCATAAAGAAAAAAGTGCAATTACGTGAGTTTCCAGTAGGAAATTGTTACATAGCGAAGATCAATTAAACGTAAAGATAGGATGAATACATCTACGTGATTTTACTACCCCGAGCTGTATGTTAGAAATGCAATTTACACGAGAGAAGTATAATAAACGAACACAACTACGGGAATAACAAGTTCTAAACGATCACAATTACATGACTCTCCAGTATGGAATTAATTCATCAACGAATCAAAAATGTCCCTATAAATTATACGACAGTCTTCCTAAACACAAGATATATGTAACACTATTTGACGCCTCTCACACGTACCTGACAATATTTTAAAACATGTCCGTCTGCCTGTGAGACTGGTGATGGACTTCTGAAACGGTATCAGCACATAAAAATAAATTTATTTATTAACACGTGTAAAAAAGAAAATGTTTAATATATGCAAATTCGCTCGCTGCAGCACTGACTTGGATATAGGACTTATGTCAACTTATAACCTATGTTTGATTTATAGACTGAGGTGAAAAACTCGGAAATTTCTAACAAAACGAATGTTTCCAAATAAATTAAACAAACACAAGTACATGAAAATGACTAAACACGTAATGAAATCGCACAAGGAGCTCCCCCAAAACACATCCGTCCGCCTCGGAGGCTGGTGAATCAATGAAGCGAGCTTACACCGAGAGCCTGACTATGTATACGTGGAGCGCTTTCAGAGCTAACAAGCGACTAAGGTTATAGCTAATCGGGAATCGATGTGATTACGATTTATGTGACAAACGGATAAAAATTATGTTTACGATGCACGTACTAATATATAAATTAAACTAGTTGAATTAACAACGAATTTGAAAAACACTTAATGAAATCGCACCTCTCCCAAAATACATTCGTCTGCTTCACAGGTCAGTCATTGAATGTCTGGATCGTATGGTGTACGCCTGCTTATAAAACTGTTATATATATGTGGAGCACGGCTGAGTTGAAATTTACGACTGACAGAACATATTTCCCTACCAAGCTACTATTAACCACTTGATTACACTATTCTTCCTACAACTATGTGAATGAAACAAACGTTACACTTTTAGTGCTAGAGTTGAATTTATATTTTTTAAAGAAGATTTTGATTATGTTTTCTGACTTTGCATAAAGCATGAGTGTGTTTGTTACCAGCAAGCATATTCGTGTTGAATATTCAGCTGCAGCAGTTGTAATCTTGGTGCTGTGAGAAAAAGATATACATTTTATTTTAAAAGTTGGCTGGACTCTCCCAGTTGTAGGATGGCGGGGAAACAGTGTGGTGTGATGCTAAGTGCTCTTTCTACCTGGTCCTGAAAAGGTCTTTGTGTGACTTTCAGTTTCGTTAAATTCCCCAAGGTTATTGAACTTGACCAACGGCCAAGGAAAGTTTTCTCGAGATATCAAAGTCTGTTCCTTACGTTTCAAAATTCATTCATTCATACATGTTCGATTCTCTCCAACTTTTTTTTGTAAGTTCTCCTCAGCTCTTCAGAGTGTGTTTTAATTGAAATATTAGTTTTTCTCCCTCATAAAGTTGACATCAACATACTTGTATATTTTTTCTTTGAAAATGTGAGCAAACAGCTAACCTGACTTTCAAAGCTTTTCATAAAACAACTTACCAACACCCACTCTTCTCAAGAATATTTAAACATTTAATATACAATTACTTATGACTCATCCAATCATTCACAAAGTAGTGACACTGGGAAATTTTCAAACTGATAAATATTAAGTCACTGCATTTAATTTTAACATATAAAAATTTTATTAAAAATTCTTTTTTTATTATCCTTAAGAGCTAAAATATTTTTAATGCTTACACAAAATAACCACACACTTAAAGACATCTTCAATCACATTTTTTATAAATACATACATAAAATATTTTTTGACATACTTTAAAACACAACATTCATATTACAAACTTAAGTACCGAACTAATTTTTAAAGACATTTTAATAACACATTTTAACAAAAACAAGTCACTTTATAAAAATATTACATTTTATCAATGACATATGATTTAAACTACTAAACATTTCATAAAAGTTATTTACATATTAAACCTACTACTACAACTACTACTACAGCTACTACTGCTACTACTACTGTTACAAAATTGTTTTACTCAAATTCCAAGTAAAAAAATATTTACAAATATAATACATCGTCGTGGTTGACGTCCTTTTCCTATACATTTACAGTAACTATTTACATGATGATGCACAGTGGGGCGTTCATACTTCAGATTCGGGTTATTTCCACTTACACACGCCGACGACAGGATGTAACATACACTCACACGCACGGACTTTCCAGTAGATGATTTGTCACATAATGACTTTCTGCTTATTATTATTATGTATCAAGACAGTTGTATTCTTGATACAGATAGGCCTTACATATAGGCAAACAGGGACCAGCAGCATTGAATGGTGATGCAATACATGTTGTAGATATTTCTAGACTTTGTGGCCAGCAATACTTAGCTGTGAAGTTGGTCGTGGAACAGGATGTGCGTGTGGCGGCGGCAGATGGACGCCATTGGCGGTGTGGTGGTGATAATTGTGGTGTCGTGGGTGGGCTGTATTTATTGAGGCGTTGAAAATATTGCAGGGAGGAAAAAAAAATTACTTAGGTATTCTGTAGTGCCCCCAAGGTAAGGTTGATATACCATCTGCCACAATATACTGCTCATCATCCATACCTGACAACACTACCTTGGTTACGCGTTCGGTGTAGACTTCATGAGCATGCGAACAGAACTGATATTGGATCCCCAAAAGCTTGAGACATAAACCCACAAAGTGTGTGATGACGCGCCCAGCACATTTATATTTCATCACCCCGATATGGCCTTTGTTCTCGTGAGCGAATCCTTGCCGGTTATCGAGCACATAGTTGGATGTATCAAACCGCGCCTTTAAATCTGGGGTAATTACTTTATAGATGTCCTCACAAGCATCAGAATATACCAATGAATTGGTGTCACAATAAAGTATGTGTACGGCTGCGGAAGAAATTTTGTTTTCATCCACTGATAATGAAATTCGTAGAGGGTTTATTTAGATAGATCAAGAATGGAAACACCAGTGCACAAAGGTTTGTTGAAAGCAACATAACTCTTGGAAATCTCGATAAGGACCAAGTTTTCATCGATAATTTGCGTTGTATGTAGTTATCGTACCCGTCATAAGTTAAAGACCATTAGTAAATTTGTTAAAATTCTTTACTGGGTTTAAACTCTTCGTGCCGTACACTGTATGTTATAAAATCTGTTAACATTGTTACTACCCATACAATATTTTTAGCATGATTAAATTATTGAAATCTGTAAAATATTTTACAAGTCATGATTTTTTAAATGACTGCATAAATTTTAAATCATCATACACATTTTTGTGTAAAAAAAAAGTGTTGGCAAACTCATTTTACAGATATTTAATGCAAATCTTTTTTAATTGCCTTTATAATTACAACTGAAAGAAAAAACAAACGAAGACCATAACAAATTTGCAAAGAAGTTTTTTTTTGTTAACTGAATTCACATTATAAGAAAAATTAGCTACATATTTGCGAAAATTGAAATCTAAATATGTTTATTACCAGCTGAGATAGCAAGATAGGGTTTTCAGAGTTAGTCCTGTTTCTACTCAAGAAATAAGATTAAAGGTTTGTTATCAGAAAGTACAACTGCATTCGTAGTTTCGTGCCGTAGTTGTGTATAAAGTGAGGGGGTGAAAGTGTATTATTAATCATAATGAGGTAAATTATTGGAACGATTAAGTGTAGCATAAAACAGTGAGAAATTTCAGCCGAGCTGGGTACTAAGTCATATGTATCAAACATAATAAAAAACAATTGAAGTAACGTGCATAATACACATGTGAAATCGGTCTGTTACAAAAAATCAACAAGTGTTCGTATGCTACCTGATTTTCAGTAAAATCTTTTAAAGAAGTATCAAATATGATTCCACCGTGTTTTCTTATTTCTGTTATTGATTTATTTCCTATACTATGTAAAGTTGGAATTTTCAATTACGTCTTCCATGGTCCTAAACATTTGATATGTACTGTAGTGTGGAACCATTAATTATAGGAAAAAAAAGCGTAGGTTAATAACAGTAATTTTATTGCTGTACCCAGCAAGGGCTTGTTTTATGGGCATGATTTCAACCTGCTATGTTTTTGTAAAAGGGAAAGTTCTGATTGGCCTACTGATTCAAGCTGGTTAAACCACAAAACAGGAAATTATACAGATGCCAAATGGTGTGGGCGTAGCCATTCCCGTTCACTGATTGGCCTTCTGAGAGCCTAGGAATAGACGTTATATATGTTAATTGGCTACAGCGTACAGCGAAAGATTACCTATTGGCTGGGCTGCCAAGTAAGTTACCAGGTGCTGATTGGTGAACGGCTTCTCGACATGTTGCTAGCCAGTGCCGCCATTTTATTGGCATGTGCAGCTGTAATTTTTGGTACAAGTGGTTGTTTCACTTCTGTATTATCAAATATTCTGTAGTTAAATTGTGTTGGAACCGAAAGTTCGCCTAACATCGCATTTGTAACTAAGAACCATTTACCGACGTTCATTGTAGTTATCTGAACATAACGATATCCGAACGAACGTAGGATTTTGGGTGAATCATAGTGTTCAGAACAAACTTGTGATTATGTGTGAATCATAAGAGTCGTAGCGCAAACGATGTGGTTGATTGTCAACTCACTCAATTTACAGCAAATAATAGGCCTATCACAGCAGTCCAATTCACAAGTAGGTAATTCCTCCCCCTCCCCCCTTAATACTTTTTCACTGGGTAGCGATGTCATTATTTGTTAAATACGATATTACTAGATAATTAATTTAAATCAGTTACCAGAAAAAAAAAAACATTCTTCTCACTTTCCATGTAACTGTTAACATTAGGACGTGGGGGCAGCGGTGGTTTAGTGGTCAGACTACTCACCTCTCAAATAGGCGAGCCAAGGTCGCTCCCTGGATTTTCTCATGTTGGAATCGTGCTGGACGATGTCGCTGGTGGGCGGGTTTTCTCGGGAATCTCCCGTTTACCCCACCCTTGCGTTACCGGAGTTGCTCCGTACTCACCTCACTTCACCCTCATCGGCTCTCATGACCTCCATGTTAACAGCAGTCAAAATCTCCCCACTCTCGACTCTCTCCACTACGGACGTGTGTGGTGGCACAACAGTTGTGATCAACATCATTACGCTATCATCACACGCGGTTCATGCTTTCTAAAGTGTGCGTGTTCATCACTAAGTTTGTTTCTAAATTTTATTTATTTGTTTGTAAATATCGTGTTTGTTTTGAATTTGTTGTGATATATACTTGCCTCAGCCAAAATTTTAAGTAGTAACTTTATTTCGCAACCATTATTTACGCCCTCACATGGTGTTTGCAAGAGGAAACAGTAAATAAAAATACAACAGTGATTGGCATTGAGTGTTCATAAGCAAGCTTATATCAATGGAAAAACATTACGAATTTAAGTACAAAATAAATATAACTGTCATTAAAAGGAACTTTGTACTGTTCTCCTTTCCCGTAAGGACTATGCGCACGAAAGCCCCATATTTAACCAGTTTCCCGTACTCCTAAACCCAGTTTTACGACAGAATATTATACAACATGTGAATATTTAATATATTTCGTTAAAATTATTTCCACTCTAGTGCGAAGAACAAAGTTTATTGTTTACATAGGCTAATAGTAGTATGGTAATTCCGATTGATGGCCAAGGGCGTGGGGCGCCGGATTCGTATTCGCCTGGCCGCCATGTTGTTACGTCACCCATCTGCCATCTTGGACCCATATGATGACCCTTACCGTCGACGCGTGACCTTGACCTTGACCCCGATGACATCTGAACCTAAAAACCCACAAAATTGCGAAAACATTCTTAAAAAATGTATTACAAAAAATTCACTAAAATCTGTTAAAAATTCGTTAAAAAAATTAAAAATCGTTAACAAATTTATAAAAATTTATTACGAAAAAAATAATTTAAAGATTTATAAAAAATGTATTATTCAAAAATTGTTATTAAAAATTGTAAAACAAATTTATTACTAAAAATTTATTATTAACAATTTAATTAAAATCTTACAAAAAAACTTTCCAACGCGACCAATTAGTCACATTCGCTCCAACGCCATTTTTTTGTTCATCTTTTTTTTTACGTTAATGGAGACCGCCATCTTGGTAGGTGCATTCGACGCCATATTGGTAGGCTCACACTTACATTCAGCCACCATCTTGGTATGCTCTCACTTACATTCAGCCACCATCTTGGTATGCTTTCACTTACATTCAGCCAATTAGTTACCCCTCCGTCAATTACTCACTTTAGTTAGATGCCATTTTTTATTTTATTTTAGAGTTTGTCTCTCACCTTCGACCACATTCGTTCGACTAACCCTCGCCATTGCTACTGGCTAACAAGTCGCTTCGCTCCATCCTCATCACCCCCAATAAATCACCTCCGTTCCATGCCCGCCAATGTTTCTTATTGGCTAATTAGTGTTTAGTCGGCAGGCCTCTACTACCTTCGTTCTATCCCCGCCAATGCTTCCCATTGGCTGATTACTCGGGTATCTTCTGAAACCTTCATTCGACCAATCAGCGTTTAGTCGGCAAGGCTCCACCACATCTGTTCCACCACCACCACCCCTATTTTCCCATTGGCCGATTACTCGGGTGTCTTCAGAAATCTTTGTTCAACCAATCAGTATTTAGTCGGCAAGCCTCCACCACCTCTGTTCCACCCCCAACCCTATTTTCCCATTGGTGGATTACTCGGGTGTCTGGAAACCTTCGTTCCACCAATGATTCCCATTGGCTAATTAGTAACCTCTGTTCGATACCCTCCAATCTCTCCGATTGGCTTTATAAGATGCTTCCCCGAAGGTCCCTGAGAAAAGTTGTACCTCGCTATTGCAAGAAAAGAGCCCACTGATAATTTCGTTTCAAAAGCCTGTCATGGCAGCCATGTCGTCAAGTACAGAAGAAACCATCAGCAATGCAGAAGACGCTGGAGATAATATTCTTCAGCTCATCCGTGCGATATTGCCATGAGCAGCAACGTCGTCCATGTCGTCAACTGGCACGGACCCGCTACAATCAGACAACCTGCTATTGCGAGTCAACCTGCATCCTGCAGTCAACTCGTACCAGCCCCCAGAATAGAGTGTATCCTCGCCCAACTTCGCACAGTCCCATCAGCTCCGACTTCGAAGACAGCTATATCGAAGAAGTGATCGTCACAGAATTTTCTCAATTCAGGTGAATTGAATTGGGGGTACCGACGTGTAAGTTTTCGAGATACTATAGGCATTCTGCAAATTCAAATTTGTGACTGTGCAATTCACTGGCTATGCTGCTACGATGAGTTTGAAGGCTGTTATGTGCTGAACACATTAACATGAGAATATGAAAACTTTTATGCGGACAATGTATGTCCCGACTCTACACTTCCTTGTTCGCTGGAGGAGTTGGTAAAAAAAATTGTAATGTTCACGTAATCAAAGCAAGAACGTATGAAGATGTATTGTACGAACTGTTCCGAAAAAGTAAAAATAATTGCATGTTTAAATGGCAGGGGAAATCCGATGGACATAACCACGTCGTGAAAAAGCAATGATTTCTGGACTGGGCCTCCAACTGCACGCCTTTTGCATGCGAAGTGTACTTATGCTCGAGGCCGAGACCTTTCACCAAGTATTCTCGCAACGATGGAGCACATCCTGACGACAAGTTTAATCCAGGGAAAAAATACGCAAGTATATCTCCTCTACTGCACTGTGTAACCTACACGGACCAGCCGTCAGCTACCATGACCGTCGAGCGATGTGACGAAAATGTTCATTTCCTCCTCCTCGAAAGAAGAATCATCTCTTGTAAGAAGGCGTTCGAATTAACAGTGCAAAATTATAATAGTGTCGAGTGTGTGGTTCATTTGTGCTGTCCACACAAACATTGGAAATATGAAAAAAGAAATATATACAGATTGTTAAAAAACCATTGGACGTACTTGTTCCTTCTCGAAGGCAAAAGCAAGCGCAATGTATACAGATTTTTTGTAAAAATAACTTACGTTTATTTTTACACAGAGAAGAATTAATGTACTAAACACACACACACACACACACACAGTTATAAGTTAAATAACATGTAGTTGTATTGAACTCAAAAAACCACTTACAAATAACGCTCTAAAAAATTTAGGATAAATGTGTTTCTCTCTCTTTAAAATCGCATTTGTTTTACATTCGTACAAATGTCTCAATTGAACTGCAGATTCTAGGTCGGTAGAAATCATTATTTCACAAGTCGTCCCATGTTACCTTTCACCTCCGCAAGAACACACACACCATTAGACAGGTGCACATCAACAACGCCATTACGTAATGCCAGTAACCTTGTTTCAAAGTTATTTAAACACCGGCGAATCTCATCACAGTCGGGCTGAAGGGAGGTAGAGATAGCATCGAGAGGCAGCGGAGACCACATGTCCTCCCATCTTTCGACATTGGTATAATCAGTATCAGAGACTGGTGAGCACCATACTGGCACAGGCTAGTCCGTCACTCTGTGAGTCTCCGTTGTTGTTTGAACGTGTAAAACAGTCATTTCGGGTGATCTACGTTCTTGCTGCGGTATGTTGACAGCTTCCAGCAGCAGCGAACCTTCAGTGATGGTGTTGACGCATGTAGCTAACTCATCCGTCTGGAAGCTGCCAAAGGTGGCGACTGGGAGACCTGGAAGGACACCACCTGGATGGGCGCTGCCTGGAAGGATGCTGACTGGAAGGGTGCCGTCTGGGTGCTCCGACCGAGTGCTGACTGGAAGGGCGCCATCTGGGTGCTCCGACCAGGTGCTGAATGGAAGGGTGCCATCTGGGTGCTCTGGTCGGGTGCTAACTGGAGGGGCACCATCTGGGTGCGTCAGATGGGTGCAGACTGGAAGGGTGCCGACCGGTTCCTCCTCCGGAAGAGTGTTGTCTGAGTGCTCCGTAAGGACGTCTTGGTCGCGATGTCGGGCGCTGCTATAGGTGCAACACTAGATTCTACCGTGGTCTCCGATGGTGCAGCACCACACCATCCTGAGATGGAGGCATCCATCTTCTCGAATAACTTACCTGCTGCAATTAGGAGAGCATAGTCACACTTGGACCAGATATCGACTGTCGATATTACGAAGATGGATGCTATTGTCCATAGCCACAGCACAGAGTCTTCGACGCCAGTACGATGGCGATAAGGATAATGCCTAGTATGGTGAAATTGCTTGTCGGCCATAGGCCACAGCCTCGAGAAAAAAATTCGTGCGTCTTCTTACAAGTGTCACACCACGACACGGCTTCATCATCCTTTGGCACCACAGTGCTCCGTTTCTCCTCACAATGCACCCCGCACCATACGCGGGGGTGCGGTTGTCGAGGGTACCTAGGCTCTTTTTCGTACCAGTTACAGCCCATGCATTGTGCGTAGCCTCCAAAACACGTCAAGCACTTTGTAATATACTTGTTTGGTAGCGAATACAAAAAAAAAAAAAATCTATATACTCGACTTTATTTCTAGGTCGGCGGGACCCTTAAATAAGTTAACATACTAGTTTGTATTTTTTAAAATTGTATATGCAACGTTTACCATTAAAGTGTTAATATTTTATCGCCGAAATTCTGGCAATAGCCAATAGCAACGCAATAGAGTGGGGCGACAGTCACAGGCAGGTAAAAAGAGTGGGAGGTGTTCCTCGCCATAAGAGCCACGTCGCGACTCCCAGGAGAGGATACTGGCGGAACTGCTAATCATGCATAAGAGTGGAAACGTGGCTAGTCGCCAGGAAACATGTACTGATTCTAGCGGGGCAATATTTTTTTTTATCGGCTTGCAGTGCATGCATGACATTGCACGACCGAGCGGATGTCGGAGAATTACTTCGCAAAAGTTTGTTTTCCTGTTTCCTGCTGGCCATCCAATTCCTGTTGGCACGAGGGACTCCTTCTGTTGAGTCAATTCTCTCAATAATATTTCCACACACACTTTATGAATTTAGCAAAAGAAAACATTATGTTAAAAATGTAAAACTTTACAATTAAAATAGGCAACTAAGTCAGTTTTGGTATACATGTATATTTTATTTACACAAATTACAAAAAATACAAATGCGGCAGTCTGTTTTTTTTTTTATTCACTCTCCCAGTCAAAACACGTTCGTAAAAGATTATTAGCAGCCTTTGACTTTCGATCCGACGCAGTATAACTGGAATCTTCAAGGCATTTTCTTCTTCTTCTAAGTTGAGGTCAGCCGTGGACGAACCCGCGTCGGCGACGGCAACAAGTGACGCCACATATGGACGTTTGCAGGGGCGCACTTCACATTCCGATACAGGTCCCCTGGAATTTTTATGCATCGCGACGTCGACACGATCGCACGACCTTCGGTGTTTAGTTGGGGTAGTTTGTGTCAAAGCGTCGCTGGTAGTATTTGTTTCCCGACGTATGCAGTTCTGGGTGGAGCAATCCTGGGTGAAGCAGTCAGGGGCATGAATTTCGTAGCTCGTAGAGTTGCCTCGGCTCGAAGTTGCTGCAAATTGCTGGAAGAGGTATATCCCGCTTCATGTGATGAACCAAGCAATACCCGGGAGTGCAGCAAGTTATTAACTCTTGTGTAGGTTGGCCCGAAGTCGCCGAATATAGCCAGTGATCCCATCCATAACATTTTTCCTCGTAGGTATGTAGCCATCCAGACTCCCAGAACGAATAGGTGATTTTATAGTCGTCCGGGAATGACAGGACGTATAAGTTCTCCAGATGAAAGGTGTCATCTTGCTCCCACAGTGACTTATTAATTTATTTAAGGGTTCTATTTATTTATATAAAAAATATTTTTCGCATCGTGGAATGACATCATATTTCACACTATCAAATATATATATACATATATATATATATATATAACTATGTGTTACATCTCTGGACATGCCACACTCGTAAAGTAACTGTGCATTTCTCGAAGAGCTCACCAAAGAACGTGGATCGGTTTCTTTCCTCATTTTACGAAAGGAAGAATAGCCATGATTACTCTGCAAATCGATAATCTCCACTTTAAATTTACACAAATTACACGACCATTTTTTTCTCTGTTCAGGTCCGACCAAATAAATTGGTTCGAGTCACAACGTGACAATCTGTGACTTAAGATTTCCTTGAACACGTAGCCGCTCTGGAAGCCTTGGAGATTACAGTAGGCCCACATTATTACGACTGAAACGTGCATACCCACACCATGTGTATTTACGTATGTATTTATGTGCGTAATTAACGGATGATTTTTACTAGGCCGGAAAAACAGTTGTACTGAACGATCCTGTCTTGGAGTATCAAGCACTAGGCAACGGTGTTTACATGCACATTTTCCTTGGTGATTATCTCGATACAGCAGTAAATCGTGCCATTTTGCAAGCGCTCGTTTTGCTTCGATGTATCGAATACTAGCAAAGTGACATGTCTCGGAAATTTTTGGGCCTCAGGATGGGATGTGCCTCGCATCCGTAATACGAAGATTGTAATTGAGGATATATATAATATGCCAGCAGGTACTGTCCATTTGCAAAGCTTGCGTTCAAATCTACGTACGGGTAGCTTCCGCTATTCAAAAAAATCATTACATTTTCGACCTTGCAGTGGTCGAATTTAGACTTGTCGGCTCTCGTACTATGCTATTTATTAGTCTTAAGCCCCAGTACAATGTAGTAGCGGTTTTTCCGTGCTGGAAGACGTCTTCATGACCCAGTGATTTCGCGTGATGGCGGGCAGCGCCAGGCAGGTGACCAGGCTCTAACTTCTTAATGCCATTTC
The DNA here is from genome assembly GCA_029891345.1 of Dryococelus australis. Taxonomy (NCBI): domain Eukaryota; kingdom Metazoa; phylum Arthropoda; class Insecta; order Phasmatodea; family Phasmatidae; genus Dryococelus; species Dryococelus australis. The sequence continues at coordinate 134,589,505 of CM056997.1, forward strand.
TATCACTTATTTTGGCATAATGCAACACCTTGACACATTCGCGAGTGCTCGGGGTCACGTGAGGGACAAACCATTCTATGGTGTTCAAAGTAAGAGAGACAGGCTGCATGTTTTCTCCTACTCCCAACATGGCATCCAAATGTGATGTATCTAGCATTATCACCAGCTCCAGCCTTACCCCTATTATTATTTTATTATAATATTCAGCAAATTCCAGTAGCATGGAGAGCGGAACGCACACTTCGAACCCGCGTTCGTCGTAAATGGAAACACTGTAGCCATCTTCGATTCCCCAGCCTTCCATCTTGGCTGCGAAGAGATGGTTGGACGTGAGCGATAGGTAATTTTTTATCGATGAAGTTTAGCCCACATCTTGCGATGCCATTACTCTCGTACATTACTCACTTGAAAAGGTGCAGAATCCCATTTCATACCAACTTGGTGGTTATCGGGGGTGTCCCGTCCATCTTCGTTAGCCTGTCTCTTATCCGCACAAAGGACTGGCTATGCAGGGTATAAATATCTTTACACTTATAGGAATTCGAACCTCCCTTCGAGAGTAAAAGGTCTGGCAAGATACGGTTCGTAACAGTGCATTTCAATTTTATCGAGTTTATCGTTGAATTCTAGGCTCTGATCCACATCCAGAATTTCGTCTGCCATGTCTATTTACATTTAAATCGAGGACGTGGAGAAACTTTGCATTTCCAGGTGTTCGCGCAACACTTCTTCGCAGCTTACTGATCTCGGGTTCAATATAGCGTAGGCATTTATACATTTTTATCATCCCGTCGAAATTTAGTCCCCTCGTTTCAGGTGTAAACATAGCATAATATCTTCGTTTCGGAAATTTATCAATTCCTATCGTTTTGGCCCACTATCGAAACTGCTATTTCTTGGATGCTCTTTGCAACGATCGCAAAGTAAATGAGCATTGGTTGGGACGGCGGGCCACGTGGATCTACTTTCTCAACACGTGCTACGCAACAAATAACTTTGCACCTCTTACCTTGCAATTTAACATGGACATAAATATTACAAATTTAACATAGAACAATCTTAACTTGCCAATATTACGTGATTGAGATGAGGATGGTACACGTGTGGAATGACACACTTACAAAACACAACAAAAACACTTTAACACTGCACTGATTATATTTCGGGCTATTCCTTTGCACATATTTAACACACACGTGGCTGCGCACGATGCCAAACTATGTACAAAGCCCTTTTAAACATATTTGTGCTTAATATTGGGTCTCTTTGCTGGGGCATGTATTTATGCGCACGGTACAGCACGCAGCGCTTAGACGTCGCACTGCACTGTTGGCACGCATTTACACTTCACACCACCCTGCTTTGTTGACACTCGCAAGCCTTTTCACTCACGTAGCACCACTGCACTGACATCGAGTGCACGTGTGCGCTGCACCATTGAGCTGCAGTGCGGCTGCCAAACGAACTTGAGGGACAAAGGATGTGGCACACGTCAAACATCCACCCTCCCCCCCCCCCCCCCAAGCGAGTCAGTTTGAGGCCGCACGTCGTCAGGCACAGAAGGGGCACTGCCTTCCTCCGTGCCGCCTCTGACGCAGTTGATAGGGGTTCCTCATCGCCCCCTCACGATCACGAAGTGGTGGCTTCGTTCGCTTCCTTCTCCTACTCTGCTCTTCGCAGGAGGTGGTCACGCCCCCGCAGCTGTTGCATGCCGCTGGCGGCCTTCTCCGCCTCTGTGACTGGTGGGGGCAGTACGAGCTGGCCGACCCGCTGCCCTCGTTGTCACTACTGCCTGTGCTGTCGTCATCCTTGCGCTGCCATTGCCGGGCATGACCTGCGCAACTGGCTGCTGGGGCAGGGGGTGACCACCCTGTTGTGACTCCCCAGCTTGCTGCTTCACTTGCCTCCTCTCGCTGTTTCTTCCCTTCCATCAGAGGCACTGTGTTGATGGGTGCCGAGGTGTCTGTTTACTGAGTCGTCACTGAGCGCGCTAGTACCGGTGGCAGCACTGGTGCTGACACGGTGATGCTTCTCTGCGCCTCGCCGTCAAGCGTATTTGGGAATGCTTCTCCACTCGCTTCTTGCTCTCCACTTCTTGCACCTCCTTGCTCACTGCTTGCGCTATCTTGCTTTTCTGGGGCGGTGACGCTGGCATATGTTTCACCCGCCTCCCGACTCGTACCCATGTCTGCTCAACCCCTGCGAGACGTGGCCACGTCTGGCATTGGTGGCACTTGGGCATAAGTGGGGGCCCCTTCTAGTGGAGGTGCTGACCCACGTTATTTCCCTTCCTCTTGCTAATGGAGCTCGGCAGCTGTCTCGCCATCGTGGTGAACTGGGGTGTCGGGCCTGTCCTCACCAGTGATGTTTCCAGGTGCTAGGCGTATGTCATCTCGACGGGTCCTTACAATCCTTCTGCCCACTCGGACAGTGTATGTGGTTGGTCCCACACCGTATTATTTTATGTGGGCTGCTCCATTTCATGGCCAGACCCACGCAAAAATTTTGCCTTGCTGCTGACTGCTGATGGGCACGCAAATACACCTTTTGCCCTGCTTGCAACACTGGGGGTGGTCTCATGGTAGTTGGGACCCACCTCACTGCGCACTGGCATTGGTGCTGCTGCTGTTGTCGCCGTTGGCAGTGCCTCTCCTCCCGTCGCTTGGTGCTGTTCTTCGCGCACTGCTTTTTGTGCTTACTCGCGGACACTGTTACCCCTCGGCAGAGCCAGGTTGTGATCAAGCAGGACTTTTGCCGGCGTTCAGCCAGTGGCCGCGTTCACACGCCGGTGAAGGGTGAAAAGGGGACCGGCAGGTGCTCAGCCCAGGTGTTGTGTTGCTTCTCCACATGGAGCTGCAGTTGCGCCTTCAACTCCTGGTTGCGGTGCTCCATGGGGTTAGATTGTGGGTGTTACACTGCCGTCTTCAGATGGCCACCCCCCACTGGGTACACTTTTCTTGCCATGCTCTTCTTGAAAACTGTGTGCCATTGTCAGTTAATATTTGTTTTGGTTAGCCCCAGCGAACAAAATATTTCCGTTCAAGTACCTTCACAATATTATTCACTCGCGCGCCACTAATTGCATACGCATCTACCCGTCGTGAGAAATTATCAGTGATAACAAGAATGGACCTTTTTCCTCTGGACGTGCGGGGATATGGCCCCATTAGGTCTAAACTGACAGTCTCGAACGGTCGTTTGGGTAGGCGCGGCTGTTGTCGTTGCACTCCATCCAATCTCCTTGCTTTGAACCACTGACATGTTTTGCATCTGCACACAAATTCTCGTGTATCTCTCGTTATGCCTGGCCAATAGAAATGTTCTTTGATGTTCCCAACTGTCTGTTCCATGCCCGGATGTCCTGCAGTTTGGCTCGTGTGTGTGTGTTAGCACTGTCTTTTGTTTATCTGCCAGGACAAATAGCCTCAACTTGGCTGGATCGTTCGCGGAGCACATTTATAACCGATTATCCACCACATGCCACTTATCTACAGGTCGCATCGCACACTTTACTTTCTGCTCTGTTGTAAACACACAGCTAGCTTGCGCTTCCACTACCTCCCGCCACACGTCACTCACAAGTACATCTTGATTAATTGCACTCAACTGATTGACATGTACCTCGTGCAAGAGATCTGTAGCATCGGTAGGCAGGATATTGTCCCACTCTGCATCGTCCATGACAATGGTCCTGTATTTGGTGTCTCATGAGAGCTTGTCCGCCAGCTGATTCTTCTTACCGGGGACGTGCTCCACCTCAAAGTCATAGGCTTGGAGCAGCAGTGCCCACCAGGTAAGTTTGTTCTTGCTTACATCGTGTTATGAAGCCAGACTAGGCACCTATTATCAGTGCGTAACACAAACTGTCTGTACTCCAGGTAGGCACAGTATTTTTTTTACTGCCCATACCACCGCTAGGCACTCAGATTTGTTGACGTCATATTTTCTTTCGGTTGCTTCCAGCTTGGCACTCGTGAGGTCTTATCACTTTCCGGATGTCATCGTCTGCGGACTGATAAAGTAAGGCTCCCAGCCCCTCCTGACTGGCGTCCGTCTGCAGGTATAGCTTCCGGCTTGCATCATACCATGCTAGCATGGGGCACGCTCGGAAACAGTTCTTGACTTCCTGGAATGCCTTATCCTCCTTCTCTCCCCACACAAATCGGCGCTGCGGCGAAAGAAGATCTTTTAGCAGCGCAGTTACTACAACAAAACCCTCGATAAATTCCCGCAGCCAATTTACCAGTCCAAAAAACTTGCATAATTGTTTGCGGGTTTTCGATGTCGGGTAACTCTCAATCACTTGCAGTTGCTCGCTGTTAGGCTTGTTTCCGTTCTCCTGCTCGATATTTCCCAATAATTCGAGACTGCTTTTTCCCAGGTACCATTTGTTGACTTCGAGTCCGTTGGTGGCGAGTCGTTCTAATACCATGAACAGGTGGTACACATTGTCTTCCCAGCTGTTGTACCAGACCGCAACGTCATCCAAGTAGGGAAACGTGCACTTGCTGATCAGCCCGTCCAGGACTCGAACCATCGTGGATTGAAATGTGAAATAGTTCAAACGGCATCGCACAAAACTGGCACTGCCGCCCTTCTGGGGTGGTAAATGCCGTCTTCTCCCAGTCATCTTGCTTGACTAGCACCTGCCAGTACCCAGCGAACTCAACGCGTCTCGCACACTCACATAAGATGATAAAGCACTACGGGTCACCTGATTAATGGGGCGGAAGTCCACACAGAACCTCCAGCTGCCATCTTTCTTTGGTACGAGTGTTATCGCGGAGTTCTATCGGCTTCTTGTTGCCTCGATGACGCTGTTCGCAAGCATTTCCTTCACCTGTTCTCTGATTATGCATGCCTGGTGCGGTAGTTAACTTCTAGGTGCAGCATAGATCGGTTCCTCCTGCGTCAAATGAATTTCTTGTTCTGCTACTGTTGTCCGCCTAAGTACATCGTGCACTGCAAAAACTTCGCGACGTTCATCCAGCTCCCGCTGGAATGTCACCTGGTGTTGTGGCGAGATCTCGTGGTCAAACTCGTTTAGCGGGACTTGCGGTAAATTATCTACGTTCTTCCGATCTGTATTGTACACTGTGCGTCATTCTTTGGAAGTGAATCCTCCTCACGGCTGGCTCCACTATGGTGTTCTGTTCTTGCATCCATGGCACACCTAATATCGCATCTTCCCTGATCTCGTCCGTCACCATTGCGGTCGTTATGGTCTTCAGGTGACGTATTCACACTACCACCACAGCTTGCCCTTCCACACTGCTACTGTACAGTACCATTGCTAGGTGTATGGCGTGGTTGGTTGGCATGATGTCACTTGCGTTTACAAAGTGCCGCTTGATGAAGTTGTGGGAAACAGCCATGTCAGTAAGTGCATGGCACGGCCACCATTCAGATGTACTAGGATGTGTATGAATTGTGCCATGTTGCCTTTCCCTGGTTGCTTGGTGCGGGCCCTCTGTAATTATCCAGGTGCGGTTTTTGGGACGACTGTGTCAGTGGGAGACCTCTGCAGGCCTGCAATAGTGGCAGGGTGTCTGGGGTTGATAGCCGCCTCCCTCTCTTCTGTAGGCTCTTCCCTCACCTGACCTTACACTATTACCCCAGCCACTCGGGTTATCACTGTGGTGCGCACTGTCTCGGTTCTTGTCAGTTCCGACTTTCCTCTCCCGTCGCATTTCAGAAACCGATTTTGTGTCGCCCTCGTGCAGCACCTGACTCGCGGCGTGTTTGATGCGTGTTACATTCCAGTATTACGGCGGCCTTCTGAACTACCTCCATATTGCTGTTCAGAAAAGGTAACAATGCTGATCTATACTCGGGTAGCACGGTCTCTGTCACGATCTCCAACACTTCATGTTCTGGTAATTGTGGCTGGAATCTGCGGATGTGCTGTACCTTTTGTGTGATGGGAGTGGGTAGTTATTGTTCAGGCTGTTGTTTTTGCCATAGCAGTTTTGTCTGCGCTTGCAGCGACGTGAAACGTGCTGCCACACCGGCACTGGAACGCATGCACGAATTCGGTCCAGCCCAATCCGTAGTGATTAATGGCATTCCACCACTTGCCAGCTCCGCCAGTCAGTTGGTTCCCTACACAACTGGCCGACTCGTCCTCGTAGACGCTACGCCTCCTTAGCCTCGAGGTACACGTCTTAACAAAAGCTGATGGGTCCTCACTCGCTGTCCCGGAAAGTGTTGGGAGTGTTTGGAATTTCGTTTATGTGTGTGAGTGTTGGTTTTCCTGTGGTGCTTCCTGATTCGTAACTGGGTCAGGTTTTAATTCCGGTTCCTGCGGCCAAGTCTGATTGCCAGTTGGTTCACTGAGCTGCATGGGATATGTCATAGGAGTTGCTGTGGGAAAAGGGGCAGGTAACCTGGCGGACATTGCTGGTGGAAAAATTTATGGTTGTTAATAGGTTGGTACAGGTGGCCAATATGGCATGTATTGTTGAAGTGGTAGTGGGACTGTGGCCAGGGTTGTTATGAGTAGAGTGGAATGCACACTCATTGCTCTGTCGGCGGTCACGTGCATTGGGGTACCGTGTGACGCACCGCTGTTGACTTCTCCCTTGCTGCTGCAATCCTCGTACTCTCGCCTTCCCTGTATTGTCACCTCTCCACTGGGTGCTGAACACCGTCCCTGCACTTCCATTTTACTGTTTTGCCTGTTCCTAGCCTCCAGTGGCGTGTGGTGAAACTTTTGCGTGGGTAAGCGGCAAGAGAGGGTCGTTACATAACAATACACATATATGCATGCGCACAAATATATATAGTATCATCTATTGAATAAAAAAATTAACTGTGCAGATAAGAACATAATATAAAACAAGACACAAAAAAAAAAAAGAAGGGGCAGAATATCAGGGCTTAGGGTAGAATATCCGTCATATAATATGCAACAATATATTTATCAGTTGTCCATACATCTAAACAAGAAAAGACATATATAACACTTGTATGCATACTAAAACTTAGACAGTTCAATTTTACGAATACTACTGATATGTAAAATTATCATCTTATTATAGGCTACACATCAAGCAAACACGACACATAACATTGATATATTTAATGATTAGTTTATCTAACTACAAATCAACAACACTTACTTACAGGTAAGTTCAATTCTTCTCTCGTTCTTTGAAAACTCATCTATTACACAGTCATTAAAGTTTTGTTCACTCTGCATTTCACTCAGCAGATCTTTTTATATGGACAATAACACTAATTTTGAAAGTCTTTCTTGTTGTGTGCTGCGGCTGTACGTCTTTATTCACTTCAGTGCTGAAAACTTCTTTCTGTGGAGGCGCTAGTGGCGAGAATAGTAAGTGTCAGTTTGCACAACTTAACTACTTCTGAATATGCCTTATCTAAGCTGTTAGAAAAAATGAAGAATAAAACTTCCCCTACATTTTTCTTGAAAATTCCTGGGATATATAAACTGCAACAAGTTGTGCTCGCAGTGCAACAACATCAAAAGAATTACCATACAGATGTAAGACCGACTGCAAACTAGTTTCGGGAAAACATTCTTGATGTTTTTTAAAGTTACTTGTGTCTAGAAGCTTTAGAAACTGCAGAGATTCTAAATTCGAAAATCTGCCATCCATTTCCTGAATAATTGTGTCAATAATTTTATAATACAGACGTCTGAAAAAACGTTTTAAGATCACGAACATCACTGTACTTACAATGTTTCCTGTTCAACTCTTGTGCTTCAGCTTCTGGTTCGCCATTTGTTTGCTCCCAAAAAATTTCAAAACTGTATCGTTTTGTTTGAAGTGGGTTAGAGAACTCCCTTACTTTCGTAGTGCAGTACCCAATGCCATGTAGCTTATTTTGAATAATACTGTACAAAACATCTGTGTGAGGAAAAACGTCGGCAAAAACCTTTCAAAGAAAATAGAAATTGAAGTCGTTCATTGAAACTAGAAAACCTTTGGCACTTATTACAGATTCCTGGTCCCAGTTTACTTCAGGGTCATTGATTTTCTCCAACAGGCAAATACGATCGACTCAGTATTCATGTTGTGAGCCAGCTAAACGCGACTTAAAATTCCAGCACGTAGCTGAAACTCGTGGCAATGTCTTATTTACCACATCATCAAGGGCCTTTGTTCGTTTTGTGGATTTCGCAAAAAATGCCGCCAATCCACTCAATGTAATGAAAAAAATTCATAGCTTTGAGCTACCAGTTTTTTCTCGCAGTTGTGATCAGCCACTAATTTGCCTACAGCGTTGTAAATGGCCTTAGCAGAGCGATTTCCAGAGACATAAAAAAACATATAAACCTTTCTTGAACTTTACCATCCTCCCCAGTGTACCAAAATATGCAGGAAAGTTGGGCCTGATTGTTTATGTCTGTTGTTTCATCAAAACCAATAGAAACAAAGTAGCTATTTCTAATTCATTTCTTATGCGTTCGCTGACAATAAAGGATACCCTAGAAATCAAATCACTTTATATTAGATTTGACAGTCCCGTAAAAACTGCGGAAGTTTCAAGATGATGTTTCAATGTTAAATCATACTGATTGATGACGTTTATAAGTTCAACATAATTCCCTTTGTTTTTTTAATCACGTTCTTCGTTGTGACCTCTGAAAGGAAGCTCCTGCTTTGTTAGGTAACAAACATCTACAAAAGTCTCAATATTTCTCTGTTATTTTTAACAAGTTCACTGTGTTATTGATGACGTATTTTTTTTGTTCATCAAGCAAGTAAATCCTAATTTTGCCAAAGGTTTTCTCACAAACGATTGTTTGCAAATGAGTTTGAGACAAACAATGCTTCTTTAAAGCTTTGTGCAAATTGCCCATATCACTGTAACCAGTTTTGCTCCACACATATTTTTCTTTCGTAAAAAGCATACATGGCCAACAAAATAGTTTACAAAGCAATAGACAGCCCGTCAACCACTCATTTTGCGAATACAATTTACTATTAAAATGTCTAACAAAAGATTTTCCTGCACTGTTTATGTCTAGAGCTGGAGTCGGTTTCCCCACCGCCAAAATCTCTTCTTTCTTTTCAAAAGGAAAATTAGTAAAATCAGTCTTCAAAACAGTACAAATAGCGCAGTGGCTGTGCGCTTGGCTGGTGCTGGGTTGAGGGTCCCGCTCCATCCTGTACAGCATAAGCTGCCGAACTCACAGATTACCTTACAGAGAGATGGCAGTCAAACACTAGGCATTGCATCGTTCTCAGACATCCAAACGGAATAAAATGCACATAAAACTGACACGATCTTTATTCTACACCCGTGTAGCACATTAAAAAACTTCCTTGTATGAATAAAATGTGTTACTTTTATTATTTATCACTCGCACCAACCCCCGTACGTAAACAAACTGCCGGGCCAGCTGCTGTGCCTTCAGCGGGCATTGGCCGATCATTTCCGAAGTAGTCTACAAAGGCGCACGATACCTTCCTCTACGTTAATGCTACCATGACAACCGGAACCAACAAAGGCCAAAAGAAAACGTGAACCAAGGGAAACGAAAACACAGTAAAACAAAACTTGAAACCCTGGTCGCCACGCCGTAGAGTCCTCACTCACATTCCTCACACAACCTTGACATCCGACCAAGGAGGGTGCGACCTGCAATTTCTCGCCGTCTACGACACCTTAGCTCGCGGCATACATCCTGTACACTGTGGTCGGCCTGGAAACAGGTCATCTAGAGCGTAGCCCCTAGGGGTCAGTGGCCACAGTGGGACACTTCTTACAACACTTGTTCGTCACTTGCTACACAACACATCGCAGTTGTTCCAGACTGTCTAAACCCCCCCCCCCCTCCCTCCTTCCCTGTGGGGCATGTAGTTGGTGGAACGTAGCCCGGGCTACGACTATGTCCTTCAGGATAACATAGCTCAGTATCTGCGGACCAATCCCACCTTAGAGCTCAACTACAAACCTCTTTTTAAGAGAATGATGGCCCATGCAGCTCCGGAAGTTCTGGCTCTAGCGACGATCATAAAAAACAATGGCTATGCACTCCCTCACCTCCCCCCCCCCTCCACCCCAGGAGAAAAACCTGAAAATGGAATTGGAATTTCAAACACTAAAAAGAAGGAGCAGCAACTCCGGCGACAAAACCACCGAGAACAAGCGTCTCAACTCGTCGTCGTCAGAGGCGAAAACACTACCAATTTCGGTTGAAAACCGATTCTCAGTTTTAAAGGAAGTCAGAGACAATGCTTCCTTAGAGTCAACCCCTGGCTTCTCAAGTAAACCCCTCCCAGCACACAGCCGGTCGCTGAAAACCCAACAAAAACACCTCAAAAGTACCGAATCGTGGTACCTGACGCCACGAAATACAACCTCCTAACTCTGAAATTGCGAGGAATCAGCCTAGACGGGTTCTCACTGCTCCCCACAGCACAAGGAATTCAGATCCTAACAACCAACCACGCACATTTTCAAGCGACCAGACAATGCTGTCAGCCAACTTCATTCCGCATTTCACTTTCTGCACAAATTCTGAAAAACCCCAGAAATTTGTATTCGACCTCGCTCCCACCACAGAAGTTGACGACATCGAAGTAGAATTGGAAAGCGCCGGCTACAAAATTATTGGCACATATCAATTTAAAAAGAAAATCACAGATTCACAAAACCCCAGCACATACACGCTATAGCCAACCCGCTTTTCTGTGTTACAGCGGCGCAAAACACTTCTCCCCCCCCGCCCCCCAAAACGTTTCTGTCCGGAAACTGAACATGACCCTGGTACATCCTAAAGTACATCAGAAAAGAGTTACAGCTGTGGCTAGCTGCCGTAACTGCCAAGCCCTAGGCCACACACGGAACTTCTGTTCCATGCCACCTGCGTGGCCACACTGCGCCGGTAAACACACCGCCAATGCCTGCATCCTGGCAGAACAAGCACCTAAATGCAGCAGTTGCGCCGGCCCGCACATTGCCACTTCACCGGACTGCCCCAGGTCCCAGGACCTGGTGCAGAAGCGACAAGCTGCCTTTCGAAAAGCTCAGATTTAAAAACCAGGCCCTGCCCCGTCCAGGAACCTGGCCAGCCACCCTGTCAGAACAACTGAACCAGGCTTTTCCTATGCGCAGGCACTCAGACAGGCCCCGCACAAACAAAATACTACACCTATTGTTACAACACAAGCTGCATTCCCACCTCACCACTTCCCGCAAAGCTCGCTGGGAGGAATGAAGGACGCGCTGCATGAACTCCGTGAACTCATGGAGTTTTTGCGAGAGTGCGACTTTCAATCCCTCCTAGCGCACTTTCGCCCCTACATCTCTGCTGCCAAACGCCTCTCCGATAAACAGGAAAAGAGCATGCTTATCCTGGAAGCCATGACGTACATGGCGCCTTAATCGAGCTGCTTGACTTACAAATTTTTCCCACTATCCCAACTGTACTGGAACGACTGCGAATAACATTTTCACGTATACGACACTCTGCCGAGCGACACACGCGAATTTGAATATTTAATTCAACTGATTACAGCACCTAGTTCTGCTCAAATTTTACAAGTACCTGCCTTCTACAAGAGAAATAATATTCAATCGTTAAACTCAGCTCCTAAATAAATATTACTGGCCATACTTTCAGTAATTAACTGCTTAAATGAATAAAATTCAATTGAAAACAATTGCAACAATATAGAACAGTAAAAAATTTGAAGTTTTCAACTTACTATTTAACGCATTAAATGACCAGCTACAGAAAATTTAAGTTTTGGGGCATCATTTCAGTTCAAAACCTAATGCAATTATTTTCCATACAACACATAATATCATACTTTAATTTTCCCGATGAAATATAAACGTAATTCACGGTAAATAACGACAGTGCTGCCATCTCTTGGACAACTCCATAAGCCCCGCCCCACCTAGTTCTCTCGGCCAATCAGAGCCCTCTGGCCAAGTTACAGCCCAGCTTCACTTACGCGACGCGTTTTCCTAGCTCTGCTTTCAAATTTTACCGGTTTGATAAATAAACAACATTGAATTATATGTAAAACGACATTTAAAACGTTATCTCAAGCCTTCAGCGCATATATACAGCACTAATTCATCAAAATTAAGCCCCGAAACTGGCCGGAATTTTCCGATCGGTCCGGGACAAAATTCGCCCAATTTTAACAAAACTATTGTGCGCTAGCATCGCGCCGGGACGTGCAGGGCGTCCTGACCTCTGGGCTACGTGTTCTTTGCGGTCTAGTGAGGGAAACTTCCTCAGCCCGCAGAGAGATACAAATGCTGCAACCGCCTGGGCGGTATAAGGGCCCTCACAAGGGCCCGAGCACACTCCCGCTCTGAGCTTCGGCAGTGATTAGAAATGGGCGGCGGCGGCGCCTGTCATTCCACATGTAGACCGTGACCTTCTCAGATGTTTACATCATATTACTACCCCTTTGTCGCTCGACACAGTACATTCACTCACGCAGTATACACAACTATAACTGAAATCACTCAATTTATTATTATTCATTATTGTCACATAACTACCTATATTTAGAAAATTATAATTACCACAAAAACACATGGAATTCACTTCTGCACAATTTAAATTCACCACATACAACTACAATTAATAAATTAATTACCTGCGCCAGTCCAGGCATGGGAAAAACTTTTTAACCGTTTTTTATAATTTATTTAGCTTTAAAATCCGTTTATTCTCTCTTTACTGTCGCTGGCCCTCTTACAGGGGGTTAGCGACAGCCCTCAAAGTCCTGAATTTCAAAATTTCGCGCAGATTAAATTCATTTTAATTAAATTTAACTTCACCACTCTCCTTTATCCCGTACAGGCAGTGAAAATTAGAGTAAAACACAGCTTTGGAAACAGCTTCCAGGCGCTACCCTGAGAATCCTGTACAGTAATGTTTGCTTTGCAGCATTTTGTATTTTTGATGGGCGTGGAGGGGGGAGGAGGTTAGCTTCTCCTCGCCTCCACAATCTAACTGATAACCGCCTGGGTGGCCAAGGTACCTCACAAGGGACCGATCCACCCCCGCGCTGAGGGAGTAGCGTCCCAGTGATGTAAAACCAGCGGCGTCGTAGAGCGAAGTGTGCGTGTGAGACAAGAGATATATTTGTGGCACAGAGGTGTCTCGCGGGAGCGAGAATTCACGCGCGCGGAAATTTAAATATGTATAAATATGGATTCTCGGGACTGGTAAATAACATACGATATTACAGCAATAGCACAGGGTAAGCAGTGCTTGCATAGCGTCTATTGAATACATGCCACTGCTAGCCTCTCCTTTTACTTTCCTATGTTGTTCATCCAGAACACTACTTTTCAATTCCGCGACGAGACCGTCCCAATCTCTTGCAGTAGGTTTGTGTCCTAAATTTTTGTTGCAACTGTCACAAACAAAGTGCATTCCCGGCGTGGTGCTTGCCTCGATCTCTCTCAAACACTCGCGATGAAAACTAGTCTCGCACTGCTCGCATTTTAACAGTAAAGTTCCCTGCCCTGCGCACAGTAGATTCAGGCACCAGTTTAGCTGGTCGTAATTTGCAATTTTGCTTGTTGTTTGGCTGTCCGAAAATAACCGGTGTTTCCTTGTGCAGAACATTCCCGCGGTTGTTTGGCGGGCTGGAATTGCAATCACACGTGCAGTACTTAGTACCCAGTTCGTATTTGTCCACTACATTGCTTGGTCGCAGTCTCAAACACTGCATGCATGTGAGTAACGTCGCACTCGTGGATGCGTGGCCAACCATGTTTGTAAACACTGCCACGTGCGTGGCGCGGGTCAGCGTAGCCTAGTGCAGCATGGGTGACGGCGCGGCGGAGCTGTCCCTGCTCGACACGGCATGGCGCAGGTGGCCAATGACCAGCGGCGCTCAGCTGACCGCAAGCATGGGACGAGCAAGGAGAGCGGAAAGGTTAGGCCGCGATGGCCGTTGAGGAGGGGTAGGGCGGGTACGCACCCCTCGTTCTTTTGTCCCACTGCTCGGCGACGGGTGTCGCGCTGGTGACGTCATGTCTGTCGCCTCAAGATAGCCACCTCGCTGCCCTCCACCTCCCTTGCCGAGGCAATGACGACTGCACTGATGTTTTCGGCATGATTTACTTCCGCTGACCACTCGATGCTGCCGTTGTCGTCCCTCAAGGCGTCGTGGTGATGCTGTTGCTCTGCTACACGTCCCTTGTTGCGGGTATTCACAAAGAAATTTCCAGCAGGAAAACTTTACAAATATTCGGAAATGTTCAATTTGGAATTTTGATGGGTTTCTAGGATTAGGCAACAAAGTTGGGCGCCATTTTGATGTGGCACCATGGAGCCTCAGTGGGTAGAGGTGGATTTTGAGGAGTGGTTAAAATGTTGGAAGTTGGAATTTGGAAATTTGGGATGGTGTTACTCGGGGCCCCCAGGCATTGCTGGACAATACCGTCTGTTGAACGGTAGAGCAGACTCTTACATCAGGGTCGTTCGGCCGACGCCCACAGCATAATTCTGGGGTGAAGCTCCTCTGTAGAATATATTGTAGAAGTTATCCAAATGCTTATTGCGCTGTGGCCTGTTTGGGCCAGCCACACGCCCAATATGAATTACATTGCAAACAAAGGCTTACCGAAAATTGACTGTTTGCATACTACGCTGTGACTTATTCAGGTTAGTCACACACCTTACGTTTACTGCACTCGTCGGAACATACACATAAACCTTGCGAAAAATACACTTATAAAACACTTGAAAATGGGTTGGGTATTATAACAGCCAGTGCCTTGAAGAGCCCGGAGGCCACGAAATAAATGACACACACAACTGTTTCTCAGTGTGGTATTTATTCGTACATTAACATGGCTTAGAGGCCAACACTTCACACAAGTTTCCGGGCTTAACCTGCCAGGAAGGTGAAACAGAAAATTGGCGCGAAGCTAACAAAATTGTTTATGTGCGGTCTTAAGCTTCCCCGGGCGATGCAAGCACTGGGAAGAGTGAGGTGATGTCTCGGGCGGCGAAATAAAAACAGTTCCAGTAAAACTTACTCTGTTGCATGAAACTGATTGAAGACAAAAGTTTAATGCTGCCCGGGCACGCGAAACCCAAGCCGCGGTGTCACTCATCCACACTCCCGAGATGCTGGACGCTAACTGCTCAGCGTGGCAAGCCGGCTGGCGTCGGCAGGCCGGCGGGCCACATGCATCTACTTTCTCAACACATGCAACACAACAAATAACTTTGCACCTCTTACCTTGCAATTTAACGTGGACATAAATATTACAATTTTAGCATAGAACACTCTTAACTTATCAATATTACGTGAATGAGATGACGATGGTACACGTGTGGAAGGGTACACTTACAAAACATAACAAAAACACTTTAAACTGTGTGGATGCATGTGCCGCCAAACAACTTTCAAAGCCCTTTTTAACATATTTGCCCTTAATATTGGGTCTCTTTGCGGTGGCATGTACTTATGCACGCGGTACAGCACGCGACGCTTAGACGTCTCACTGCACTGTTGGCACTCGTTCACACTTCGCAAGCGTTTCACTCACGTAGCACTGCACTGCACTGACATCGAGTGCGCATGTGTGCTGTACCGTTGAGCTGCGGTGCTGCTGTCAAATGGACTTAAAGGAGCGAGGACGTGGCACACGTGAGTCCTTTGCCGTTTTTTTTTTTTTACCCATGTCGATAGCTTCCATTCTATTATGCCGGCGGGTTTCCTCAACTTGTTTTCGATCGTTCGAAGCCTGCTTTACGTCACTAACGATATTCGTGACTGCCCCTGCGAAACTGCTCAGAGCGCCAATTGCAGGTATCAGTGCAGGCAGGAACCCACCTACCTTGCTATTCCCTTTCCTTTTGGCCCTGTGAGGGTGCTGCGAAGGCTTTTTGCTTGTGCGTAATTTCATGCCTAGTTTCACTTTGGATTTCATGATGTTAGATAAGGAATCTGTCTAGGGTCCAGTTCCTTGTTTAGGGGGTACGCGATGATGTGTGT
This sequence comes from Dryococelus australis, assembly GCA_029891345.1. NCBI lineage: Eukaryota > Metazoa > Arthropoda > Insecta > Phasmatodea > Phasmatidae > Dryococelus > Dryococelus australis. The sequence continues at coordinate 134,605,467 of CM056997.1, forward strand.
TGCTCACACCTTGTCCAGTACGTTGATAACTGTGTCGTTGCTCTAGCTTGGTTCTACAGAACCTGGAATGCAGAGTTCGAATGGATGATCCCACCACCGGATTGCACTGTTTTTACCTTACCGCGAATCGCATTAAATGACCTACAAACAATAAATATTCTTCTTTTATACTTTGTCGTTTCTGTAGCAGTCTCGATTCGGATCAGTATGGATGCATATGATGCATCTGCTTTATCGCTTCTGCGGTAAAGCATTTACAGTTTTACGGAATTTACGACGACACGAGATAACAACCTGCAGAATGAAAACCTCAAGAATGTCTATTCAGCAAGAGGTAGTTTTCTCAGAGAGATGCTTTAAAGAAACATTCTAAAACTTGCTTAATGTTATCAAGGGGCTTGTATATGCTACCTCCTCCTCCGACACCGTCGCCGCCCCTTCCTCCACCTCCACCTGCTCCACAAGGTTGTAGTGGTAACATATATATTATAAAGCAAGATGTTACTCTACCCATATGCATTCATGCTTAAGATGAATATATTTCTCACGAATCACGCCACGGTGTCCTGTTGCCGACTAGTGTGTGAGGCCTGATTTGCGGCCCATCGGGTTGCGGCAAGACGTGCATCCTACTGAGCCTGCTGGAGGAACTGAACGGCCTTCGGTTCGAGAACATGTACGTTTATTCGAAATTGCTCCAGCAACCGAAATACCAGCGACTGGCACGAGTACTGCAAGCTGAGGAAGGTGTGAAATATTTCCCCTGCAGCGTTAATGAAGTCGTCGTACCACCGAGCGAAGCTCTTCTGAACTCGATATTTTTCTTCGGCGACATTGGCTGCGAAAAACAAACTTGTATCCAAGAATACTTTAGCATGAGACGGCATGCAAACGGCGACTATATGTACCTCGGCAAGACTTATTCGCACATACCCAAACAACTGTTTCGCGGTAATGCTAATGTGTTGGTGCTGCTTCGCATGGACGACACGAATTTACGGCACCTTTACGACATGCCGCAGGGACAGGTGTCGAACCTGTCCTTCACGTTTGTTATGTCTCATCGTGTGTACGTTGACATGTATAGTTTATCTCGTCAGTTTGCTCCCCGGTCAATATAGTAGTGCGTATTTAGTTCCGCCTGCATAAATGCTTTCATACATGTTGCACAACTTTTTTCTTACCACTACTATACCATGTATGTTACGCCTCTCCAGTATCGTTATCTCATAAATGAGTATAGTAACGGAGATGTTATTTTTTGTCGTACTGTGTCATTTTTTCTCATTGGTATATGTTATCTGTTTGTTCCGTCAGTTTGTTCCGTCGGTATAGTAGCGTGTATTTTTATTACCAGTATGTTATGCCTTTTTTCGTAAATCGGTATAGTAACGGATATGCCCTTTTTTCCGTACTGTTTTTCGTTCGTGTACGGTGTGTAAGTTTTTCAGCAGTATTGTACCATGTTTTTAGAAGTATTGAAGTGTGTATATATTTCCCGATTATCCTCACCAGTGTAATTTTTTTTTTTTTTTGCTAGTGTGTCTGAGGTGCTCCAGAGGATGAACGTGGACCTTGCTTATTCTCGACTGGGGCGCGGTGTGAAATGTTAAGTGTGAAATGTTTTTGCATGATCTGGTTCTTGCCTGGTGTGAAATCGTCTCTGGAGATCAGTTCCGAGCGTGTGCTAGCCAGCGTGATACTGATAGGAAGTAAAACATCCGCCCAGCTGCAAAAGTGCCGATGTGGCGAAAATCTTCCCGGCCCGCACGTACCTATAGGCGCCTTGAGTTGCACGCGAGAGGAGACAATTGCAGTGGCGTGTGACTACTCTTGCTTCGTTTAAGTACTTACATTCGTACATGTAATATATTTATGTTTGCATGGTCTCTCGTTTACATTACACTGTACCTACACATTGTGCATCGCCGACTCTTTGCGATTAACGTACCCCGGGTAATTGGGAATTACAGCTTCCTCTAACACTTTGCGAGTGTCCCCGCACGGAATATTTCCATCGACCCACCTAAGTCCGTGAATCTGTAGGTGGTACGTTCGTTGCATGGTGCGGTCGAAGTGCTCCCATTGGCATGGTGGTAAAAACGTAAACACTTTGGTTTGCACGTGTCGTCTCGCTGTACGAGATGGCAATCTGCTTGATGGTGTAAAATTCCAGCGCGCGAAACCCTTGGATGTTGCAAAACATTTTCCACATGCACTATAAATTCTTTTACAAAGTTGTTTCACACTGTGTTCACTCGTGTTCTGGGTTTGCTTCCTCGTCACTGGGTAGTACTTGCCAGTAGAAAACTTGTACGGGGTCTTCCACGGGGAGGGCTGGTGTTGCGAGGGCATATGTTGATTGTGTGACTGGCGAGGGGCTGTATGTTTGCTTTATATGGTCCATGTGGACGAATGGTCGAGGTATGCATGAGTTACAGTGGCTGGTATGGATTGTTTATATGTGTAACTGGTGAAGTTAGATGGGTCGAAATGGTAGTCATTATAGTGGACTGTTATGATTGATCAGGCGGTATGGTCGTATGGTCGTTGATCCTGCCTGTAATATTAATAGCATGCCTGAGGTATGCTTGGGTTAGAGTGAATGACATGGTTTGGGCTGTATGTGTTTTGGTTGGTATAATTATCTGCTGTGGTGTTTAGTTGATATATTCAGATGGTATAGTATGTTAGTATGCTGGATGGTTGTCACCTTGTATGTCATGGTTGGTGTCTGATGGCAATGATGACATGATAGACATGCTGGAGTTACGATTTTTGGTATACCTTTTTTCAATTTTTGTAATTTTTCTTAGTTTTGTAGTATTAGAAGGTGGGTAGGTAAGGGTAGGGTTGATGTTTAGGGTGGTGGGATGAGTGTGCGGTTAACGCGATATATTATTAACGTTTTTAGATTTTTAAACGTTTTTTGGAATTTTTTTGTAGTAATAGAAGGTGGGTTGGTAAAGGGAAAAGAGGGGGGGGGGGGTACTTTTAGGGTGGTGAGATAAGTGCGAGGTTAACGTGATAGTTATTCTTCGGGATTTTTGGAATTTTTTGGAATTGTTTTAATTTTTAATTTTTTAGGTCAAAGGTCAAAGGTCTGGTCTAGAAGCATTAAGAAGCCCCAGAAAGGGGCTTAAATTGGATTTCGGGATTCGTTTTTACACATGAAGAGCTTCTACCATTTTTAGGAAAAAACGGAAAATTTTTAGGGAAAATCGGGACATTTTCAAGGGGAAAAAAGAAAAATTTTGAGGTAAATTCCAAGATGGCGGCCAAATCCACCTGTCCGCATCCTGGAATCCTGTGCCAGCTTACCCTTTGCCTTACTACTGAGGGGCTCGAACAGAGGTGAGTAATTAGCATTGGCGGGGATGGAACGGAGGTGACTAATTGGGGTTGGTGGGGATGGAGCGAATGTGACTAATTAGCCAGTAGCAATCAAGGTCTGTAAAAGGGGAGGTTGGCTCAATCGCCTGCTGCGCACTGAGTGGCTGCCTGCTTGTGACGTAGCGTGTAACCCTGAACTGAGGGCGCGGCGCGTGAGCCGAATGTAAAGGAAAAACAAACTCCTCATTACAACCAAACAATTAAAGATAATGACACGAAACTTATAAGTGTTTGGGAAGAAACATTACTGGACACCTATCGGAGGTCTTGTATCATTTTACCTGATGCTCTCCTCTCGCAATGAAATAAATTATCGCGCTGTTTTGTGTGCTCGTGTTATTGTAGTTTAAATGTTTTTCAGTTATAAGTTAAGGTTTTGTAAGCATACGAAATGCAGCTAGATATTAAAATGGAAGATCCTTGCTTAGTTAACAGTCGTAGACGTAACAGATTTGTAAAAACGAGTGAACTTCTTTGTTTCAAATTAGTGCGAGAATTCCGCGAGATTTTACTAGCTATCGTAAAAATATTGAAACAGAAACGACTATGGCCACACATTTACAAGGGTGTTATTTTTAATACGTTCATATACAGTAACAGAATACGAAGAGGTAATTTAAGTAGAAATCAAACTTACTTCCAGGGAAAAATTAACATGTTTTAAGAATATAGTGTATTTAAAATGCAGCTTTTTCAAGCAGAGGGACACACAGACACATACAGAGAGACAGACACACTCAAGGAATGTATGTCATAATTAAATAAAAACTTAATAAATCATAATCCAGTTAACTCATAACATTTATTTAAAGTTACTTTTGAAATGGACTAAGGATAGTGTAACAACAGCTTCATGAAATATTCTTGCGGCCTGCATTTGTAATTCAAGAGCAGTTAGTATATTTACGGCAACTTTGGTCAAAATCTGTCTCTACAGAACGACATTGTTAAAAATTTCCGTCATCTAACGGAGATTTTTATACAAATTTACCGTTTACGTAAGCACATCAGATCCGTTACGACGGAAAACGGAACCGATTTCCGTACTTAACAAAATACGAAGTTATCTGTGATTGTCATAGCTTCATGTGTCGGGAACAAACATTGCCAAGGATACACGAAGCCTTCTTAACCGCCGTAAATGAAAAACGTTTGTTCTTGTGCCTTTTAAAATATTTGCGTCTCAAACGCTGTAATTTAAAACATCACAGATTAGCACAAACACATTGTAACAGACGGTATCGCTTCAAACATTACAACCATTCGAAAGATTGAAAACGTGTATATTGTAAATATTAACTACACTCGTGAAGTATCCGCATAGTAGTATGGTGGATGAGCAGGACGTTAGGTTACGAATGTTTTTATTCGTGTTAAAATCCCGCTTTAGGACAAAATGGACGTAAAATATTTCATATATTTCTGTTACACAGTGTAACATCCTTGTTTAGGCTATTCATGGTAAAGTGAGTACTTTTGAAAGCCCTCTAAGTACATTGGAATATATACACTGTATTTATTACTTACATGGCAATATTTATTTGAAAAGTCAGTTAAAAGAAAAAAAATTGACCGAAAGAAAAAAGTAACTAAGGCCTCGAAAGTGCTCAGTTTACAGTGACAACGACAATAATGCAATTTTTATAAAACCACGTCGAATGTCACGGTAAAATAATTTCAAATGTACACGGAAAGTTCCTTAAATTCAAGGAAACTCCGTTACTGAGAAAAAATTGCATGTCCGTAATTTTACGGAGGTTTCTGGATACATTTTTACCAATACTTTTGCGTAATTCTACTGAAAACTTTCAATGTGGTAGCTTTACGTCGTTTAATTCGAAAGAAAACAGTTCCCTGTCAGTTCGGAATCAAAAACCAGAAGCAGAAAACAATGGCAAGAAACATTGTTATGAGCCGGGAGTACATGATAACAATTATAATGCTGCTGAAAGTTATTTTACTGTGTATTATAGCAGCTGTCCAAATTATTTGGGAATAGTTAGATATCGATACCGGATATATTTGTCCTCCAAAATTTGTTTCAAAACACAACATTTTGCTTTGAAGTGTTGAGAGGAGGTTTATGATGTACTGGGATGAATTTGTCTTCTCTTCTACATTTAAAGATCCATTCCGTTTTCCACGCATCCTTCGGAAATCGGAAATCTGCGATAAGAAATTAAATTGCCGTGCAATTCCATTTTATCTAAACTATTGTTGCAAACTGCAACAGCACACCTTGTACCTGGCATCATACAGTGTACTCAGACAACAGGAAACACGTGCCCATAGTCAAAACAACAAATAGTTTGCACACACGAGAACTAATGCCACGAGGAATGCAGACCGGGTGCCTGGGAGGGCTGCAAACTACGTCACGCCTCTGCCCCTCGCCCCTCAGACCCTTAGTCTATATGGCCCTTCTTCGGCCAACCGCCCATTTACAGACCTTGGGTGGCAATAGCGAGGGTTAGTCGAACGAAATTGGTGGAAGGTGAGAGACAAACTCTAAAACAAATGACGAACAAAAAAACAAATATGGCGTCCAACTAAAGTGAATAATTGACGGAGCGAAGGTGACTAATTGGCTGAATGTGAGAGCATACCAAGATGGCGGCTGAAAGTATGTGAGAGCCTACCAATATGGTGGTGGAACGTGCCTACCAAGATGGTGGTGGTTTAACCTATAGAAAAATGAACGAATAAATTAAGATGGCAGTTGAACAAAGGCGAGAGAGAGAGAGCGAGAGAGAGAGAGAGAGAGAGAGAGAGAGAGAGAGAGGCAGTAACATGTAAACAAATGACTGGCGAAAAATCAAGATGCTGGAATAAGTATAGGTGTAGGAAAAAAAAAGGGGGGGGGGGGTGGAAGCTGGCCGACTAAACAGTCAATAGCTACTGGCGACAGTTGTCTGCCGGGGATGGAACGGATGTGACTAATTGGGGTGTTGGGCGGACCTGCGTAAATGTAACTTTTTAAACTAAATTTTTAAAGAATTTTTTCTCTATTTGGGGGGGGGGGGTTAGAGGTCACCGGGATCAAGGTCAAAGTCAAGGTCATATGGGTCCAAGTTAGCGGACGGGTGACGTAACAACATGGCTTCCGGGCGAATCCGAAGCCCCGCGCCAATGGCCGTCAATCGGCATTTCCCTACTACTCATATTTTCTAACACAATACAGATAGGAAGATCTTACACAATTATATTTATATTATGAAGATTACAACTATTCGATTTATTTACATAGAAAACGGAAAGATCTGGTAGGTACATATTCGAATTCAGTGTTATCTGGCTGAGAAATTTTTTAGTTGCCAAACTAAAAGCATTGAGCTTCCTAATCTGAGTGGAATAAACATTCGTTATGAAAAATTATAGGCTGTTCACGGTAAAGTGAGTACTTTTGAGAACGTAGTTACTTTTTTCCCTATCAGCAATTTCTTATCCCCCAAACACATTTAAAATAAATATTGCCATGTAAGTAATAAACACATCGTCGGGTCACTTCCAGATTTTCGCAAGTGGGAATCGTGTCGGACGATGCTGCTGGTCGGAGGGTTTTTTTTTGGGGGGGATCTCTCGTATCCCCCACCCCTCCATTCACACCTCGCTTCATCCTCATCTGCTCTAAAGATCTCGATGTTGAGAGCCGACCAAATCTTTTCAGTTATTCGGTAACAACCTAGGCGTCATTGACATATACCTACTTGAGCATAATTCATGTTTCCATTGGCCTGATTCAGAACGCGAGCCGAAAGAACCCTACAGGAGAGGATTAAAGAATCAGAAAATACGATTTGTTCGTAGAAATATCGGGAGTCAAGAGTGACCCAAGCTTGTACTAAAGGAGGGAAGAGAGGGAGAAGACCTTCACAACAAGTATCGTGTATCTACAAGCTCTCTTTGAAGATACTGCCTGCACGCGTATCGTGTTGTAACTTTATACTGGCCAATGCCGAGTAGTAGTATAGAATTTCATAGTTCACAAAATCTTCTGCGAAAATAAAATAAAAAGTCCTTTAGCAATCGGGCTAGCTAAAAGAATAACAGATAAAGACAACGAAGGTGACACAATAGCCGAAAGGAAGAAGCAGAGATAAGGGATACCCGAAATGGAAAGAACGTCATGACTCAATAAAGAACGATAGTACATAAGAACGAAAAGATCGATTCTCTTGAAACACTCATTTCACTGAACTGATTCAAACGAATCGATTCGTCCGAAGTGAATCGTTCTGCCCATCACCAACCTATACGTGGGCGCTCGACATTTACTGCTGGCCTACTCTTGGACGCCGTTAAGGGGGCAGCCTACCTGACGCGACATGCCACAGGGGCGAGCGAACGCTAAGGGCGACACTGGCATGCGTATCAAGTGCCACATCGCCACTATGCGCGCAGCACTAAACTAACACGCAAGCTTTTCGTCGAACGGTTTTTTCTACGGGACTTTAAGCGGTGACTATATTATTTTACTGATGGAAAGTCTAATGCAAAGTTCAATGTAGGGTTGTATCTGTGTTTCACGTAGATACGGTCAGTACATTTTGACATACGGCAGTCTGAAAAGGTTGTTTTTAGCTATGTTGGAGGGCTTGGAAATAGTGGTTCTAATATCCATATTGTCATTAAAGCGACATTCCGTCATTGCCTGAAGTTTGATTCTTTTCGTAAATCAGTACTTTGGGCGCACGTGGAATAGTTTCGTAAAAAAAAAAAAACGGATATCCCAACACACTGCAACGCATTTCTAGCGCCTAGTAGGCGGCCCCCTTAACGCTCACAGCTGTCACCTGACCGCACCCTGAGGCTGTTCACTATAAAGTGAGCACTTTTTAAGGCTCTTCCAAAAGGCACTAACCACTGATAAATACATCTTATTGCAGCCTCAGGCATTAAATGTTGAGAGTGGTGAAAAGTATACACAGTGTTAATTGGTCTCATTGCAATGCTTATATTGAAAAACAGCAGGAAGATGGAAATTGGATGAAAGGAAAAATTGAGAAGTGCCTTAAAAAGTGCTCACTTTACCGTGAACAGCCTATAGCTCCATGTATTTCTCAGGGGAAGAACGTTCCGTAAGAAGGGGATGTGCTATGCACTGCCGAGGAGGGGGTTAGAACATTGCTGAATGAGTTTTTCCTCCATTCACAATCGCCGAGTCATTCCTCCCCGCCGAAACTGTTCTAATTCCTCCCCTAAAACAAAGCGAGTAGTAAAAGGGGTGGTTGTTTTTTTTTCAGACACCCCCGCGGCAGGGAAGGGCGGCTGGTCCTTCAAGCGGGGGTGTGGGAGGAGCTAGGAGCAGTGCTCGCCAATTCCACAGAGCAATGAATGTTTGGTGCGTGGATATTTTTATTTCTTTTGTTGCAGCGAACGACGAATGCTGCGCGGTGTGCGGCGTATAGCGACGCACCGAGGCAGGCCTCTGCTATGCTCTAATCTCATTGGCCCTCCATCAGGGCTGCCAAATCAGGCGATTTTAATGTTACTTTGTTGCTGCTTCGGGTGTCCGATCTCGCTACTATACAACTGAGTATGATCGCGGTCACGCGATAATACACAGAATTTCAAACATTTTCAACTTTTTACGCAGTTGCACTGGCTTCCACCTTGTTCCGTTTTCAGTTAGTTCTTGTTTAAAGTAAAGAACTTGTGTAAGTACTTTGAAACGACTCTTGTTCTGTTAAAGAGTGGGATGGACTCCCGTATTTTTGTGAGATAGTTGTTTGCTCGAATGCGTGTATCTCGGTAAATGCATGTTCAGCAAATTCGACTTTTTGCCAGAAAAGACAAAAAAAAAAATCATCTACACTTTTTTTTAAATCATATTAAGTGTATTGTTGGAGAAAAAATTCGAGAAAATGGTTAAATAGCGCATAAGTTTGCCTATACAGTTTCCTTAAGCGGCAAGAAAAAAGTACAAAAATATGGGCGTAGTTTAATCTGTGGTCTTTCATCGCGTGTAATAAAACTCCACTCCACTCATTTGCACAGTACAGCGTTACGGCGGAATCACTGCACGCCTTGCGCGTAGGAGCGATGAGGCACTAGGCGTGCGTGTTAGTGTCGCCCGTATCGCTTCCTTGCTTCATGACCTTGGACGCGGGGGTTCCATCCCACTGTTAAGCTCCCACTGGCTGCTATGAAATAAACATTATTGTTAAGATGGTTGAAATTGGCGGTATCTGCTGCATTCGTTGAAATAAATAAACAACCTCTTATAAAGTGTTATTCGTTATATATTTACAATAAAATTAAAGTATTTTATATTGAAATTCTAAAAAAGGAATAGATTATAAATAATTACCGGAGTTTGTTTTTTAATTTAGTATTTCATTTTGTTTCCGTTGGTTTACAGAGGTGTAACCATTTGAACTAATCCTGTTTGCAAACACAGGTGCCGAACAAATTCACAATAAAAAGGTTTAAACCGTTTTCAAGGTTTCTTTCAAGAGACGTTATAGAAATGTTCTAATGCATGTTCGCGGTGTGGCATAAATTTCCTTTTTTCAAACTATTCACGCATTTTGAGAGTTAAACACAGAAATAAACTTCGTAAATACAACACGAGGAGGGCGCTGCTATTTCTGCTTGCATTCTTGCTTGGAGCGTTTCTTGAACGCGAAAATTAGTTTTGTGTTTCAGCATTTTTGCTACGCCGTGCAACTGCACTAGAGCTTTTGAAAATCGACACTACTGAAAACGTGTTGAAAGACACATGGCACGAGAGTATTGCCAATGACAGTACACCTTCACCACAACGGCTCTCAAGACTACGCTGTTAAAAGAGCCGCCCAAATCTCTTCACTAACTCACCATCACCGCACGGATCAGGGGCAGCGCTGGCGCAGCCACTCCCGAATTCTCGCACGCGGAAATCGTATCTGGACGATGCCGCTTGCCGGAGGGTTTTCTCGCGGTACTCCCGCTTCCCCCCACCCTTGCATTCCAGGGTCTCATTTCATGTCGTGTCCGGAGCTGAAGGGCACATACCCGTCACTCGGAGAGTGTTGTACCTCGCCCTGGGTTCACTCCCCAACTCGAGTTTATTTTTTTGCCGCACGTATTACGAAAAGTACACGGAAACGAAATTGTGTGTGTTACAGAATAGCATCAAAACAGCCCAGCATCCTCTCATCTACTTCCTTTCCCCAACAACTCAACAAAGCAGGCAAAATGCCACTTGGGTCACTGCTACTATTAATATAGATGCTACTCTCAGAAAACTTGTAGGAGATTTTGAATAGTCTACTCACAGGGCCTGATAAAACATTCACCTCTTTTCCAACAATATAACCATTACAGAAAATCTACAAATTCCGTACTTATTTTAATTAATATCAAAATTTATATGGGGATAATATATATTGCAGACGGGGACACAGTCGTTGCATCCACTTTGCAAGTTTTCTTAATTATCCCGCCATCTCTTACCCTGCCTTCCACTTAGCTTATAAATACAACACTCCAAACATAGAACCCACAAGTTGACACCATTCCAGTTCTACATACCATCAACACGTTATAGGCTGTTCACGGTAAAGTGAGCACTTTTTAAGGTCCTTCTAAATTTTTCCTTTCCTCCGATTTCCATTTTCTTTCTGCTTTTTAATACAAACATTGCACTGTGACCAATAAACGTAGTGTATACATTTCCTCAACCGTAAAGTTCAATACCTGAGGCTACAATAACATATTTATTAGTGGTTAATGCGTGTTGGAAGGGCCTAAAAAGTGCTCACTTTACCGTGAACAGCCTATACAAATATTTACATAGTGCTTTCAGACCATAAAGTATCACTGAATATTATTTAATATTTTCACCTTAATATTTATTTTATCTGCTCGATCTAACCGGATCCGGGCGAAACATTTCTTACTCAAATTTTTTTAATGAATTCCAATAATTAATAATTATTAACAATAATTAATAAATAATTAATAGTCTCTTAAAGTAGTACTACTTACAGTTCGTCTTGGTGATCATCAAAGGCTGCTTCGGAAAGGAAAAACTCATCGCTATTGACGATCATTCCAGACCATCAAAATGTTGGAAACTTCAGTGTCGTTCCTTTTGATTTACCATCCATTGCTTGCGTCTTCACACATAACAGTGGAAAAGTCAATGTTCCAGCAATCATCGCGCTAATTAAGAGCCTGTATCACCAGCAATATTGTATTTTTTATTTATTTTTTCCTCATTATAATTTGAGGATTTATTGAAAAATGTGACAATAGAAGCTTAGGTAATTACTCTACCCATCATTGCAGACATAATATATGAACTAATGACGCATTTTATCCAGCAATTAACTAAATACAAAATGTTATATATATAAATTCATTTTCACCTTCTAATGACAAGGAACACCTATTACAAATCAGGTACAAAAATTTTCGACGAAACATGACGTGTAAAGCTCCTATAATGAAATATTTTCATTAATGACCCTGACTCTTCTGTTATGAAACTAAAACGAATAATTTATGTATACGGGATGACAGCCTTCCAATCCTGCAGCCATGGAGTGCAAAGCTCTGAACTAGCGTGCAGAACTCTCGCGTTCAGCGCGTATACCTATCGGACTTTAAACGGCGACCCTATAGTTTTATTAATGGACAGAATGTAGCAAGTTTCAATGCAGGTCTCTTGAGTACTCTTGTATGTATCTGAAGCGTATATTACGAGAGTGTTCGAATACTTTTATGCGAGCGATCTAAGTGTGATTCAGTACTCACGTCCCACACGTTCTTGGTATAGTATATGAGTACTCGAGTCGTGGTAAAAATGTTACGTTGTTCGTTCCACGCTTGTTCTCGCATGCTTACAGATCCCAGGAATTAGTATTTTCCCCTATTTTGCAGGAGTTTAACTATCACAAAATATATAATTGAGTGTTTATTTAGAATTGTGAGCACATTGTTGTGTTCTTTAATTGCCAGTATATATATATATATATATATATATATATATATATATATATATATATAATATATATATATATATATGTGTGAATTGAAACCAGATTGTTAAAAACAACGAAACAAGGATCGTTCAGAAATTGCCAGTTCTCGAATTCAAGCTGCGAGTAAAGTTCTCGAATATTATGAGCATTCAAATACAAAATAATCGATTCCTCCAAATATTTGATTATACCCAGTGCCGAAGCCAGGAAAAAAAAGGGGGGTGGACATAGAGGCGGAGATATCGGGAGATATGCCTCTCCTGAAATGAAAATTATATATATATATATATAAAATTAATGTGCAATCCCCCCTTGAATATGTAGGAGAATTTATAGTATTTTGTGGTTTCATATCTGCATATTAGCTCAATGATTGGAAATAATTCTGAGAACTGGTCATAAATAAACTGATCTCTTTAATTTCTTCGCATACGAGAAATTAGTAATTCCCCTTGAACACTAAGACGGTTTATAGCATTTGGTAGTTCCGTAATTTTTGTAGTAGCCAGTTGTAAATATTTTTTTTGAACTAATAATTTTTAATATCAAAGATTTCGTATTTTTTCCAAAAAAAATAATCCTCCCCCTCTATCCCTCCCCCCCTTCCCGCACTTCCCTCCAGAACTCACCAACACAGTAAATTCCTGGCCACGCCTTTGAACTAATTAGCACACGGTTCTTTATCGATACTTGACTTGGTGGGTTACGGGTAGGCAGTACAGAGTTAGTGCTGTCAACATGGCATGATTTGTCCTCCCCAGTTAGCTGCCCAGTAGTATGTGGTCAACCCACTGTGCTGCCCGCTTCTAATGAAATTGTCCTTTCAGGCAGATGTCAAGGAAAGTTTGTCAGATGGTTGGGTCTAATTGAGCGAGCAGAAAAGATTGGTGTCCTGTCAGGAAAAGATGATATAGCAAGAACTTTGGTCTCGTCTAACTCTAACAGTTTTCCAGTTAGAATGCTAAATTTGTTCGACAGTGCCAGTCGTCTTGAGGAGTGGGCCATGATAGGTGTTCGCAAGCAGGTCATACAGGTACTTCCAAATGTTCCAGAAGAATCTCAAGTAGAACAAATAGAATGTCCTCGACTAGAAGTATTGGATGAACTGCTATTACGAACAAAACAAATACTTAACTGGCGACAGGAGAAGGCTGTCTCTGAATTACTGCAAATAAATAGCGATTACTTTCTCGTGTAGACTAAATTACCTTGGAAGGACTAGTATGACCTGCCACCACATTGGTACAGATAATGCCAGGCTCTTAAAACAGCCGCCAAGATGACTGCCACTAGCTTCGCATGAGGCGAAGAATTGGAAGAATTTTTCATATAATAAAAGAGATTAATATTACGAAAATGTAATTAAACACAAGGCAAGGGAAAATTTCTTGTTGATTAGTCTATAAATTACTAAAATATAAGACATGCTACATTACATATAGTTCAGTACATGGGAATGAAGGATTTAGATGTGATAGAACCATCAGTTAGCCCATGGTCGTCAACCATTGTACTTGTTAAGAAGAAAGATGGCTCTCTGGGGTTTTATGTAGATTATCGCTAGCTTAATAATTTGACAAAGAAAGACTCTTGTACTCCTTCAAGGATAGAAGACACATTAAACAGCCTAGCAGGTTCACAATGGTTTTCTACTTTGGACATAAATAGTGGGCACTGGCAGTGCGAGATGGCCCCAGAGGATCGACAAAAGACTGCATTTTGTGTTCAAGGGTAAGGAACCTGGCAGTTGAAAGTTATGGCTTTCGGGCTATGTAATGCCCTTGCCACTTTCGAACGCCTAATGGAAAATGTTTCGCCTTTAGATATTTGTCAGGCTTATCTAGATGACACATTTGTGACAGGAAGGACATTTGAAGAGCACCTATCATGCTGAGAGACTGTATTCCAGAAAGTGGACGCAGCCAACTTGAAACTGGTTCCTAAGAAGTGCCACCGGTTTCAAAAGAAAATTAATTTCTTGGGAAATGGGAAATGTAGTGTCGGCCCATGGGATTGACGCAGACCCCGAGAAGGCCAAATGATAAGAAATTGGCCGATGCCAACTGACAAAACCGAAGTGCATAGTTTTCTGGGACTATGTGCCTACTAACATCGATTTGTACCTGGGTTCGCTACGATTGCCAAGCCACTACATGAATTGACTGAGGCGAGAAAGAGATTTCCTGGGACCACCGAGTGTGAAGACACTTTTAGTAAACTGAAGAAAAATCTCTTATCTCCTCCAGTCCTGGGTTCTCCGAAAAGTGAGGTGTATTCATTTTGGATACTAATGCTAGTAATGTATCCATTGGAGCTGTGCTATCTCGGGTACAATATGGGAAGGAAAAACCACTAGAATACTTCAGTAAGTTCTTTCATAAGCCTGAGAGAAATTATTGTGTTACATGCAGGGAGCTTTTGGCCATGGTGAAGACAAATTCGCACTTCCACCCCTACCTTTATTGCAGATATCTTATTCTAAGAACCAACCATTCTTCATTATGCTGGCTACTAAATTGAAAGAATTCCGAATGTCAAATAGCCCCGTGGATACAGTATCTTCAAGAATATGACTTTGAAATACAGCACATACATGGACGCCTTCACAGCAATGCAGATGCACTTTCTAGGAGACCATGTGAGGCGTCTTGTCGTCTTTGCGAACGTCAGGAAGTAAAGAGAGGCAAATCGCTGAAGGTACGGAGGACAAGAATTCAAGGTTCTCTATCTTGTGACGGGACACCTACATGGAATGATGAGGTTATTCCGAAAGACCAGATGCATGATTCCATTTTGCATCCTTTATTGAAGTGGAAAGAAGGATGCTGTCAGCCATAATGGGAAGAGATCTCTAGTCTGAGCACAGCAGTCAATGCATACTGGGGACTGTGGAATTCCGTCATATTGAAGAATGGTGAACTTTACAGAAGCTGGGAAAATAATCATTGTAAAGACACACTGTTACAGCTGGACCATCCAGAATGCCAGGTACCATAAATCTTGAAAGAACTGCATAATTGGGCACTTTGGTGTTAACAAGACATTTGGAAGAATTAGACTAATATTCTACTGGTTTTACTGTCGGGAGGATGTTGAGAAGTGGAGCCGATTATGCTACACCTGCACTGCGAGGAAGGGTCCAAGGACCAGAGGACAAGGTGACCTTCCGAAATACAATGTGGAAGCCCCATTCGAATGGATGGCAGTAAACATTCTGGGTCCTTTGTCAGTCACAGAGAGAGGTAATGGGTATCTACTGGTGGCTCAAGATTATTTTACTAAGTGGTCTGAGGTCATTCCTCTCCCGAACCATGAAGCATGTCCTGTGGCTGAGGCACTCATAAAACACGTATTTTCGAGCTTTGGGGTGCCACTAGAACTCCATTATGATCAGGGAAGAAACTTTGAAGCTGCGGCCTTTCAGAAACTAGGACTACAGTCTGACTCCCTCAGTCGGATGGAATGGTGGGGAGCATTAACTGCACTCTTGAGCAGTACCTGTCGATCTTTGTGGCAGACAACCAAAAGTACTGGGAATCAAAGGTGTCATTGTTTCTTCTCTCTTACCACTCAGCAGTTCACGAGTCGACAAGAGTAACACCATCAAGGGTGCGGTTTGGAAGACAACTAAGCCTCCCCAGTTATTTATCTACTGTTTGGCCGACCGAAAGAAGAGGAAGCTGCAGCCCCTGATTATACCAGCGAATTATGTAACAGACTTGTTGGCATTCATCATTTTGCTCGACAGCATCTCAGGATAAATAGTGATAGGATGAAGACGCATTATGATAGGAGACTGTCAGGCTAGGTATTTCAAGAAGGACAACTGGTGTGGCTGTACAACCAACACAGGAGAAAAGGGTACTCCCCGAAGTTACAAAAATGTTGGGAAGGGTCATACAGGATTCTGAAGAATATCAATGATGTCTTTCGGATTTGTCGTCAAGGCTCTCGGGCGAAGCCGAAGGTTGTTCACATCGACCGTCTGGTGCTCTACTATGGTCCGGATGTTGCAGAGTCTGTTCGGGACGAATAGACTTGAGGAGGTGGCAGCGTTATGTGTTGCTGGTCTGCGCGGATGGACTTGGCCTGCCCTGCGCGGGCGAGCGAGGATGACGGAGAGTCGTTATTATGCGATAATGGCGGCAGTGTGAGCGACAGACCGGTACTGCGTATCAGTTACATAGACTGTGCCGCCAAGATAATCTTTTGCGGCACGACGCAGCTGACCCTGGCAGTATTGGTTTCGACCGATATCTGAAGAATGCTCTGGATTACTGACCTCGTTCTCTCAGCGCAACTCGGTGTGTGTTGAACCTTCGAGATGGTCAGGGATAACTATAAATTTTGCGGCAATAGAAAGAGTAAAAGTGGAGACAACAAATTAATGTTGTAGATAATAGAAGAGTGAATAAATTAGGAATCAAATTAAGTTAATTTAATTTAATTTTTTTTATTAAGACCTCTATCCCTTACAAACTTAGAAACACCTCGCAGGCGTTCGTTACATGTAACATTGTTTTACAATTTAAAAAACTATGTGGAAAACTCTAATGTAGATAAAAATTTCTCCAGGAAGATTTTTTTTTGCCAATTTATAAATGTGGGAACTGAAACATAAACGTGGTTGTTGAAAAGTGTCAGTCAGAAAAAAAAAATCGCTTCAAGTAGCAGCATCAGTTTACAACATTTATTCTTCTGTGAAACAAGTGCTTGAGACTATCGCGAGAATGCCATTTTTTTCTGAACAGATTGCTACCAACGATTAAAATTGTGAGGAAATAGAACACTCTCATAGTTTGTTTTTGCTTTTTCCCACAGCTGTCACAACGCTTCCTTGCAGCCGGACGTGAACTTGAGGCATTTAATATTGTTTACAGAGAGGTCACGTAATGAGCCACTTCCAGTTTTGGTACTAACATGCGCGATGAAGTTATGAAAATAAAATATCTTCACTCAAGATGCGAGGGTCCTGAGTGCTCGAAGTCCACGTTCACACGAAAAGAATGTGCGGAATTTACGAGCCTGTGGTCGTAGTTAGAAATTCACGGGTAAATGTTAACCATTTCCCAGGATTCATCGTTGTACTGTAAACATGTCCGACAGTTTCCTTTCCGAATTGGCTACCATTGATATTCAATTAGATTTTACATCGGGCCATCTAAAATTATTTACGATGCTTGACAGGACACAATCACTTATCATAAAGTCTTGGTTCACTTATACATATAGTCTACTCGCGGTAACTTCACACATTTAGGATCACACCTTTGAAAATCACCCTTTGAATGACGTGTGTGGTATTTTCCTAAATATGTCGTTTATCACAAGCGTTTTATAATTATTGCTTTAATATAGTATCTTATTTTTTTATTAATTCTAACTTTAAAGTTATAACAGTTATTTTATAAATCATATGAATAAAAAGCGATATAATAGGTGTGTTGGTAATGTTTAGTAAGAAATAGTTTTCATGTAATATATAGTTAAACTGAGTACACATACGAATGCGGTGCGTTGTCCCTTTCGTGTAATTCTTTAGACTCGGTTATTACAAACTTTGCATGAAGTGGAGGAATAGCCTGACGGTAGAACTTTAGAGGAATATAGAAAATTTTGAAGTAAATGCGGATGGTCTATAGTTAAATTTATAGGCTATTCACGGTAAAATGACCACTTTCCAAAGCCCTCTTATTTGGAATAATAGTTTATAACTATATTTTATTTTAGCCTTAGACGTTAACTTCAGCGTGCAGTGGAATATGCACACTGTGTTGATTACTTACATCGCAATTTTTATTTTAAAAAGTGGTTAAAGGATAAAAAATGGCTGAAAGGAAAATATAACTAGGGCCTCAAAAGTGCCCACTTTACCGTGAATGTAATAAACGAATCAACGCATAATTTTATTGCAAGTTTTACAGTAACGATAGTTACATTTGCCGTAAAATTGGTAACTGCATTCAAAGCATGTAGGCATCTTTATAACAAATAATTGCTGATAACATATTTTGAACGCGTGTCAGTCTTGAGTTTTGCGGACTGCTAATTGATTAACCCTTCTTTTTTATTGAAGACAAGTTGGCTCAAAACGCAGGGGTCGCGGTGGTGTAGTGGTTAGATTTCTTACCTCCCACCTAAGCGAACCGGTTTCGAATCCCGGCGGGGTCACTCCTGGATCTTCGCATGTGGCAATCGTACGGGCGGACTTTCTCGGGGATCTCCCGTTTCCCCACTGCCTCATACGTCCTCAATACCTCGATGTAAAGAGCAGCCCGAATCTATTCTCTATTCACAGTTTGTCAGGATTTCTGAAATGTTTGAAATTTGAATAGTGCCGCTATGGCAACACAAGCAGAACACGTGATATCGGTCGCTCTAGGAGTCGGCTTGCGCGGCGCGGCCTTTGATATGCAATACAGATATTCTGGAGTTGCTTAACAAAAGACGTGAATATCTCTATCTCTCTCTTTCTCTACCCCCTACCCCTGCAGCACAATGCAGTCCACCACCTCTCGTAATCAGAAACGCTGTAGAGGCCATGTAAACCAAAACCGATCGCCCTCAGTGAGCTTCAGTGACGTCGAGGTCTCAGTGCTGTGCGGATCGGGAGTGCGGGAGTATTCGTCGTGCTTCCTGGGTAACTTGGAGTATCAACCTTTGAAAAAAAACCTTACTAGGTAGTTAAAAATAGTTTAACGTTAACACTGATGGGCTAATCTCCAAACAAATTTGCCAGCGAAATATTAAAAAGTAGTTCTGTGTTTTATCGTGTAGCTAGAAATGGAATGTTCAAAAACGATGCCACTGAATTTTCTTTTTCACTTCCTGAACGTTAGATGGCAGTGTTCGTTTACACATGGGGCGGATGGATGCACTGTCAGTATTAATGAAAAACTTCACCAGGTTTCAGTTTACCGCGGAACAGCTTTGACTACGAGACTGGAGAATGTCTTGAGGAAGTTCAACGTCTGGGTTTTAACGTCGTACTGTGGCTTAACACAGCGGAGACCTGGACCGCGGTTCTGAGGCACCAGATTGGTGCGCGAAACCTGAATGCAGTGTTGCCAGGTCAAATTTTCTAAGGTAATCAGTTACATGAGGCTGTGTTCGAACTGACCATTCTGTATCTTAGTATTTTAGCATTTAGTGGTGTTCGATTAGATTGCCGTCGATAGTCACTTGTTCGGTGTTTGTTTCGACCCAATAATTTAGTATGTTAACTTAGTATGTTTTGTCACATACTAAAAACTAAATACTAAAATTTCTAAAGCTGGAGTCATAATAACCCGACGAACACGACACGACAGATGGATATGACGTCAGAGCTCGACGATATTTTATATTAAATTTAATTCAGTGTTCACAATACCCCGACGAAAACTGAGCGATATTGTATGTTAACTGGCTGCTGGAAAATTCTAAAACGGCAAGTTATCCTTAAAAATATCCAATGTTTGCTCTTTAAAACTCGCGATAAAGTGAAATCATTATCTTCCTTTTGAATATTTGAATTTATACGAGAGATAAAAAATATTTAGAAACAAACCGGGTACATTATTTTGACAACAAATTAGATTATTATTTACTACAGTAGGGAGATACGCGCGAAATTTGGTTTTCTAATGTATTTACTTTTTTTTTGTGCGCCCCGACGAGGCCGACACGATGGAAATTAGAAAATTAGAATCTACTTTTCTCGGCTGTCGGGGCTGCGAATTAGTCGGGCTGACGTCACAGTGATCTTGCTTTTCATTGGCTGCTACTCATATTTCGTCGCGTCGGGGTTGTCTCATGGTCGTCGGGGTATTGTGACCCCAGCTTAATACGTGGGTATTTTAACCGACTTATTCGGGTCACCTGACCTTATCCAGTTGTTAAGAAAATCCTTTATAGAACTACAAACAGTTTTCTTGTAACATTTTCGAAATTGTATTTGTAATATTATAAATGATAGGTTTGTATTACAACTTAGATTATTCAGCAGGAAACAATTTTTTTTCTAGAAAACATACACGATGAATTAATAACAGGGAATAGGAAAACATTTCTTCAGAATATAATTCACGAAAAAATAAAATAAAAGAAAAGTTACACCTCGCCAGCCCGGGGACTAGAAATACAGAATCCACGCTTCTGCGTTTTTAGCCCACGCACCGTCAATCACAAAGCCAACTCGACTTACGAGCCTTTTATTTTTGTCATATATATATATATATATAGCAGTAAATGCCTACAAAATTGTAGTAAAGTTGTGCGGCTAAGAAGAACGCATTAATTTCATTTTAAGTGTTCTCTGTAGATGTGAAACATTAACACTAACAGTTAAATAATTAGTACTGGCGCCAATTGTTTTTAAAATTGTTTTCATTATGATTATTTGAGTTGTTTCAAGTCTTTCACGACATTCAAACTTGCAATACGTTTCTTTTTGCATGCTACTACACCCTACATCACCCTAGCTTTTGCACAAACGCTAGGCACGGTTCTACGTTGTTGGATGTTCGCCGTTATGCTTGAGCAGGTGGATACGGGCTAGTCTACTACAAACACGTCCTGAGGTCTGTTACAAACACAGCTCTTGTAGGTTAACGAACGAATGATTTTACAAGATACTTTTTTTACGGTTTCAAACATTTGTAAAATTACAATTAATTTCTTAGTAAAAATTGCAAGATTATTTTACATTGATAGTAAACTAAGAGTGCCTATTCTAACACGGGTTAAGTCGAAAATCTGTTGAAATTCAGTAGATTTTTAAAAGTTGGGTTAGTAAACTCCGGTGTCTAGTATGCTTGCTACTTAAAAACAAGCCTATTCCATTCTTCCTTGTAGAACGAAACTAAGTCGCGTTTACCGCTGCTGAACGTTTGATAGGTGCATGAAAAATAGGGCTGCCGTCTGAATTCCCAATCACACAATATTGTTCCCTATGTATAAATATTAATTACTACTTTAAACAATACACGTTACGGTAATGAAACTGGCATGGCTGCAACTGACGTTTACAGGTACGCTAGAGGAAAGGACGATTAATAGAATTATTATTTTTTTATTTTTTTTTAAATTGTTTTAGTAATTTATGAAAATGCTTACACATTTCGGTTATACTGGCACCATTAGTTCATTTTACAATAATAAAAAAAACTTTTTATGCCAGTGCTGAAAAATATAAATTAAAATGTCGGATAATATGATCAATTCTTTCACACACACACACACAAATGGGGTCGCTTGTACATATTCTCGGTGAAATTACTTTTACTACATGCATACAGGCTGACCTAAACGCGTCACTACGTTTGGCACACAAGGTTTAATTATGGCACAAGTACCATGGTATCACGTCTAACACCACTGTAACTTATTTCACAGTAATTCCCTGTGGGGTCATCACGAATCGTGGAGTGAATTTCTTTCCTCTATAAAAAAAGTTTTTATTTATTTAAACAAGTGCATTCGGTGATTGGTGGATGGATTAAAAAAGGCGGGGAATAACTTGTGGCTTTGAAGAATTTCCCTTCCGTAATCAGGCCACTCCTCTTTTATTATGGCATCTGAAGATCGGTCAACCTCAAGGAGGTTTGTTATACTACAACCTCCTTGGTCAACGCGCAATTCTCGCGAGTCGCGACGCGAGAGTCCATTGTCGCCGGTTTACACAGTTGGAAACTTGCAGTAGGATTTAGCAGTGAGTAGTAACTTAACAAAAATGAAGTACCCAGTAAAAACGCGTCCTTAAAGTTTTCTGTTTGGAATTAAAATGGAAATAAGAATTTATTCACTAGCATTTTTGTTTCCGCGGTCGTTTTTACCAGCAGGAAAATATAAATAAATTTTGTTGTGTAGACTTAAATTCCTCTAAGGTTACTGATAACTGTCGAAACCTACTGCTTACTGCTTTAGTTTTCATGTATGTAGACCCATGTAAAGCGCGCACGTAACACACTGAACGAGTTGAGATTGAAAAACAAAACACTAACATTTTTCGCTTTATTTTTCGAACGTTGTCACTATCAATTAGCATTGCAGTTCGTGACAGTCTTAAAACTGTACTTGTAGGTTTTGAATTCGGTTTTCATAACCCTTTTAACAAAAATAATAATGAAGTCAGCATCAACAATTAAGTCCTGTAGTACTTAAATAACTGTTGCGCTCTGCCATAGCCTTATTTAGTAGGCTCTGCGCATTCGCTAGTTCACGGTAAAATGGGCAATTTCAAAATATACATCTGAAAGAAAATTCCTGCCCGTATAACCACGCTTATTTTCTGGTAAAGTTCACACAGTAGAGTGGAGTATGGCAAATTTTATTGCGAATATTATTTTTATCATTTTTAAAATATGAAATTCACTTCTGGATACATAAAAAAATATTTACTTTGAGTATAACGAAACCACGCATCAAAAAATAAACTAACATAGCACATAGGCACTCTTACTTCCGTCGTTGGTAGGCAGTTTATTCAGCAGAATTGGGATTTCTGCTCGCAGCACCAACTGGCAGCACTGCGACGGCGCTTTACTCGCTGAACGCGCCAACACAGTCGAATTTGCAATGTTGGTAGCGAATACGAAAAAGTAGTATCAGGACTAAAAGTCTTTTCGCAAGTGTAATGCTCATAATTATTGGCGAGCGATTCTGCATTTTTTTTTGGAACGCATAGTAATAATAGCAGTGACAGTATAATGTTTATATGTCTAACAATTTCAGAGGTCACGTGCCTTTCGTAAGGCTACAAGTCGTGAATAGGTGAAGATGTTTTCATACGCTTTAATATTTTACGTCTAACGGCTGTCGAGTATCGCCGCTAGTTATCTCGGACCAACAATACTTTATTACTTATGTTCCCAATTTAAAAAAAAATTACCAAAGAAGGCAAACGGTGTAAGTAATAACAATCGTTACGCCCTTTGTACGAGCTCCTTGGTTGAGGTCGTTCAGATGTTACTTGCAACGCACGAGGTTCTGGATTCGGATCCCCCAGTTCACGCTTTTAAAGGTTGATTTCAAAACGTGTCAGTTAAGTACAAACCGACTATAATCAGTGGACACGTGGATCGTTTTTACTTGAATGTTTAGCTTACCAGTGCAATCGTCCGCAGATCGAATTCCCGACCTCTCGAGCGAATGAGACACGTTAACCACATGAGCAAAAAATATCAGGTGAAATAAAAATCTATAAGAACATTATAAACAGCTCTTTACACGTTTATAACAGCACGAGAATATACGCGCACGCAGTAAATAAAACAAGTCCGCAACGGCCGCATCATTACACATATATGTTTTAAATAAATAAATAAATAATTTACCTGCCAAATGACGTGGAATTTCCGAGACGTGACAGTAGTACCTGCAGTCCGTGATTATTGTGGACACACTACCGTACCGATCACAGTTTCACACCTCTTCACTAGATTACACCACTTTTACTGTACTGGAGTGCGCACGCATTTTTCCGTTGCATTGCATTTCTTCTCAGAATTTATTTCGAAATAACTGCCGCAGTTTTTATAATAAAATAAAAACCTAATGACTCCTAACAATTTTTACTTGAATATAATATGTAATTTCGTTTACATA
This sequence comes from Dryococelus australis, assembly GCA_029891345.1. Lineage (NCBI taxonomy): Eukaryota > Metazoa > Arthropoda > Insecta > Phasmatodea > Phasmatidae > Dryococelus > Dryococelus australis. The sequence goes on from CM056997.1 coordinate 134,629,415, forward strand.
TACTGGCATTTAATAATAATATGTATACAATTTCCCCTGCCATATGTTTTCAATTTGGGAACCGTTATTGTAAGATTACAATTTTCCATTTTGAATAATACATGTTTTCGTTTATCGTCTAATACTATGATATCCTTCAGAATAAATTAACACGTACTTTATACGTTTTATTTATTTTAAATCATTATTTTATTAATTTAATTGTAAATGGGCGGGAATAACTGCGTAATGTCGGCCATTTTATCTACCAAAAATGCTTTCACGTGGTTTCAGCGTCTGTTCCAGTGTTGGCCAGATTATTATGTTTCTAGTTTCAAACACATGTTATGTAAGGTTTTCATCACTCAAAGGTTGTTTATTATAAAGAAACCACATTTCACTCGCTAGTTTTATGTTGGGTCAATGCTCATTGCATAGGCCGGCAGACACAATCGTTGGTACTTACGTAAAGAAATCTCATTTGTAGGTTAGTACCGAAAGGTTGTGTAACAAACAGCAAGCATATTACGGTATGTTATGATCATTGCTTGCCGAGAAAACGAATTAACTTACGTATTACACAAGACAAAACAGCCAGCACCTCCCCCCTCTTCGAGAGGTTATGTCTTAAGTTCAACGTCGTTCCGACAATTACGCGAAACAGTAATTTATTTCGCTAAGTTTCGTGCATACATAACTTGCTTAGTGTCACACTTACGTAAACGTCACTGTCGACGTGAAACTTCGTCAAATGTTTTCGATTTCGATAGCCGTTATCGCTGTGATGCAGGAACGGTGACAGTAGGGTGACATAACTTTAATTTACGAGTGCCTGACACGTGGTTCGGAACCCACGTAATAATTAGAATGCCCATTCGGTGCAGATTCTTGGTTTCCAAAAACAAAATTTATTTGGACCGCTGTTCAACCCCGGCGGGGGCGGTCTTGTAACCTAGTGAAATATTTCGTGTGTTGTAGCTTATCTTGGAATGGCTGAAATAACTTGTTGGTTCAAGAAATATAGCAAAATGTGTTGAAATATATAAATTTTAGAATTAGGGGCTTACCCAAGTTCGCAGATATAGGACAATCATCGGGAAAAGTGAAAAGGATAAAGTTTTTTACTTTCTTTGTAATGCATATTTCACTAGGCCTATCAACGTTAGCTGCATCGCAACTGAACAGCCTTGTAAAATATTTAGTTGTCTTATAAAACCTGAAGAAAAATGATTAATTATTGCGTTTAACTGGAGTTACGATGCTATTAATATTTTGATAACCTTAAAGTCTTAAGGCACGCGAATATGTTTTGTAACATGAATATGCTGTATACAGTTAGTGTAATAATACCACAATATGTATAACGTGGATTTCGGTACTAAACACTTTAAGTTTTTAACACAAATACGTGGCCTATTTTACTCAAGTGCTTGGTAGTTGAGAGGTTACTGCTTAAACGATTTCACTGAATTTTGGTTAATACTCTGTTGGTGTTAATGTATTATCTAATATTCTATAGTTTACGGCGTGGGAAAAGCACTAGCATGTGATACCTAGGTTAGGATGTGTTCTTATTTCTATGTTAATTTTCTCATAACAGTGTGCCAAATAGCAGTTGTTAAAATCAATATCACATTATCGGAAAAATGTAATGGTAGGCCTATTGCAGAAATTTCGAAAACAAAGTAGGCCTACTGTGGGCAGTAAACAATAGATGATATCAGACTTTAGCAAACTGTAGACGTGAACGTTTTTCAGGTTTTAAGTTAGGTCTTAGTTCCTGTCATAAAAGTCAACCAAACTTTATTTTCATAAAAAATATTGCAAAACTCACAGTTGCCTAATTTCAAAAATAAATTCATAAAAACGAACTTTTGTGAAAATTGGGTTTGAGTGTTCTATCTAAACTTATAATAATATTTCAAGGAAATGTAGCTACCAAAAAACAAAATTTCATGTAGTCTAACACAACTATTTGATATATTTTTAAGTTATTGCAGACTGTTTTGTGATTTAGCGCTATGCAAAATGGAGTATATGTCGCCAAATATTGGCCAAATGCCAATATTACTGGGAAAATATTGAAAACCAAGTTTCATGAAAAAATTCATGGTTCCCATCATCAATAAATTATCAAAGATTTTTTTGCAGAAAACAATAAAGTGAAACTTTTTGTTGCATGAATTAATTTGATCCGATGTGCGTTATGCACGTTTTCAAAAATTGTACACGATGTCATTTAGGGCGTAATTAATTGCTAGCTTTTCACAATGTATGCGATTCCAACTACGTTTTTATGAGTGGAATGTTTGAAAACACTTAAATACGAAATTTCGTAAAAACAGATTCTGAATAAATTCCCATATAACAATATTTAATTGAAATTGGCTGCATAGTTAAAAAAATAATAAGTTCTTACAATAAATCATTAATGGAATTCTTTAAGTTATTTAAGTAATGTAATGTAGAGCCAAATAAAAATGTCAGTATTTTCCAAACAATTTCAGTCAAAATCCTATATTTCTATACAAATATTATTAAACTCTTAAATGGGAATAATTATCAAGATAGGTTTAATGAGTAGATACTGATAATTTTTGGGTGGTAGGCAGGGAGGGGGCATAAACGGTGTACTCACAATCACACAAACAGGAAGGTTTTCTCATAAGCTTTGCCTAATAAAGTCATAACAAGAAGTTAACAGTGTAGCTAATTAACCCATTTTCCTCTATATGTATATAAAGGCCTATGCGACTAAATTTGATGAAAATAACTACTCTAACACACAGGGAAAGATACAAAAAACATGTGTGTTTACATATTTGTAGTTCCATCATTTTGAAAAATGTCCGACAGACTTAAAACATATCAGTCTACATGGTCTAACAAGTAATACTTGCTTGCCAAATTTGATGAGAATCGGTTGATTATTATAATATAAAAGTAGCGCTATTTTACAAAATGGCGGATAAAATATGCTCCGTGTACACACATTTACTGGTTGTAATATCGGCTACTGTCAGCATACAAAGTTTGGTTGAAATTGTTTGCATGGTCTCGTAGATAAAGAGTAGTAATCAAAAAGTTTATATGGCCGTCACTTTGAACCTAAATGCTTGACCACTGTTAAAACATATTCTATCAGTTTACATTGAGTACGGTAGTAAGTATTTCTTGTTTGCCGAATTTGGTAGGAATCGGTTGATGGTTTCCCGAGAACTACACAAAAACTTTAGTTTGGTATGTGGCGCTATCTTACAAAATAGTGGTCAAAAGGAACTATGCATTACCATATTTGATGTTTGTGGTTTCTACTTTCAGCATACCAAGTTGGGTCGAAATTGGTCAAACGGTATGGTTAAAATAATAAATGGCTGCCATGTTAAAAGTAATTGTCTTATCCATTCTAACCGCCTGTGTTAACTTGGCCTACCATAGTATTAGTTACCTGCTAAATTTGGCGGGATTAAATCGTTTCCGAGATTTTATGTTAAAGCTTTTATCATGTAGTGCTATATTCTGAAATGGCGGACAATAACAATATGACTGAAAATTAAATATATACGAAAAGAGTTGTCAAAATAAGACCCTACATTTTAAAATGGCTGCTTTCTGAAAATTAGTACAGGCGTGGTGGAAACAATAAAAATCAGTTGTCCTATATATGTGTACCGAGTTTGGTGAAATTCGACTCATGTGTTGAGTTGAGTTCAGAGATTTAAGCTGCTCTTAAGAACGGGGTTTTGAGAGCTAATGTTGGTGAAATGAGGTGAGAATGGAGCAGTGCCGGAATGCAAGGGCGGGGGAAATGGGAGATCCCCGAGAAAACCCGCCGAAAAGTGGCATCGTCAGCACGATTCCCCCTTGCGAAAATCCGGAGCGACCCGGCCGGGGATTGAACCCGGTTCGCTTTGGTGAGAGGCGAGCAGTCTAACCGCTCAGCTACTACGGTTGGCTCATGGTTTCAAAAGTTTTTAGGGACACGTAAATTCAGCCTCCAAGACGGTCAAAATGTAATTTATTTAAACGCACTTGACATTAAATAATGGACTGCTAAAACGTATCCGTGTAAATTGCAATTATATTTGAAAACTTCTGGCTTGCCACACTACTGGGTACAGCCAACCAATCGCGAACGTCCTTCGACATGGAAAGCGGATCGTGTGACATGCGCACAGATACACATACGGATAATGGCGGCTGGGATGAGCGGCCAACAGAAATGCCAGGGTCGCAAGCGATCCGCTGGCGTGGCGGGATCTGAGGGCCCGTCAGAAAAACAAAGACTCGATATATTTTATTCGCTGTAAATTGCTCCATTCCCGATTTATCTGAGGAGTGTTTCTCCGACACGTGCAGGGGGCCGCGGTGGCTGAGCGGGTAGTCTACTCGCTTCTCATCAAGACAGAGTTCAATACCCGGCCGGGTCACTCCCGGATTTTCGCATGTGGAAATAGTACCGGACGATGCCTCTGGTCGGTGGGTTTTCTCGAGGATCTCTCTCTTTTCCCTCGTCCTTGCATTCCGGCGCTGCTCTATCCTTATCCCCCAATCACCCTGGTCGGCTCTCAAGGCCTCGCTGTTAAGAGCCGCCCAAATCTCGCCACTCACTTCACTCCGACACATGCGAGCTGAGAGGGAATTTGTAGTAGAGACGCATGCCATCTTCAAGGTCCCATCATTAAAAGGCTGTGCTCCAGAAATTATAAAACTATGTGGCTTCGACGAGGGATAGATCAGTGTTTACGTAATTACGTGGTTTGTAATGTTGGTACCAGTTTTTAACAACTCGGGTATATTTTACCCGTTCGGCCACACATCAATTTCAGAGTTGAAGTATTGCAATCACGTATTTTTTGGTATAAACTGTACTTTTGTTAAGCATTTTTTCCTTCAGCCAATTAACAACGTGCTGCTTGACCTATCTAGGCAACTGGTGCCTAATGTGTACAGTTCCAGTCATAACTTTCATTCATTGCAAACCTGTCCACAATCGTGGACACGTTACTATTTGTTTTACAAAGTACGGATCTGTTAGGAAACCAAATGAAAACAAACATCCGCGTGTTTATCTGAACATGTGATTTTGACAGTACTGTAGGCGATAAAGAGGACGTAGTGCGTAATGCTAACACATTCTAAATCAGAATCAGTGATCTCAATCAGTATAATTATTTTACTGGACAGTCAGTTAATGAGGTGTCATCTACTGGCGAATCAGTGGGATGCACCGAGGTGAACATGGAGCAGCACCGGAATGCCAAGGCGGGGGAAACGGTATACCCCCAAGAAAACTCGCCTACCAGCTGCACACGACACGAATCCCATGTTCGAAAGTCCGGGAGTGACCCCGTCGGGATTCGAGCCCGGTTCACCTAAGTGGAAGGGATGTGAGTAGTCTAACCACTACACCACCGCGGCCCCTGGAACCATGTGGCGTCACCTAAAAATCAAAGGTTCGCTACGATGAGTCCCCGTGTTCACGACTGAGGACATGTTGCACATGAAAGACAGTTACGGCCAAACTGTACACAGCAAGGAAATATTGCCTGGTGTTTGAAGCGTCTTCTTGATTGAGTGTTCTGATTTGTGAGATTTTCCGCACCTCTCATCTGTCAATAGTTGACACTTCTGGCCACAGATACGCAGGCTATATCGTTCAAGGGCGCCGCTTACTTGGAGTTATTTGAGCGCTTTTGAGGCTCAGAAGTAATCGAGCGGTAAGGGCTACATTGACGCGCGCACCCAGTGCTCCATCACTCCTACGCGCAAAGCGCTGAATTTGCGTGTAATGTTTCCGTCGTGCTGCGTGTACCTATGGGACTTCAAACGGCGACCTTATTTTTTGTTGGTGAGAAGTCTGAAGCGAAGTTCATTGCAGGTCCCTATAATACACTATTGTATGTGGAAATTGTAACTCCCAGAAGGAATGGCCTGAATGTATCCAAACTCGGAGGATGTGTAGAACAGTGTACCAGCGATAAGTGATTACGATTGCAGAGAGATGGCGTACACGTATGCCCAGAGCGCCCTCTCATGTGTGACCGAAAAAGTCAGTGTTACGCCTAGCTTAGTCAGTGAATAGCCGTCAAACGAAGTGAAAAAAAGTGCCAGTGTGCCTCGTCGACGTCAAATTGCGCCATATCAGCACGTGAGTGTGTTCGAACGGGGCAGAATAATCGGTCTCCGGGAAACGGGTATGTCTTACCATGGCATTTCGGCTCGTACAAGGCATGCTGCTACGACAGTGATGAGTGTGTGGAACCAGTGGATAGAAGAGGGTCGTACGCAGTGACGAGCGGGTACTGGACCATACATGTGACCACAGTATGGGATGAACGCTATATTGTCTGCATGGCCGTAATGGACAGTACAGCCTCGTCCACAGTGTTGGCTCGACACTGGAGCACTGCAACGGATGTGGACCTGTCCGCGTCGACGGTTCGACGCCGTCTGCTGCGGGCTGGACTGGTTGGCACGTATTCCATTGCGTCGGCTTCCATTGTCCAGAAACCACAAACGCCTCAGACTGCAATGAGTACGTGAACACCGTCACTGGCGTGCTGAGTGGCAAAATGTAGAGTTTTCGGACGAGTCCCGCTTCAACCTACCCCACAGCGATGGCCGCATACGTGTTATACACTACCGTGGTGACTGACCGCAATCTGACAGCCTGAATTGCGGAGAAGCATAGCGGACAAATGCCAAGTGTGATGGTGTGGGACGCCATTAGATACAACATGCGATCTCAACTTGTTCGTATTGCGGGCAACCTGAGTAGCAATTGCTACGTCAGGAAGGTTTTAGAGCCCTATGTACTGTCCACCTTCAGGCGACTCCACGTGCCATATTTCAGCAGGACAATGCCCGGCCACATTTGGCGAGGAATGTGCAAGCCTTCTTCAATGAACGACGAGTACCACTGCTTCCCTGGCCTGCACGTTCGCCTGACATGTCGATCACCTAACATGTCCGGGATATGGTTGGTCGGCGACTTGTTGTCACGGAACTCCAGCAACTATTGTCGATGCGCTGTGGACTCGCATACAAACCGCGCGGAGGGAGATTCCGCAGGAACGTATCCAGGTCCTCTTTGATTGCATGCCACGACGTTTAGGGACTCTAATGGCTGCATGTGGGGGATTTCACACCGTACTGAATTCTCAAGGACAGAGATCATGTACAGTTCTGTAATCCTAATCGTGTAGTGTCATGCACCTAGTCTGTGGTATAAAGTTCATTTCAAACACATGTATCCTTCGTGGTACTGCATTTTTCATAAACGCTAGTGTAGTTTCGCATGTTTTTTGACCAGAACATTATGAGATACGGCAGTGGGAAAAGGCCGTTTTTTTTCTCGCTATGTTGGTGGGTCCGGAAGTAGCATTTATAATGCGCATGATGTTTGCAGTGCGTTTTCTTTTCGTACATCGGTATAATGGGAATACGTTTAGTGGTTTCGTAAAAAAAAAAAAAAAAAAAAAAATGGATATCAAACACTCTTCAACGCAATTCGAGTGCCAGGTTTGCCACGATCAATTGTTTGTTTGTTTTTTTTTTTTTTTTTCGTTCAAGACGTCCAGACGTACAGGCGTATCAATATAACGGTCTCATGTGTGGGGAACAGTACATTCGTGTTTGTACATGGTGTTATTGGCAGCAGCTACGTACGTATCTATGAGACTACCGAACACAGTTTCAACGATGAATGATATGTGTTACACGTGAGGAATATTCTTTTATTGAACGCTGTTTTCTGCCTGCCGTGTACAGTGCAGTTCATCAAAGCCACTTCTGACCTGGTCAATGTGCTGTATATAGGAGACGGCAAGGCTCATGGTTTTTGAGTGTGGTAGAGATAAGCAGATATCCAAGGAGTGCCAGAAGCGATAAGGAAATTATATACACGTCTCAGATAACTTATAGGTGCTACCTTACGGAAAAGTGGATATTGCCATCGTTATCTCCCTGTAAGCTAGGCTTCCTGCTTAGCCGAAGAGCGTGGAGGGTGGACGAACGTTAGTAAGTCTGCGTAGATAAGTTCCTTTCCCGTTTCCTGCATGTCATACCCAAGAGGATGGCAAAAGCCGCTTATATAGGTCACAGCTGTCATATCTCTTGCGTATGAACTGCACTCCACCGCGAACTCATGACTCACACGCCAGAAAATTGGCGTCAATAGCCCGTCCGTCAGTCGATTTTTTCGTCCGTCAATTGAAAGCGACTCATAACAGTCCGTCGTCCGTGGGCCCAGAAAATTTTCAGTTGTACCACCCAACAACACTAACATTCTCGCGTGCAGACAAATGTTTTTAATGAATGTAATAAATATATTCTCTTTCCTAACGTAATTTACCAGCATTTCCTTCGAAAATTTTCAAGTCATATTCAGTTCAGTTCAAAGGTGAAACGTAAAAAAGTAAACAACGTCACCGCCTTGTGTATTCAAAAAGAAATATATTCAGACAATAAACAAGTGAAGTTTTTCGACAGCCGTGTTCAAGGAACGATATTACAAGGCGGTGACCGTCCGTCCGTCGAAAGTTAAAGTTTGAGATATATTTGAAGAATTGACGGATATAAAAAAAGTTGCCCTGCGATTGGTTGAGGATCACGTGGCCAACGGACGGACGGGCGATTGACGGATGAAACGGATGGTTGTGAGTCCACCTTTAATCGCCAGCCGGCGGACCAGACAACAAAGAACTTTCCGAATCACACTGTAGCCAATCAGACACAAGGTACGTTCCCAGAGCTTCGCGCAGCCTATCGGCGAATAGGTACATCCACATAAAAAAAACCGTCGGGTCATTTCATCTTTGTACTACGACCGGACGCCAATTTTGACGGGCGTCTTGCTTGGGATCTGGAGAGGCGCGAATAAGAAAAATCGGCTGCTGGGGTTTCTGCCACAGAATAGCTGAGCATCCAGAAGCAAAATGGCGTAGCGGTTCCTTTGATGCGGGCGTATAGTACATTCACGGTTACTTCCAACTTTTCTGAAGACCTACTAATGTTCTACTTCTGGGATATTCCTCCGCCTCATGCAAACAAAGCTTAGAAAATTACATCAAAGGTACAGCGTACCTCATATTTGCGCACTCAGTGTAATAATGTTTTGCTTAAGGAATATGTCTTACTAGGAATTACCAACTCACTTATTTTATCCCTGTTTTTATTCTTATTACGTATAAATGAAATATTATAATTTATTGATAAAATATAACTAAAAATTTTATTTAACCCAAAATAAAGTACTTTTATGCTAACACAAGTATTAAAAAAGCTTGTGATAAATTACATATGTAAGAAACAATCGAACATGTAATACATAGGCCTATAGGGAGTTTGCCTTCCCCCATCTTGGTAGGCGTCACGGCAAACATCTTTGCTATCCTTGCCCCAACACCAACATACATCCATTACTAGCTTTCCGGGGAATAAACACCGAAGTGACACTTTAATAAAAATTGCTGGAACAAATTCGGTATAAATGTATGGTGTATGAAACATATAATGTAGGCTATTAGACAAATTTTGGACGAAGAATAAAGATGATATAGGGCGACATAGGGTCCACAGTTCGAATAGCGACCTACGCATTTTATCATTTTTAACGAACTTTGTACGTAATTTTCTGTTTGTTTACGTGCTTATACGCACCTTATATATATATATGCCATATCAATCGTTCAGGCATATATATATGCCATATAAATCGTTCAGGCATATATATGCCATATAAATCGTTCAGGCATGACGTGCGGCCTTCAGTTCGAGACCCGAAACCATAAAAATACTAATTTTCTATCGGGCTTAGAAAAATATTTGTTGTTTTTGCCCTATTATGGAAGGAATATATAAAGAAGGCGAAATGAGAGTTTTAGAAGAATAAATCAGGTGTCGGAATTAAATAAGATGTTTGCAATTTTATTAATGACACGAGTTTCGAATAATTTTTAACGAACTTTGTAAGTGATAATTTGTCTATTTACGTGCTTACACGTTCATATTACAATGTGCACATTTAAGTCCTATCCATCAGATAGGCACGAGGTAGGGTTCTCCAGTATGAAGCCCGAAAATATTAAATAATGCTTTTCTCTCGGACTCGGAATGAAAATATGCTGTTTTCACTTCGTAATGGGAGAATGTTTCAGGAATATGTAATGAAGGCGAAACGGAAGATTTAGAAGAATACTGAATAAAGGAGTATACGAGATTTGTAAATTGATTAATGGTGTGAGTTTCGGATCATTTTTAACGAACTTTGTGCATGATTTTCTGTATGTCAACGTTCGTATACGTGCTCAATAAGATATACATTTAAGCCATATTCATCAATTAGGCATGGCGCGGAGCCTCCAGTATGAGACCCAGAACCATAAATATTCTAATTTTCTATCGGACTTAGAACAAACCTGCGGTTTTTACCCAGTGATGAAAGGAATATATTATGAAAGTGAAACGTGAGTTTTAGAGGATAAATTCTGGAGTCGCAATACAATAAGAGGTTCACAGTTCGAATATCGATCCGAGTTTCGGATCATTTTTAACGAACTTTGATTTTGGTTTACTGTCTTTTCACGTGATTATACACACCTGATGTATAGATTAGAGCAATCTCCAAAGGCGATGTATGGTGTACGGCCTCCAGTTCGTAATCCGAAACTATAAAAAAAAAGTTCTCTCAGACACCGAAAAAAAATTGCCGATTTAACCCAATGATGGGAGGAATATATAACAAAGGGCGAAAATGTAAGTTTTAGAACAATAATAAATACAGGAGTGTAACGTGGTTTGCAAATCTACTAATGAATGACCTGAGTTTTGGAAGCCATTTTAGCGATGTTCTTACATTAATTTTTCACTGTTTAATATTCACGCGCAGTTTATACAGAGTTTTAAGCAATATACCTTGGGTAGGAATGGCGTAAGGACCCGAGTTTGAAGCCTGAAATCGTAAAAATATTAATGCTTTGTGGACTTAGAAAATATCGGACGGCGTTTTCCAAGTGATAGGAGAAAGTATATATTGCGCGATGTATGCTGAAGGAACATATCGAGATCTGCAAGGGTTCGTCTACTGGGAGCCAGCAAGTGGTGTCGCCAATGTCATATGCGGCATCGGTGGATACTGTTTCCGCAGACGATTATGACGAGACAGTCAATGCTTAAGACGGGATGAGTGTAATAGAGTCGCCTTGCGTGGAATGTACACTTGCAAAACTTTCGCGGGAAGTCGACGAACTTCAAAATAAACAGTCGTCGGCTCTAAATACTGATGATGACCATGTGACTCCTACAAAGAAATGTAAATTTGATACTGAGGATGAAAGAGGAGGGGAAGACGATCATGAAGACTGCACTGATGATAACTACGAAGACAGTGATGGAGCTGAAGACGATGCATTGGCACACCTCGCTACCACATTTATGCAACAAGCGACATGAAGAAGGCAGAAGACGCTGAGAATACTGGCTACTTATTCCCCGAAGATCCGAATAAACTTATTGATAGACTCAGAAATTTAGTTGCTTTTCAAGGTCATGATTTCTCCCACATTAACGACATATCTTAAATCATTAGACAACTGAAGGGGAGGCGTTATATCACATAATGCGATGAACTGCTTTCTTCTGAAATTGTAGTTTTTTTGTTTGTCGTATCCTTTCATCCCTCACAACTTTAAAGTGGTGCAACGAGCACACAGCATATTAATGACGACTTTAAGTACAAAAATGCAGTGGTAGTGGACTGCATACAAATATTAAGTCTGTCGTTATGAACAAATTTTGGAGACAGTTGGGGATATTTTTATATGTATGGATGGGAGACAGATGACAATACCCATAGAGTGAGCATGGATTGATGATTGATTGAAAGATTGATGGGAAGATTGGAAGATTGAGGGAAAGATTGTGAGATTGATGGAAAGATGCGAGAGCGATCGAAAGATTGATAGAAATATTGGGAGATTGGTGATGATTGTCGATGATGCGGATCTTGCGGAGCTGATTGCAGGGCATGCGGTGCTGATTGGTGACGATTGCGAACGATTAATGGAAATATTGAAAGATTGGTGTAGATTGTCGAAGATTTCGGAGCTGCGGATCTGATTGGGATTGGGATTGATCGAAGTATTAGGATGGTTCTAAGGAATACCATGTATTCCTGTTCAAGAAGAGCATTGGGCATAAACTGTTTATCACCATCTTACATTCCATGTCTCAATGCCAAGTATGTCTATAAAAGTTGGTAAATTCTGTTATAACATGATTATAACATACCTGTACAGAGAGTCGTTACTCATGATGGTGCTCGATTTAGTGATTTAGTCATATATAAATACATTAAAACAATTCTGAGTAGTATACTTATGCCTACAAAACAATCGAGGCCGTGAATAATGTACAGTTTCCAACATCGTTTATTAATTATACTTCAAGAGAGGAGACCGGAAGTATACAGGGCTTCAAAGCACCCCCTGTGTCGAACCGAAGACTGCCGATCTCGTCCTAGTCGATCCTCAGTAGGTGGCTCTCAGCCACAGCCATAGCCACATAATTCCCATTTAACATACATTGTCCCCGGAGACTTATACATACACTACTACCACTTGTTTTCTTTATCTTCGGATTATTATGTAAGAGTGAAATAAGTGTTAGGCGCTCGCTGCTTCGCATCCCGCGCACCGAGTGCAAGTGAAGGACACCAGTTATGTGATAGCAGCGACAGCAAGTCAAAGGATTGTTTTGAATGAACAGGCGAGTGATAGGCTGGTGGCTACGTATCTGTTACAGAAAGGGAGCGGCCTATCATAAAGGAAGCTGCCGATAAACTTATCGCAGCTCGCGTCTCATTAACCCTGAAAAGCTCATATTGCTCAATTTATCACACAAGAATGTCGTCGACATCACCATTACTTTTCCCAGAACATCTTGGATTGCCGAGAACGTTCTAGACGGCACCTACCACATGCGGGGCCCTGAGGTGAGAGTGATTAAGAGCCGAGAGTTTGGCGTCCCGTGCGATCTTAAGCGACAGTTGGGCGATTCCGGAGCGGCGAGGGACGGATGCAGCGATCTGCGAGAGTGCGTCGGCGAGCTTGTGTGCAGTGAAGAGTGGGACTGATCTGCGGGACTGTGGACTGGATGTGTGAGTGAAAATACATTCGGAACGATGGAAATAGACTGTTTTAACTAAACATGTGGAAATATTTGGAGCAGTTTAAAGGACATTTGCAAGATTAAAGACTGCCATAAACACTTTAAATGAAATGGAGATAGTAATTAAATATTGCGCTCAATAAGAATATTAAGAGTTAACAGGACGCTCAGACTGGTAGATAACAGATGTTTGACTGTAGAATTTACAATAAATATAATTATTTTATTTAGTTATTTTATTTTTATTAGGACCACCATCCCTCACAAACTCCGAAACGCCTCTCAGGCGTCCCATGTAACGGATGCAAAGCAAAATAACTGACATCTAGTGCGGATTTCGAAACCGTGGGAACGGTGATAAACTATTTCGTTTTACCTCTCACGTGTGTGACGTCGTAAGATAGTTTTACCTGAAAAATAAACTCCCGCCCGTATTGCTCAGTTTCTCAATATAAAACTACCACCTAAATAGTATTTAATTACAACATATCCATAAATATCTATAAGCGGTGGCGTTAGGGAGCAGAAAATAGTGAAATATTGTCTTGGACATCGTCACTTTTACACTTCGAAACTTCCGCGAAACTTACTGTACTCCCACATATCTGATTTGACAACCAAGCTTGGTCCTACGTAAAGCGTGTTTATTCAGCATTAAAGATCGCAGCAAAATCCATGAACTTCATTGCCACACTCTTTATTACCTAATTAATCGTTGCCTTGCTAACAGGCTGTGAAAAACGAAGAACAGATTAGGCCTTAGGCTCGCCTGTGTAACGAAGGCGTGGAACTGTTATAATTTTTCATACAAAACGTAATTTTATTCTAGATATGACACCATTGTCAAATGCATTTTAAAAATATTTTTTTTAAAGCGTCTGTGACTTTTAAAAATGTAGTCGTCTGTCTAGTTACCATTGGTAGTTTCCATAAGGCTTAGTTCAGAGAGTATTTTCGTAGAATATAAAATAAGTTATATAGAAAAAAACGAGTGTTTATCTGTTATTTGTGTTTCAGTTTAAGTGAAATTCTTGATGGGGACTGTGATTCACTAAAAAATTATTCGGTTGTACTAGACGTATACATCAAACACAATACTAATTAAAATAAAACACCTGGTAAAGGCTGTTCACGATAAAGTGAGCACTTTAGAAATTAACCTTAGAAAAAAGTCGCTACCCCTGCCTGCATATATTTTAAGGGGCGCGCCGAGTGACATTCGCCCAGTAAAGGTGGTAGCGATGGCTGGATAGTAGTTGCATATTTTAACGTCGAATAAAAATTGTTTGGTAACCATTAGTGATAACTTAAAATCATTCCTTTCGCTTTCTGTTTTTTAATGCACCGAAGAGTAAAAATAAGCATATTTGTAAAGTATTTACATTCTTAATAATTTTACAGTTTCACTTGCCCGACGCATGAATAAAGTGATGAGGCCCATGGCAATGTTAATTTCATGAAAGGATTGCACAACATGCATACAAGTAGATCATTCGAAGAGCTTTCAAAAGTGCTCATTTTACCGTGAACAGCCTATACTGCATAAACAGCAAATTTACGATATTTAATAAATAAGAACTGATTTTGCAGGTGAAATTATGTTTTGGCATTATTAATTTAAGGGATTTTTGGGAGACATTTTTATGGAAGTGCTATTATCACGCTTATAGTTTTTTTTTTTCCCCGCATTTATGGAAGGCTAATTTTGTTTGGTGCACATTATAATCAGTTCTGTGGCGTAGAAAATTAATAACTTATTTTAAAAATTATTTTCTTATGATAATGTATTATTATTGACACACTTCTCAAGACGGCATCTTCAATCGAGTGCCAGGAACGCATGCAGTATAAACTTTGGTAGCCTTTTATTTTACCGCAATAGTACTATGAATTATGTGTTCCTTATTAAACAGTCACTTCCTTTCAATATTTATTTCGTACCCTTGAACTACGTGCATGATAAAATCCATTAAACGCCAAAGCTAGTGAGTGAACACCATCTTTCACCATTCCAGCCGCCTACTATAGTATATTCGCGGTTTCTTCGCACTTTTCGAAACAAACCTTTGAAAAATTACCCCATGTATAACGAGTTTGGTTGTTTCTCAATTATCTTTTGTACCGTAGGCGTTTTATACCTGTTTAAACATAAAATAACGTTAAAGTAACTTATCTTCGGTTAAATTAAAATTTTGTTGCTCATTTTATCTACACATTATAATAGGGCTTACTTCATTTATATTTAATATGAATAAAAAGAGTGAGAAAATGTGTGGGTTGGTAACACCTAGTAATATAAACATCATTAGACTCAACGCGCACGAATGCGGTGCGCTGTCCCTTTGGTGTCATTTTTAAGACTTTGTTAAGCTTTGCTTGCTCGAGGCGGAGGGATATCCTGAAAGCAGAACTTTAGCAGCGCTCCAGAAAATGTGGAATTAACCGTGAATGGACTATAGAATCGACGGTGCTGCCTTTAGCGTTGCTCTGCATATCCCATAGCCTATCAGGACTTGGGAACAGATATAATCCGAACGTGCTACAAAAGGGAGGAAGGAACTTCTGCATGACGCTGCCGCGAAGACGAGAGTACATCTGACGTCTCGACATTTTCCAGACGTCCACTCTTTCACACGTAACATGCCACGAATGTCATGCATTATCAAAGTGTTTTGATGTACAGGCAGTTCGTGGTAATATGAGCACTTTTGAGGCCCTGGTTACTTTTTTCCTATCAGTCATTTTTTTATCATTCCACCACTTTTTAAAATAAATATTGCCATGAAAGTGATAAACACAGTGCACGTATTTCACCGGACTCGAAAGTTGATGTCTAAGACTGCAATAAAATATATTTATTGAATATTATTCCAAATGAGAAGGCTAAAAAGTATTCAATTCACAGTGAATAACCTATAATAATCGCTCATGATTAAATGTGTGTACCTATTTATAACGATATACGCAGAGAGATTTGGGCCGCTCTTAAGGGTCCTATGTACTAAAACATTTTCTGTGAAATCGTTTATTGCGTGTAAACGCGTGTCTCGGTAAATAAATGTTCTGGAAATACGAAGTTTTTCCAGAAAGCATAAAAACTACTGTCTATATCGCTATATTTTTACTTTTATCATATTAAGTGTATTAATAGAGAAAGAAAAATTGTGACTGTGGTCAAATATCGTATTTTTAAAGCTTGCATACGAAGTTTCTTTAAGCGGTAAGAGAAAAGTACGATTATACGCAGGTAGTTTGATCTGTGTACTTTCATGGCGTGTAATAAAACCCCACAGTTACAGATCTAGTTACACAATAAAGCGGTAGGACGGAAACACTGCACGCCCTGCGCGTAGGAGCGATGAGGCGCTAGGCGTGCGTGTTAGTGTCGCCTGTATCGCTCCCTCGCTTCGTGACCTTGGACACGCAGCTACATAGTCCTCTTAACATCGAGGTTTTGAGAGCCGACGAGGGTGAAACGAGGTATGGAGCAGCACTGGAATGCAAGGGCGGGGGTAAACGGCAGGTCCCCGAGAAAACCCGCTGACTAACGGCATCGTCCGGCACGATTTCCACATGCGAAAATCTGGGAGCGACCCCGCCGGGGATCGAACTCTGTTCGCCTAGGTGGGAATCGAGTAGTCTAACCACTATATCACCACGGACCCCGGGTAACGTGATATATGTTGCAGTTGGCCGGGACGGTTTTCAAGGGGCACTCCCATTTACGCCAGCCTCCACATTCCAACGTTTCTCATTTAACCTCATTTCACTTCAATTCGCACTGTACTGGAAATACTTAAGTGTTGTAAAGTGCGAATCCCCATGCCGTGCACGTGTGTTTATTTTCAGGGGGCAGGGGGGACTCACCACGACCCGCCTCTCCCCCCAAGCGGGTCCAGCCGCGGCTAAATTGCTGGGCGGGGGAATGATTGACAACTGACCTGGACTGACATCACTGCCTCACTCCCCACCCTGCCGGAGGGGTCGACGACTTGAGAGCATGAGCAAGAACTTTCTGGTCATCTCCCTCGGCAGGGGCCGCGGTGGCTGAGCAGTTAGATTGCTCGCCTCCCACCAAGGCGATCCGGGTTCAATCCCTGGACGAGTGCTGTGTTGAGAGCAAACATAACCTGCGTCGGCCTACATTTAATTATAGACTGAGGTGAAAATCTCGGAAATTTTAATGAAAATACTAAGCGAATGTTTCCAAGTAAATTAAACTGCTAACGAACACAAGTACATGAAAATGACTAAACGAAATAAAAAAACACGTAATGAAATCGCACCAGGAGGCTCCCCCTAAACACATCCGTCCGCCTCGGAGGCTAGAGAATGAATGAGTCGAGCTTATGTCGAGAGCCCGACTATATATACGTGGAGCGCGGCTGAGTTGAAATTTACGACTGACAGAACCTATTTCCCTACCATGCTACTATTAACGACTTGATTACACCATAACCTACAACAGACAACGAAAGGATAATTAATTTTTTTTTAAAAGGTTACCTAGATTTTTTATGCGAGTTTCACTATTGTAAGAAGAAGAATGCATGTCTGTGAAATAGTTTAATAAAAAAAAAAAACTTTCAATTTTGTTTTCTGAGTTTGTATAAAGTATGATTATGTTTTTACCAGCAAACATCTTCGTGTTGAATCTTCAGCTGTAGTAGGAGTTGTAACCTGGTTTCTGTGAGAAAAAATATTTTATTTCAAAGTTTGTTGGTTTGTGCCACTGCTTGCTGTAGAGTTGTAGGGTAGTGGCAAAACGTTCTTGGAGCTGGGGTGTGTTGCTAAGAGGTCTTTCTACCTGCCCCCTGAAAGGGTGTTTGTGTCACTTGCTTGGTTTCATTAAATTCCCCAGGTTTCTTCAAGTTGACCAGCGGGACATTTTCTGAAGATACTAGTCTTTTCCCTCTCCATTCGTTTCAAATTCATTCATTCAGACTCGTTCGATTTTCTCCAACATTTTTGTAACTCCCCCCTTCAGTCGTTCAGAGTTGTATGACTAAATTTAAATTTAAATGTTAGTTTTTAATGTATAATAATTTTCTCCCTCATCAAGAAGGAAGCAAACAACTTGTATATTTTATTTTCCAGTTACTTGATTTTAAAATAAAACCCACAACTTACCATCACCCACTCATCTCAAGCTACCAAGAATATTTTTCATTTAAACATTTAATATGCAGTCATATACTAGTACTTTGTTTTCAGACACATCCCGTCTCCAATCATTCACAATATATATAATGACATGAATAATCATCAAACTAATAAATAACTAGTCACAGTATACCATTTTAACATAGAAGAATTTTATTCCAATTCCTTTTTTCAAAAAATCATTCTTAAAACTACATATGTACAATGTTCATAAATAATTATTTTTTCTCAAAAAATCATCCTTAAAACTAAATATTTACTATGTTCATACAAAAATTTAATTTACAGAAGCATTTTTTCAATCACACTATGTTTTATCAAATAGAGTAAATATATACAAAACCCATTTTTTCACATACTTTAAAACAAACATATCACCAGAATCAAATTTACAAGAATCATGTTACAAACTTATTTTCCAAACGTTTTTAACAACAATAAGAAATTTGAACAAAAACAAGACATTTTATCAATATAATTTTAAGAATAAAAATATTAAACATTTAATCAATGACATGTACAGCTTAACAATATTTCTGTTTACTTCTACTACTACTAGTAGTAGTACTGGTATAACATTCAGAAATCTTCTTAGATATAATTCATTACAAATAACAAGAACAAAAAAATAATATATATACACACACAAAAATGATTAACAAAATATTTACAAATATACTACATCATTGTTAACATCCTTTTCCTATCTATTTACAATGACTATTTACATAATGATGCACATTTAAGGTGTTAATTTGTCACATCCAGAATATTTTCCAAACACTCAAACACATCGAATGAATGGATACAACACACACTCTCATGCATACAGTTTCCAGCAGATGTTTTGTCAGACTGTGAATTTCTTCTTATTTTGTAAAATGTATTGATGACAGTTGTATTCTTGTTACAGTCAGACAAACAGGTAGCAGCAGCATTGATGGTGTAAGAGATATTGTAAATAGTTGTTAATGTTTGTAGACTTTGTAGACATTTATTGATAGATGTGAAGTTGGTTGTGGAACAGGAGGTGCATGTGGCGGCGGCAGATGAACGTCATCGGCGGTGTGATGTTGGAAGTTGTGGTGTCGTGGGCCAGCTGTAATTGGTTGTGGAACAGTATGTGCATGTGGTGGCAGCAGATGAACGTCATGGGCAGTGTGGTGTTGGCAGTTGTGGTGTCGTGGGCAGGTTGTAATTATAGTTGGATGTATCAAACCACACCTTTAAATCTGGGGTATTACTTTATAGATGTCCTCATAAGCAACAGAATACACCAAAAGAATCCGTGTCACATTAGAGGAGATGCAAGTCTGTCAGAAGAAATTTTGTATTTATCCACTGATAATGAAATTTGTAGAGGGTTTATTTTGATAGATCAAGAATGGCAACACTAGTGTACAAAGGTTTGTTGAACGCAACAGAACTCTTTGACATCTCGATAAGGACCAAGTTTTCATCGATAATCTGTCTTGCCTGGAATGTTGGACGCCGTATCAGCTCTACAGCCCTGTAGATCGTGTCATACCTCGAAACGACTCTAATGTCCCTTTCCCGGCAGAAATTTAGCAAGGTTTTTCCATAAACAGAATTATTCATTAATTTGAAAAACCATTTTTCGAATTCGTTTGCAGCCTGGGCACGTTTCTCAATGTTAAACTCGATGTATGGAGCCATTAAAGCCTTCTGCTCAAAGCGCAAAACACGTTGAACAGAGTCAAGTGTGGCCCCATACATCAAGTACTGCCTCAGTGTTTCCTCATGTATAACATATTTCTTCCATGGCACGAGTGTCAAAGAAGTTTCTCATGTGAGCCGTTCGGGGGTATGCCATTCTCTGGGGCCAAAGGCAGATCAGATAGTGCATCATGACATTTGTCTGGAAAAGACAGATCAACTTCCGTGAAAAAACAAGTGTCACCATCATTCACCGTGTTTGAAAAATCCCATGTTGAAAACACGTCAGCCTCAACCCACACAAAATTGCCAATCAGAAGCTTGGATCACATTGTATGACTGTACAGCCCTTTGACGTCGAAATAGCATATATATTTCGATGCCACACTGGGGTCGTAGACCTCATCCATGTAAATATGGTTGGCTTCTGCACTTATTTTTGAAACTTGGGTAATGCCGCCCCTAACCCCGCATTCTACAAAAAGATACATGTCAGTATCAGTCAACAGCTCTAGCAGTGCATGCGTCATTGACAATAAAGTGTCATATGAAAGAGAAGGAGCTGTGACGTATATGGCGGGGTCAAGACTGTAATGAGCCAAACATACAGTCCTGAAAATTTCAAAAACATTTGCCAGCAAACAAGTGTCCACACTTACATAGTGAATGGCACACTGCAGCAAGTTTATGCTGTTGAATGCATCCCATACAGCTTGGGCGTGAGCGTAGTCCTCATCGCTAATGCCTTCGCCTCTCATCACATTATGAAATGCATCCTTTGGTGGGACTGACTTGCACATCAGACTGTCTGGTGACTTAACAAAGTCATAAGGAAAAAGTCCTTCCATTTTACCAATTTGAATTGGGTGTTGTCTGGAAACATCGAGCACATGATACTCTATTGCACAGCTATCAAATTACCAGCAAATTTTCCAGAGAAGCGCTCATGAATTGGAATGAATAAATAAATCATAACTTGAAATTTTGCACCTTTCCATTGAAATCAGTCCCATTGGGAATTTGTTTGGTATTGCATTTGTATTTCTCAAGGGTCATTCCAATCACTTGAATTTTACCCAGGTTTTCGATTACCAGGGTTCGGTCGGGTTGTGATACGTGATGTATAGCAGGGTTTATGATAAAGTAAGCATCATAATTCTGAAGGTTATGAAAAATAGCGACAAGTTGTCTTTTGGGCAGTCTGAAATTCGTGCCCAACCTCCCATTTCACCCCTCAGATGGTCATGATCGACCACAATATCATATACACCGAAGCTTTTCTCTGCAAATGTGACAACTTTTCTGAGCTGCCAACAAAGCTGCATCAGCAGGGGTTTTTGACTTCATCAGAATAATCACGCTGTAGATTCTTGCAACCCATTTTGTAAGTTTAACTAATTTAACAACTAATTGATACATACAATCAGCACCCACAAACTCAATATAGGTAGATATACTGTGATTATATTAGCAGACCAACAAATGCTACAAGCACATGGAACATGTTGGTTGATGGTAGTTGTATTACTGGTTTCATCATTAGGCAAGCAAGTAGACATGTGTTTCAGGCAACATTCTATGTTGCGATAGGTGACAAAACCCAATCTCTGCTGTTTGCTGTAATCTTTAATTTCTAAATACTTGTCATTACCAGTGGGTAATATACTGCAAACAGCTTTTTGTTGCTGCCAAAGAATAGTGTGACTTGCGTGTTTCTCCTCAGTTCTGAAATACTGAAGACAGTGCTTGCAAACAAATTTCCTGCTTTTCTCCTTACTCAGCTGACTACCAACCAGCCATGACAAATTTCTAATACAGACAAAATGCAAATGCACGGCATTTCCACTTGCACCAATTATCAAAATATTGACATGTTTGTCATGATGTACAGGAGAAATTCACATGGGTATTACAACCCCACACTTTTCGCAAGTTTCGTCAATTATATTACTATCTTTTTCCACCACACAGTAGGCATCGATAGAAATAGAATTGTTCTCCTCGAACTTACGAATATCCTGTATAATTACAGGTGTCGACAGACCTTCAGTATTCTAAACCTCATGAGGATTTGGATATGAAGCAGTTCTGCAAACATTTTGTGTAGCAAGAAACAAATATACTAATATGGCACAGTGGAAGCACATTCCCTCTGTGCAGTGTACATCGACACAAGCAAGACAATTGAAAATAAACTGTGGTAATTTAGTGTGCGCAGCACTGATGGTGAATGGCCGGTATTGAGACACATGTACATCCATGTAGGTCAATATTTGCAGACTCCAGTCAGATCCACGTGCACTAAACTCCTCAAGTCTGTTTGTGAGATAAGGGACAATATCATAATCATAGATTATACCCACATCGGATGAGTGTAGGACAGGTAGGGCTTTGCTTTGAAAGTTAAAGGTTTCCGTTGCGCCTTCCTCCACCATGAGGGATTTAAAGTACTTACCTGCTATGGTAACTGAAACTTTAAATGGTCGAGGTGATGCCATTATTAAGTTTAATAAAGGGATCTTACACCTCTGGAAAAAATGAGAAAAGTCTGCATCACTGTTAAGCCTATCGAGAACTATCCGTACATCATTTAGTCTTCCCGAAAATGCCGTACCCATGAGCTCGTATGTGGGGTCTGACAAAGCTTCCACTGAGGCTGGGGAATTGGAAAACGAATTATTTTCCGGCTCCCTTGGCAAAATATCTCTAATCGACATGAAAGTCGGTTGTAAAATGGATGAAGCACTGTTCGAATCACAAGAATTTTCAGTGTCTGATAGAAATAAGTCATCATTAAAAAAGACCAACCTTGTCATGATTGGGAGAAGCGGACACATTTTGACCTTTGGGTGTAAACGATATCTCTGTAAGTGAATCCGTGCTTGAATCTTTTAAGTACAGATCATCCTCCAATAGATTAACTCATGTCTGCTTAGGCGAAGGGACACTGCCTTGATAGCTTTCTGTAGACTGTCTTTGCATCTGCGATTCAGAATTCGAATTGCTTACATAAAGATCTTCAAGCAATATGTCAATACTGAATCGCTTACGCTCACCCATTTTACATAACTATAAGTTTCTTTAGTTTACCCGATATAACAGTTACAACACCACAATAAATAAATATGAAGTGCCTCATCATTCTGAAAACAGACAAACATAAGCCCACTTTATTCCCTCATCATGACATAGTTGTATTTAATAGTATCATAAATCACTATATTCTTTTATATAAATTAAAATTTTTTCAGGGAAGTTCTGTTTGTTTGGGAAAAGCAGTCGACTACAGAGATGTGTTTTTACAAAAGATACAGGGGACGAGTCATTCTAAAGGCTCGTGGAAAAAGCCAGGTAGCGGATGCCCGAGAAATGAGTGTGCGGGAGCTAGCAAAACTTAGGTCTTATTAGCTGATGAGGGTGACACGCAGCGTTGGAGCAGTATAAGACAGTGCACGCTAGCTGGGAGCTTAGGCCGTGTGTGAGGCGGGCGAGAAAATCAAAAAAATATGTTTCAGCAATCTGCCGCTACCTGCAAGGCGCGAACGTCTAGGCACATACCCCTTTCCCTGCCATGCCCGACAACCTCCCATTTCCCGCTATTGCTCATCATGCAGATTCCAGGGGGGTGCATGTGCTCCAGCAGGAAGGAGAGTCGTTACTGCCCCTCCACCCCCTCCGCAACCATCGACAACAGCTAACACCCAGGTGAGTTCCCCATTACACAGCGCTAACCACTATAGAGTGAATTTCCTGACCTGCCTCGCTTTGCCTGTCTTTCACAACTTTTAAATTTTAAAGCAAGCAAACTTGGTTTACATTATTGAAATTTAAACTATTGCAGTTTAACCCCAGTTTTAAAAAACCACTTGTTTAAGAGGAAAACTTTCCAAGTTTATTAATGTACTTTTTAAAAATTTTTGAATTGTACTCTGTGAGAACTAGTGTACATCGTCAAAAATTATCTACACAGTTAAAAAACCGATTACACAATTTAAAAAATTATGTATTTTACACCATTAAAAAATACTTTCATAAATTTACTAATGAATTTCATCTAAACATTTCAGCAAATGAGTAATATTCTATACTAATTACACTAACTAAACAAATACTCTTAAAACTAATTATTTTAAAAATAAATTGAACTCAAATTTTATTTTAAAAAACTACTCTACTCTCTCTCTCTCTTACTCTCACAATTTTTCACCTGCTTTGGAAAATGAAATGATTAACAAAATCATATAAACATTTAACAATTTTTAGAAAAATGTTAAATAATTTGATAAGAAATTTACTAAAATAATTTAAGAAAACGCTCCGTAATGTAAGCGCAGGGGTCCCTACCTCAGCAAGCGGCCGAATTCCCCAGCAAGTGGTAAACTGAAAGTGAGGCTGAAGGTCAGAAGCGATGTGCATGGGGTTCCTTCACCCTACCCCCGTCGCATCAGGTCCCTGCAGAGCTAGTGGTAGGTGGATGGTTGGTGACCGTGAACAAATAAGGCCAGGCGGCAACTCTAGCAGTGTAGACCGGCTCACAGTGTCCATGCGCAAGAGAGAGGGAGGCATTGACCCCATGAAGTCAGAGAAGCAAATGACATGGAGCGCTTGGGAACCCCTATTTATAGCCCACCACTCTCCCTCGTTGCAAAAAATTTATATTTCGTGATTCTCTTTCAAAATATATAAAACGTACATATTACATGTTTTGAGACTTTTTAAATTTGCAAGTTGAAATGTGTTTGAGAGTTAAATTTTATTTTTGCTAATTTTATTGCTCTATAAACGTGACATTTTGACGAATCACAACCAGTATGAGTCGTGTAACCAAACTTGTTTTTGCTATAATCTTATAAAGTATGAAGATTATTATTACATTCTTTGAAATACTGATGTGGCAAAACATTGTCTGTATTATAAAGAAGATGTTTCAAACATTTTTCTTCCTCCAAAATGATGGTACAATACATTTGCCCTTAAGCCTATGCTTTCGATCTACTATATGAGGTCTGTATGGGTTTACAAGACATTAAAAACTATAGGAGTTAGTTAAAGTGGAACCATAACTAGTTGGTATACTATGTGGTGTCAAAGCTTGAGAGAAATACGCACATTTGAAATTAATATCTGACTCACATATTTCCTTAACATCATAATGTGAATATAATAAACTATAAGTTACAGAATACAAACCTTTATTTCAAAATGCATACTTGTATTTCATTGGGAACATTATTCTGAATTAGCCACTTCACATGCATATAAGGTACACATGGATGGGAAAACAAATCCTCCTTGTTCGAAAATAAAGTTGTGGATGTCCCCATCGCAGGTTTCCTTCCAACAAACGGCGATTCCCTGATGAGGTCTGGTGAGTTGGTAGACAATTACTCGCATGTCCACGCTCCTCTTCTATCTCTTTGCTAAGACTGTCAATCATCATGTTGTTGGTAGTTTACTGTCGGGGTGAAGATATCCAACAGCACAATGGTCGTTAATAGTAGCTTGGTAGGGAAATAGGTTCTCTCAGTCATAAATTTCAACTCAGGCATGCTCCATGTATATAGTCAGGCTGTCTACATAAGATCGACTCATTCATTCACCATCCTCCGAGGCGGACGGATGTGTTTTGGAGGTGCTCCTTGTGCGATTTCACTACATGTTTTTTAATTCGTTTAGTCATTTTCATGTACTTGTGTTCGTTAGCAGTTTAATTTATTTGGAAACATTCGTTTTGTATTTTCATTAAAATTTCCGAGATTTTCACCTCAGTCTATAATCAAACATAAGCCAATGCAGATTATGTTTGCTCTCAACACAGTTTATAAGTTGACGTAAGTGCTATATCCAAGTCAGTGCTGCAGCGACCTCCCAAGTGAATATACATATATTATAATTACTGGCTGTTAACTGCAATTCTCATTATGTGTTTTTTATTCAACTAATGTAATTTATGTATTAATACATGTGTTGTAAACATAATTTTTATCCATTTGTCATGTACATCGTATTCACATCTCGTTCCGAGTAGCTATATCCTTAGTCACCTGTTAGACATACTCCATGTATCTAACAGCTTATAAGATGTCACATGTCATACACTGCAGTCATTGCTTCAGCCATCTCCCGACCAAACAGATGTGTTTTAAAAAATTGTAAGGCATGTGCGAGAAGTATCAACTAGTAAAATTTGTTTCAAAATACCTTGATATTATGATTAGGAAGACTGCCATTTAATTTATAGCAACATTTTTGATGCATTAATTAATCTCATACTGGAGACTGGCGTAATTGTGATAGTTAAGCACTTGTCGACACCAGGTTATTCATACATAGAAATATATATCGTTTAAAGACTCCGAAATTTCTCTCGTATGTTAACTATACGTAATGATTTCTTTTTCTATTTAATTACCAAAAAATCGCCTATCTCCAATCACCATCTACGAGCAATATCACTACCGACCCAAAAAATAATTAACTTTTAGGCCACTCTTGCACAAAACTCACCACATACCCTGTCCCCAAAACACCACACCTCAGTCGATTTCCAGAGCGCCAAGAATTAAGAATTTATTGTGTTAATTTCTCTTAAATGATGGATGTTAATGTACAGGTGATATCAATTGTCAAGATATTACGTCTGAAATATTTTACTTTGAGGATTCTTTATTAATAAATATTAATTAATAAATTAGGAAATTATTACCTGGCTATGCCTAGAGACTTATACAAATTGCAACAGTATAGTAAAAACATCGGTAGCGTCTAGATTGTCAAATATTTACTGGGGAAACTTAGCATTGACTGTAAACTGAGTTCCCAATCAAAGACAAAAATGGTAATACAAAAAAACCTTGTTACCTGTGAAAAGTAATAAGCTAATAGATAATGGCCGCTCTTGTCAGTTCGGCGTGATTGGCAAACGTGTGAAGCAGGCTTAGCGACGCTGCGCCATATATGAAGAGCAGAAAGAGAAAGATAAAGTACAGGAGGATATGCTCCGGAGCATGTTACCTTGACTTCCCAGCTGTGCGTGAAAAGGGGAAAGGGGGAGGGGGGTTCAAGGTCACTAGCTGATAAAGAGCATGGTTGTCCGCGGCAGTACAGAGCTGTGTATCAGTAAGGCACTATGTCAGGGTGACGTCATCGCCGTGGACTAGTTACCTGTCCTGTGCACCTCAGAAGGAATGGAACAGCAGCAGTAATCAGCACAGCTGATAGTAAGTCCATGTCTTTATTTGCACAGAGAGCTTACTCTGTTGCTCTGACACCAGTCATGTTTTTTTACACGTAAAGGTGGAAGTATCCATAACTTAATTTTCGGAGTGAGTATTTAGAAACCAAACTAGTGAGACGGGCGACCCGTCACCACACGTCTGTGACCAATTTTCAACTTGCAAAACAAAATCAAAAACACTCTTAAAACTAGTGGGTTTTGACCACGTAGCACATGCCGTCGAAAAGTACTTACTTACATGACCACACTTCTTCGTTTCTATTACAAATCGTTTAAAACATTTAACTACCCTTACACTGTAGAGAAAAATGTTTTTTTTTTTTTGCATGGCTTTGGTTATTATTAGTGTTCTGATTGGTTTTGCTAGGTGTTATGCAAATGCTGTCTTGCCACGCCCTTGGTTTAGTACGCAGTAAGGTTAGACTAGACAATGCATAGGGAACATCATAACAGCTATTTCGAAATACAACTAAATTTTCTTACATGATTAGTTTCACATCTGTAACAGTAATAATGTATTATCTAATTATTTATTAATGTCAATCCCATATCGGAAAATACAGGTATAGTATTGAAATCGAACAGATTAAAAAAATGATTAAATAGTCCTCTTTGTAATGTCTAGCTTTGAATTTTATGTCTATTCGTAAATTGTCATTACGAATATTTGTAAGTAAAATCGCAGATGGAATTGACACTAACTCCTTAAGAGTATCAAAAGTACATGGGCCAGATTTTTTAAATTTATTTTTAGCTTTTGAGGCACAACGATATGGTCGACAATAACACGCGTGCTCAGTGCCCCGCCCCCATCGATCATACGGCAAAGTACTGAACCGGCGTACAGTACTTCCGTCGTCACACTTTACTGTGCACATTACGTATGTAACAGCGACACTTTATTACACGCAATGAAAGTCCACAGGTATAACTAAGATAGTACGGTTTCATTTTTCTCTCACCTCTTAAAGGAAACTGCGCGGTGTTATGAACATGACTTATGGTCATAGTTACACAAGAAGGGGCTAGAGAAGTAGCTGAATGATAATATGAGATGGTAGAGCTTCTATTTGGCTGAGGGGGTTTATTTTAATCTGCGAAACATGTATGATAATAAGACACAATTGACGGGGCCAAGATGGCTGAGCGATTAAAACGCTCGCATCCCACCAAGGCGAACCGGGTTCAATTCCCGCTCGGGTCACCTGATTTTCGAAAGTGGGAATCATGTCGGACGATGCCGTTGGTCGGCGGGTTTTCTCAGGGATCTCCCGTTTCCCCCACCCCTTCATTCCGAAGCCGCTACATTTCACTTCAATCACCCTCATCGTCTCCAAAGGCCTCGCTGTAAAGAGCCGCCCAAATCTATTCACTCTCTCACTTACAATTGACGTGATATAGAATGATTATACGTTCGGGGAGCACTGTTAACTGATATTAAATTATATCACAACTATGTTACCACGCCATTTTAATTATCTACTATGGGCAGTCCTCATCTTATTCTTGACGCCGGAGGCTGTTTCTAGTTGATCGCATGACGGCGGTCGGACATACCCATGCTGTGATATTCCCTGGCTGCTGGTCGGATGTGGAAAGACACCGAGCCCTGCCTTACAGTGGCCTATATAAAGGTGCGTCGTTTAGGCGTCCATGTCCCCGATCACTGGCTGGTGGAGGGAGTTTTTGCAAGTGGCCTCGCCCGGTGGTTGCTGCTATAAGTAGTCGCAATTTATGGCGTCTTGCTTTACTGAAATTATTAGGCTGGGTTCAGGTTCATATGAGTATGTTCAGCTAATGTCTGTTCATAACAACAGGCAAGCTCTAAAAGTACGATTTTGCATCATTTTCGTGATATTTTATTTTTGAATACACTTAATATGACGGAAACAAAACCACGCGGGCTTATAATTGGTGTTTATCTTTCCTGGCAAAAAATTGCATTTCGAGGATAGTTATTTGCTGAGATACGCCTAACCGCGCGAACAACGGACGTACGGAAAATATGTCCGAATTGATTAGAAAGAAAAACTACATCGAAATCATTTAACATGGTTTGGAGTTCCCTTTTCATCATGTTTATTTGGGGCACTTCATTTTCCATAGCTCGCTGTGATGTAAAACAGATTAATGTCGAAAAGTAATCACACACGAAATAATAATACATTTTGTTATACTGAGGTTGGTTTACCTGGGGTTAATGATTAGTGAACTACAAACCATTAGTATACAAACGTACTTTTTCTGTGAGACATCACTGTGTCACTCACAGGGAGCTTCTGGCGATGGTGAAGGCAATCTCACACCTCCACCCTTACCTTTATGGCAGACATTCTATTCTAAGAACCAACCATGCTTCATTACGCTGGCTACATAATTTCTAGAACCCCGAAGGTCATATAGCCCGATGAATACAGCATATTCAAGAATATGACTTTGAAATACAACACAGATCTGGACTCCTTCACTACAAATCAGATGCATTTTCTAGGAGGCCATGTGGGCCATTCTGTCGTCATTGCGAACATCAGGAAGAAAAGCGTGGCGAATTGCTGAAGGTACGGAGGACAGGATTTCAAGGTTCTGTATCTTATGATGGGTCACCTACCTGGAGTGATGAGGGTATTTCATTGTCGGGAGAATGTTGAGAAGTAGTGCCGAATGTGTGACAATTGCACTGCGAGGAAGACCTCAAGTACCAGGGGACCAGGTCACCTCCAAAAATACAATGTTGGAGCCCCTTTCGAGAGGATGGCAGTAGATATTCTGGGTCCCTTGACTGTCACACAGAGAGGTAATCGCTATCTACTGGTGGCACAAAATTACATTAAGAGGTGGCCTGAGGTCTTTCCCCTCCCGAACCAGGGAGCACGTACTGTTGCGGAGGCACACATAGAGCATGTCTTCTCGAAGCTTGGGATGCCACTAGAACTCCATTCCGATCAGGGAAGAAACTTTGAAGCTGCCGTTTTCCAGAAGGTAACAAAGATTCTGGGGATGAAAAAGACCAGGACACCCTCAGTCGGATGGAATGGTCGAGAGGCTTAGCCGCACTCTTGAGCAGTAGGTACTCATCGATCTTTGTGGCTAGGACTACAGCCTTACACCCTCAGTCGGATGGAATGGTCGAGAAGCTTAACCGCACTCTTGAGCACTAGGTATGTATCGATATTTGTGGTAGAGAACCAAAAGGATTGGGATTCAAAGGTGCCATTGTTTCTCCTTGCTTGTCGCTCAGCAGTTTACGAGTCCACAAGGGTAACAGCGTCACGGATGCTGTTTGGAAGAGAGCTACGCCTCTCCAATGACCTGCTGTTTGGCTGACCGACAGAAGAGGAAGCTGCAGCCCCTTATCCCAGCGAATTATGTAACAGACTAGTCGACATTCATTATTTTGCTCGACAGCACCCCAGAATAAATAGTGACAGGATGAAGACGTGGTATGATAAGAGTATGTCGGGCGAGGTATTTCAAGAAGGATAACTGGTGTGGCTGTACAGCGCACAGAGGAGAAAAGGGTACTGCCCAAAGTTACAGAAATATTGGGATGGCCCATACAGGGTTCTGAAGAATTTCAATGATATGGTCTTTCGGATGTCGTCAAGGCTCTCGGGCGAAGCCGAAGGTTGTCCACCTCGACCGACTGGCACTCTACGAAGGTACGGATGTTTCAGAGTCTGTTTGGACGAACAGACTTGAGGAGGGGGTAGTGTTACGCGTTTGCTTCGATCTATGCCACTTTAGCAAGCGGTAGAGGACAATGTCGTGAGATGATAGCGGGCAGCGAAGACAAAGAACAGTTTATACAGCACGTGATGCCGCGATAAACCTTAAGGCTCTTGCACTCCTGACCTTCAGCAGATTAAATTTCTGCATTTATCTGAAGAATTTTCTAACGTATCACTGTCCTAGTTTCTCTCAGCGTGACTCGGGATGCGGCCAAGTTTCCAGGTCTAGGCCAGCGACCATAAAAGCACGCCGGACCCTCCGAGACGATAGTTTATTAGAGTCGGGAGTCTTGGCGATTGTGCGATGTTAAACAATAGACGACGAGCTGGAAGAGCAACGAATCGCGCCGCACGTGACCAGCGGGAGGAAAATCTTCGACTGTAAACATCAGAGCTGTGAAGAGTGCGACTGGCAGGCTGGACTATTGGACTGGATGTGTGAGTGAAAGAAATTACAAATGCTGGCAACAGACAGACTGTACATGTGTTAATAATGAGTATGGGTTAATTGATTATAACTAAACCTAGACAATAAGAAGGATGTTACTTAGAGTTGAAATAGATATTAAATATTGCGATCTCTCAAAAATAAAAAGAGTAATAATAGAGATAGATAATTTGATGCTGTAAACAATAGCTGTGTGAATAAATTAAAAATTAAATTTAGTTATTTACTTTTATTAAGACCTCCATCCCTCACGAACTCTGAAACGCCCCTTAGGCGTCTTCTATCTCTTATGTACACGGAATTTACTAATAGCCAATTTTTATTGTAAAAATAAACTGCGTTGCTCCGTAATGTTGCAGTTTTGTGTGCTACGTCGCCAGCAGTGCTTGTTTATCGATAGAAAGCTACAAAAGGAATGACTTTCTTTTACAAGGAGTAACATGTTTCCAAACGTACTAATGCGCACATACGAAAACTGCGATGGATACGTATAGTTAATATGGAAGCGGTCACAGCTAGTTCACACGGCGTAGTTACATCCGTACAAGTTTTAAGGTAGAAAATGTGTACAGAGTTGAAGGGTAGCGTGAGCTGGTACTAATCAAAAACTTCAAGCCATTAAGTACAAACAAAAGAAAAGAACTGATTGTATACCATAGGCAATATGGATCAACTTGCCGAACCACACCATTAACAACAATGGCGTAAATAAAAATAGATCGGCAAGAGTCAACGATAATAGGTAGCATGACCCGTAATTTTAGC
This sequence comes from Dryococelus australis, assembly GCA_029891345.1. Lineage (NCBI taxonomy): Eukaryota > Metazoa > Arthropoda > Insecta > Phasmatodea > Phasmatidae > Dryococelus > Dryococelus australis. The sequence continues at coordinate 134,661,582 of CM056997.1, forward strand.
GCAGATTAAATGCTTGGCGAAATCAACTGATTTCGTAAAACTATGAGCTCTTGTGTCATAAGTCGTTGCATTTTGGCATGTAACATCACTTAATACTGAAATTGGAAAACACCTTTGCTCGTTTCACTTAGTAACAGCGACGTAATGTTTACCAAAATAATGTTGGCGCGTTCCATAGCTTTGCCGTTATCCACACTCAACGAAATCGCTAAAAACAGTAGAATTCTTTTGTTTCACGTCTCTTTGTTTAAAAAGGAATTTTAGCGAACAAAGTTTTTGGGTAAGTTATTATACTATGGGAGAGGAGATTCACGAAGTTTGACTTCAGTAATTTTTCTGTTGCATAAAATATGTAAGAATTTCTAATTGTTCTTAAAACTAAAATTTGTCTTTGCAACCTATTACACTCTCCTGTTACAGAAACCGAGTAGAATTTTATTGTTTAAAAACTGTATTTAATTATTTGCAATCAAGCACATGAAATTCAGTGCTTCTTTATACTATCATACAACAGGCAGACTATAATTCTTTCTCCTTTATATTATCGTAAATACATCTTAGTCATTGTAAATTGTGAATGTTTGAAGGCCGAACTCTGTTATCCTGCACTTTTTTTTCGTATATTTCTTCAGTGTCATAAATGTACAGTTATTTAAATCCCTAAAGCTTTATTGCTTGGAGAATAATAAACAAAACAAAACATAAGAACTATAAAAAACTTTTAAAACCAAGCTTTGATTTATAAATGCACTAAAAGAGACAAATAGTTATAGCAGTTACACGATCTGTAGAACTTGTAAGAAGTTGTCGAGCAGCCGTAATAAACATTACTACAAATTAATATGTTTGTATCAATTTATATTTAGTATACAAAAGCTTGGCGCAATGTAGAACGTATACCTCATTTGCGTAAGCGTAGAAAGCACATATCTTGCATAATGCTCTTGACTACTTGCGCCAAGCTTTTATATACCAAATATAAATTGATGCAAACGTATTAATTCGTAGTAAAGTGTATTATGGTTGCTCGACCACATCTTACAAGTTCTATAAGTAGCGTTACTACTATAATTATTTGTCTCTTTTTAGTGCATTTATAAATAAAAGCTTGGTTTTAAAAGTTTTTTACAGTTATTTTATTTTTAACTTTTTAGTTTCAGCAGTTTTTTATGTTTTAATAAATCTAAATATATTCATTAGACACTGATTTCTCAACTACGCTTGATATCACTACGAGCCCTTTCAATGGAGAAAAAACATTTTCTAGACAACCTCGTGAGGAGACGATCGTGGCTGCAGCACCAGGTCGCTATCACCATATTATTGCATTGTCATCGGGTTTCTATATGTATACCAAGTTTCAGCTTGTGTGAATACTGTTACGTGCTGCAGCTGGCGCTGACTCAATTGCCCCGCGCCATAATCGGAGACCCACCTCGCCCTCCCCTCTTCCTGGAACTATGCGCTTGCGGCCTCATGATCCCACCTTTTGGAAATCCCGTTAATGCCAACAGCGGCGAGACTTGCTGGCGTCACAGACCTCTTCTCGCCTACTAGAGTCCTAAGACCAATATATACTGCTGCAACCCAGCGGCCGGCAGTCTTTGATGGAGGCCGCCTGGCGAGTGTGCGCGAGCGAAATTAAGTGTGGACGAGTGGAGCCTATTGTGTGGGAGGATGCTTGGAGGACTCTAGAACATTGCGACTGGCGGGAAATGGACTGAACTGAGGTGGGACTGAATGGAAGTGTAATACTGATTTTATTGTAAATATTCGAAATGTCAAATATGGATGCATCAATTAAAAAATAATTGAATAGTTTTATACACCGTCTATTGGGACTGATCTTTAATTATTTAATTTCATTCATTTCTTTGTCGTAATTATAAATGTAATAAGTTGGTGTCAATTGTGAACAGTAAGTGATTTCAAATTTTTGTGAGGATTTGAGTGCAGAGAATTTTGCTGTAATTTAATTTCTAGAGAGAGAAATTGTAATACAGTTGTCAGAAGTGGGCTGGAGGCATTCTATAAAAATTAAATGATAAAATAATTTTAATTAGTATTATTAAGTAACGCAATATTTGAGCAATAGGCCGAGGAATAATTTTGAAATTTTTCAATGCTAACTAAGAAAATGTCGGCAGACATGGAAGCATTTCGCTCTTTAATTGAAGCACTAAGCGGCCAAATTAGTGATGTTAGTGAAAATGTAAATAGTAAAATAGATAGTGTTAGTGAATCTGTTATTAGTGTTAGTGAAAATGTAAATAAGGTTAGTGAATTTGTAGACAAGAAAATAGACAGTGTCACTGAACTTGTAGATAAGAAAATTGAGTGTTAGCGAAGTAGTTGACGAGAAAATAGATAGTGTAAACGCAAATGTAGATAGAAAAATAGACAGTGTAAACGAAAATGTAGATAGAAAAATAAACACTGTGAATGAGAATGTGGACAGAAAGATAGATGGTGTGAGCGAGTTGGTGGACAATAAAATAGACTGTGTGGTCCAGAAGATCGACAGTGTGGGAGAGAGAATGGACATTGTGAATGATAAGATGGACAGTGTGAATGATAGGATGGACAGTGTGAATAATAGGATGGACAGTGTTGAACAAGAAATGAAACAGGAAGTGAGCGCCCTCAAGAAGGAATGGCAGGAGTTCTTGCAGCAGCAGCAGGGGAGACGACATGCAGAGGCGGAAGAGGAGCCGAGATTGGTGACCACCTAGACGACGAGTGCTGGCAGCGAGAAGAAGGTAGAGGTCGCCGCCAATGGAGCTGTCGCAGGGGAGGCCCAGCAGTTATGCAGTTTGGGAACACCCCAGCCAGGGATGAGTAAAGGCGTCACAACTAAGCCCGTCCCCTACGATGGACAGACACCTTGGCGCGAGTACCGGCACCAATTCGAGATCGTGGCCACCCTGGATGGCTGAATTGAAGAGCAGCGGGCGTACTACCTGGCGGCTGTACTGAGGGGACTAGCATTGAGCATACTGCAGTCGCTGCCAGAACCACATCGTCTAGAATACTCCACATTGGTGTCGGCTTTGGAGCTGCGATTCAATGACCGGTACCTGCGACACGCCCACCATGCCCAACTGCGAAGCTGCATCCAGCGACCTGGCGAACCACTGCAGGAGCTGTGGCAGGACAATGTAAGACTGTCGCACCTGTGTCTGGAGGGATGCTCGGAAGAGGCACGAGATGCCATCGCCGTCGTCTTTTTCGTCGACGCTATCGCTGACACTGACGTGGGGCAAGCTGTGTGGTTTGCTGTGCCTCACACCATGCAGGGTACCTTGGCCCGATCACTGGAAGTGGAGTCAGCACAGGAGTCTTTAGTGCCCCGATGTCCAGTGCGGGCAGTGATGCTTGATGAAGGGGAGGATCACAGCGTCAAGGAGATGTTGAAGTACTTGCAGACGACCATCAGGGACATCGCTTCCAGGGTACGCACTACGGAGACTCGCCATCCCCCACCCAAATGGCCGGAGTGTTGGACATGTGGACAGATGGGGCACCTGAGAGCCAACTGTCCTCAGTAGCAGTAACAGCAGCAGCAGAAGCAGCAGTAGCAACAGCCAGGGAGCAGGCATCAAGGAGCAGGTGAGAGCACGATTTCTTCGGGAAACTTGTAAACATCAGTCTTGAGGGGCAAAGGTCGGTGATTGCTGGAGAGAAGGCCCCAATGCTTTTGCAATTTCGTTCAATGAAACAAGACTTCAATGCCATATTGGTGAAGGGGAGCCTAGATGATGTTTCTTACAGGAGCGACTATAACAGTGGTAAGACCCAACATTCTTTGGCCTTCCCTCCAGCGATCATCCAATAAGAATATGGATCACTGCTATTTAACAACAGTAACGGGCGAGACCACACCAGTCAAAGGTAAGAGAAGGGTACTCTTACAGCTCGGTAACCTTGAGATAGATCATGATATATACATAGCAGAAATAGAGGACGAATGCATTTTAGGTCTTGATGTTTTACGTAAGCTTGGGTGCTGTATTGATACTCGACTGGAGGTGTTACGTGTAGGTAATACCGAGATGTAGTGTCAACACGACGAGATTTATTTTCGCCAACGAGCTGCCCAGTAGTGTGTAACCAGTCAACTGTGCCCCCTGCATCTAGCAGAGTTGTTATCCCAGGCAGATGCCAGGTAAAATTTGTCAGGCGATTGGGCATAATCGATCCAGCCCAGGAGGGTGGCATTTTACCCGATGGTGTCATTGTAACCAGGAAATTGATTTTTTTAAAATCGGAGAGTTTGCCTAGGATGATTAATTTATCTGACTGTGCTATCCAGCTTGAAGAGGGGGCCACAATAGGGTTTTGCAAGCAGGTCTCACAGGTACTTCGAAATGTTCCAGAAGTTTCACTATCACTTCCTACTGAATGTCCTCTTCCAGATGCTCTGGGGGAACTGCTGACAAGAACAAAAGAAAACCTCAACTAGCGACAGGAGAGGGCAGTTTCAGAATTGTTACGGAGAAATAGAGGTGCTTTCTCCTGCGAGCCCAATGACCCTGGCAGAACTAATGTTGCATGCCAGCACATCGACACAGAGGATGCCAGATCCATAAAGCAACCACCAAGGCGACTACCACTAGCTTCATATGAGGTCGTTGATGGAGTTCTGAAAGAGATGAGGGATTTAGATGTGATAGAGCCATCAGTCAGTCCATGGTCTTTCCCATTGTGCTTTTTAAAAAGAAAGATGGCTCTATAAGATTTTGTGTTGATTACCGCCAACTTAATAATGTGACCAAGAAAGATTCTTACCCACTCCCTAGGACAGACGACACCCTGAATAGCCTAGCAGGTTCACAGTGGTTTTCTACTCTAGACATGAGGAGCGGGTATTGGCAGTGCGAGGTGGCCTGGGAAGACAAGGAAAAGACAGCCTTTTGTGTCCAATTGAAAGTAACCTGGCAATTCAAGGTTATGCCCTTTGGGCCATGCAACGCCCCTGCCACCTTCGAACAACTAATGGAGAAAGTTCTGCTCTTAGATATTTATCAGGTGTACCTAGGCGACATTGTGGTCACAGAAATAACTTTTGAAGAGAACCAGACATGCTTAGATTCTGTGTTTCATAAAGTGACTGTGGCCAATCTGAAATTGATTCCCAAGAAATGCCACCTTTTCCAAAATAAAATTAATTTCTTGGGCCATGTTGTATCAGCATATGAGATTGAAACAGACCCTGAGAAGACCAGAGCAACAAGAGACTGGCCTCTACCAAAGGATAAAACTTAAATTCGAAGTTTTCTGGGCTTATGTGCTTACTACATTCGATTTGTCCCTGGGTTCGCCACTATCGCCAAACCTCTGCAAGATTTGACGTGAGGCAAAAAGAAAATTTTGTTGGACCCCAGAGTGCGAAATTGCTTTCAATAGACTAAAGGAAATTCTAATATCTTCCACAGTACTGGCTTCCCGAGTAGAGAGGGTGAATTTATTCTGGATACTGATGATAGTGATGTTGGAATCGGGGCTGTATTATCTCAAATCCAGGATGGAAAAGAGCAGCCATTGGAATACTTCAGTAAGGTGCTACACCATCCCTAGAGGAACTACTGTCTGACGCGCAGGGAGCTTTTGGCAGTGGTGAAGGCAATTGCACATCATTTTCAACCATATCTTTATGGCAGAGACTTCATCCTAAGAAATGATCATGCTTCATTACGCTGGCTGCTAAATTTCAATAACCCCGAAGGTCAAATAGCCTCGTGGATACAGCACCTGAAAGAATATGACTTTGAAATACACCACAGGTCTGGACGCCTCCACAGCAGTGCAGATGCACTCTCCAGGAGACCATGCGAACCATTATGTCGTCATTGTCAACACCAGGAGGAGAAGATTTGTGTATCGTGGAATGCAAGGAGGACAAGAATTCAAGGCCCTGTATCTGGTGATGGGTCACCTACATGGGATGAAAAGGATGTAAGAGATTATCATCTAAGTGACCCCACCGTGCATCCAATATTGGAGTGGAAGGAAACTGGGCATCGACAGAGATGGGAGGAGATATCTAGCCTAGGCGTGACATTCAAAGCGTACTCGGCACAGTGGAATTCCCTTGTTATAAATAATGGTGTGCTTTACAAGAATTGGGAAAGTAACGATGGGGGACAGAGTCATTTACGATTGGTGCTAGCAGAGTGCCGAATCCCATAAGTGCTAAGAGAACTGCACAAAACAGCAGCAGGTGGTCACTTCGGTGTAAATGAGACACTTGACAGAGTTCGAATGAGGTTCTATTGGCTGCATTGTCGTCAGAATGTTGAGAAGTGGTGCCGTCTGTGTGATGCATGTACTGCAAGGAAGGGTCCGAGGATTAAGGGACACGGTCCTCTCTAGAAGTACAATGTTGGGGCTCTATTCGAGGGGATGGCAGTTGACATTCTCGGACCCCTACCAATCACTGAGAGGGGAAATAGATACCTTCTGGTAGCACAAGACTATTTCACAAAGTGGCCCAAGGTCATACCAGTGCCAAACCAAGAGGCAGGCATAGTAGCTGATGCTCTTGTCGAGCATGTTTTTTTTCCAGGTTTGGAGTGCCAAGGTTCGTTCGGACCAAGGACGAAATTTTGTAGCTACTCTTTTCCAAGAAGTAACGAGGATTTTAGGAATGAAGTAAACCCGAACCACGGCATTACACCCTCAGTCGGATGGAATTGTTGAGAGACTAAATTTTACCCTGGAACAGTATATGGATAACTTCGTAGAAGACAATCAGAGGGATTGGGACTTAGGGTACCCTTATTTCTCCTCGCTATAGCTCGGGGCTCCACGAGTCCACAAGGGTAACACCTTAAAGGATGCTGTTTAGGAGAGGGCTTCGCCTACCTGGTGACCTGCTGTTCGGACGTCCTGTGGAGGAAGAAGCAGCCACCCCAGAATATGCTATTAAATTACATCAGAAGTTTATCGACATTCATTAGTTTGCCCGGAGGCACCATGACATTAACAGTGACAATGAAAACACGATATGACCGAAGAAAACCTGAGGAGACTTGTCGAGAAGGACAGCTGTGGTTATTACAAACCTCAAAGGAAGAGAGGGATATTGCCAGAAGCTTAAGAAATCTTGGGAAGGCCCGTACAGCATTTTGAAGCAGATAAACGATGTGGTCTACAGGATTTGCCGACAGGGCTCCCGGGCTAAGCTGTACGAAGGTACTGAGTCTGTAGAGTCTATTTGGGATGAACAGACTTAAGGAGGGGGCCGTGTTACGTGCTGCAACTGGCGCCGACTCAATTGCCCCGCGCCATAATCGGAGACCCACCTCGCCCTCCCATTTTCCTGGAACGATGCGCTCGCGGCCTCCTGAGCCCACCTTATGGGAATCCCGTCGTGAATGCCGGCAGCGGCGAGACTTGCTGGCGTCACAGACCTCCTCTCCCCTGCTAGAGTTTCCGATACGTTTAGCGACGACGAAAGAATGTTCTGGTGGGACTGACTGGCGCCTCAGCCCTCCGCGACGCATCACGCGAGTTGGGGAAGATTCTAGGTGGCGGCCTAAAACCTATATATACTGCCGCAACCCAGCGGCCGGCAGTCTTTGACGGAGGCCGCCTGGCGAGTGTGTGCGAGCGAAATTAAATTTGGACGACGACTGGAGATTGCGGGACTACGGCGAGTGAGGTGTTCGTGGCTTGAATGGACGAGAGGGTGTGAAACCGACGAGTGAAGCCTATTGTGTGCGAGGGCGCTTGGAGGACTCTAGAACATTGCGACTGGCGGGACATGGACTGAACTGAGGTGGGACTGAATAGAACTGTAATACTGATTTTATTGTAAATATTCGAAATGTCAAATATGGATGCATATATTATAAAATAATTGAATAGGTTTATACACTGTCTATTGGGAATGATCTTTAATTATTTAATTTCATTGATTTCTTTGTCGTGATTATAAATGTAATAAGTTGGTGTCAATTGTGAACAGTAAGTGATTTCAATTTATTGTGAGAATTTGAGTTCAGAGAATTTTGTTGTAGTTATTGTAAATAAAATAAGGAATTTGCAATTAATTCTTTTATTTGATTAAGACTGCCATCCCTTAACTTGGTTGGTAAAGCCCATTTAATTTCTAGAGAGAGAAATTGTAACAATACCTATAAGTTGGTCAAAATTCACTTGCAGGATTTCATCCGCACGAGTTCCCTCGTGAGGAAATGATCCTGGCAGCAGCACCAGGTCGCTGTCACCATATTTTTGCATTGTCATCGGGTTTCTATATGTATACCAATTTCAGCACGATTGAATAACTAGAAGTGTGTCAAAATTCACTTGTAAGATTTCACCTGAGCGTGCAAACAAACAAACTAACTAACTAACAAGGCAAGTTAAAAGCTTTTAAAAATACCGTAAAGACTTATTACTTTTGCACAACAATGACCAGTTTAAAAATTCTAATTTTTTATTTTCTCCACTTACACCATCACTTTATGGAATGATTAACTACACGCAGTTTTACTTCCTTATAAATTTATTTTTAAATTTATTCCGAAACAAATTTTTTTTCTAGTCATAGGTCGAACTTTCTTCGACTGTCTTTTAAGAATCACAAACAAAATAACTTACTAATTAATTCTTATCTGCATTATTCTTCCGTTTTAAAACGTAAGAGTATATGGATAATATTTGAAAATCTATGCAAATAGGAAAAAAGCATCATCGTGACAGCGGTACCTCACAATGAATTATCGTCACAAAGCATTTTTTGCTATTCATTTAACTACGCTGATCGTACTATGTATGTTATGATTAAAATAGACAAAATGGCGAAGCCATACATGGTAATTAGTTTCTCAACAGTCTTGGAACAAAATCAGATGACGCTGCCAATGGTGTCAATGCGGGAATGTTATGTCCAACCAAGCCTGTCTTCCGATTGGCAAATTGCAGCACTTCTATTCGCAACACAGTAGTGTAGTGCTGCGTTGCCTACTGTTACAATTGTAAGGCGTGGCATGTTTAATGTTACAACTGTAAGGCGTGGCATGTTTAATGGTTCAACTTGTCTGGCGCTTTAACTGCGCAGCATAGTTTTTGAGATCCTGGTTTTTTGACGAAACTATTAAACGTGCCCCCAGTACGTTAACCTACGTAAAAACATCATACCCCAGACGAGGACGGAACGGTACTTTAAAAATACCACGCATGCTGCAAATATCGTTAAACGGATGCCTGAGGGGCGTATCTGAGTTCATGAAGGATGAAGGTCTTAATAGAAAACAATAAAAGATATAATTTTATTTATATTTTATTCACTCAGCTATTATTTACAGCATTTGATTATCTGTCTCCACTATTACTATTTTTATTCAATAGTAAGCACAATATTTAATGTATATTTCAACTCTAATTAACGTCCTTCTTAATGTCTATCTCTGTTTGGTTACAGTAAATTAACTCGTACTCATCATTAACACGTGTCCAGTCTATCTGTTGCCATAATTTATAATGTATTTTACTAATGCATCTAGTCCAGTAGTTCAGCCTGCCAGCCGCACCCTTCACTGCTAGATAGGTATACTCGCAGTCGCAGACTTCCCTTCCGCTGCCCACTTCTCTCGACGCTCGTTCTTCTATCGCTCGGAACTCAGTCACTCATTCACTCAACAACTACAACTCAACTTGTGGCCGGAGGCTTGTAGCAATATCTATACCGTTCGCCCTGACCATCTGGAAGGTTCAGCGCATCCCAGAGTCACGCTGAGAGAACGAGGTTAGTAATCCAGAGCATTCTTCAGCTTACGCCGAAAAAGAGATTATCGTGTCGGTTCGCTTTTTGTGACACATACGTGGAACCGGCCTATCGCTCGCCTATACATTGAAAACAACCATTTTACTTGCTGCCGCCATATCATATAACTGCTGTTCAATTCCATTCGCTCGCGCAGGAAGCGGTGCAGCGAATCAATATTATTTTGGATCCCTACAATGTGGTTAAAAACGGCTTTTTCAGACAGCCGTATCTTAAAAAACATGCTAGCCGGACGCGAGTCAAATTACGATAGGAGCCGGTACCGAACTTTGCTACAGACTTTTCATCAATAAATTGATAGGGTCACCGCTGAATGTCCCGTAGGTATACGTAGCGCTACGAGCACACTGCACGCCAGTTCAGAGTCCTGCACGTAGCGGCGATGGCGCTCTTGTAGTGCGTGCCAGTGTAGCCTTATAGCTCCTGCACTTCGCGGCAAAAAAAAAGCAGAAAAACTTTGCAGGCAGGCGGGACTCTTAAGGCTTGGCGTCATCCCTTCTTGCAGAAAGTTTTCGTTTTTGCGTCACAATTTAGGATTCATAGTAATTACTGACAATGCACGGTTATAGAAAATTTACATTTTACTAGTTGTGTAATATTTTTGTGCGTAAATTTATTTGTGTGTTATTTGTTTGTTGTAAAAAGTAGAAGAATTTATTAATAAAATATAAATATGTTCTCCAAATTTTACAAGCAGATAAAATAAAATTAAAATTACCTACAAAAATATTAAACTACTAAAAACATGTGAATTTCCTATAACTGTACAGTGTCAGTAATTATTATGAATATAAAATTATGACGAGAAAACGAAGAATTTCTAAAAAAGAGGCGAAGAAGAGCCTTAACGCGGCTGCCTAGTACGAGACCATGAGTGTGAAAATATGGACATGGTTTTATACGTTAAATTAATTAGGCGTGTTTCGGCCACCTATCACGACATCGCTTTCAAACAACGTAGACACAAACGGTTATCAACGTACGCCTGCTTACTCTCTTGTAGCATCGATCTTCTCTTCATAGGGCACCAAGTTTTTTTTGGTTTGAATGCCATAGAGAGGAAAGGTCCCACACTAGGCAGCGTCCTTCTTGAGTGAGTGAAGAGATTTGTGCGGCTCTTAACATCGAGGCCTTGAGAGTCGATGAGGGTGAAGCGAGGTGAGTATGGAAACGCGCCGGAATGCACGGGCATGGAAGGGAAGTGGATTTCGCCGTACGAAATTCCGGGATCGACTCAACCGAGAACAGAACCCGGTTCACTTAGGCGGGAGACGAGTAGTCTAACCACTACACCACTGCGGTCCCCACGCCCTTCAGGGTCTGGGAACCACATGCCTGACGGCGACTATTTCCATATTTATTTCCTCTGCGGCACTCTATCAATATGACATTTCGCGTCATTGTGCACGGTGTTTCCGATCCGAATGGGAAAACAAATAATATAGGTGATACATCTATCGGTATCGTCTCTGCAACGGGTCCGCGGTGGCGTAGTGGTCAGACTACTCGCATCCCATCTAGGCGAACTGGGTTCGATTCCCGATGTCTTCGCTGCCAGATTGCACGTGGGCATCGTGCCGGACGATGCCGCTGGTCGGCGGGTTTTCTCGGGAATCTCCCATTCCCCCCCGCCCTTGCACTCTGGCGCTGCTCCACGTTCACCTCGCTTCACCCTTATGAACTCTCAAGACATCTATGTTTAGAACCGCCCGAAACTCTCCACCCGTCTCTGCAACAGAGTGGTGAAAATAAATCATATTTGTGTCAATTTCGGCTCGTGAATTGCATACACAGGCGGATTGTGATAGTAAGCTAATGTAGACAATAACAGTAACACGTAATACTAGACGTAAATTAGCGTAGGCTGTTCACTGTAAAGTGAGCACTTTTGAAATCAACCGTTGAAAAATAACTGCCCATAATTACTCATTTAAACTACAATACACACTGGCAGACAGTCTCCTATCGTCTGTTCACGGTAAAGTGAGCACTTTTGAGGGCCTAGTTACTCTTTTTCTATCAGCCATTTTTTTTATCCTTCCACCCATTTATAAAATAAATATTGCTATATAAGTAATAAACACAGTTTATATATTTCACCATATTCGAAAGTTATCGTCTAAGGCCACAATAAAATATATTTTTTGACCAATATTCCTAATGAGAGGTCTATCAAAAAGGCTCACTTTACAGTGAATAGTTAAGTTGGCAGCCAGATAATAATCATAGCCATAGACGTGCGCATGGGGTGTGCTGGGTGTGATCAGGCACATCCTAATGACCTGATAGATCTTCCTGTTTTGGATTTTCATCTCTTTACAAAACTTAGCTTGGGTCATAGAAAAATCTGGACGTGCGAAGCGACTACCTAAGTATTTGTAATGTATACTGATTAATTGTGAATTTCAAACGTATAAAAATGTTTTCGCTCTTGAGTTTTTCGAAAATTTACCTTGGGAAATGACTGCTAAATGGGGTCTTCTTGTACTACCCTGTTTTGGCACAACTTCTGAGTAACTATCACTATTTTAAAACTAAAAATAAAAATTTACTTGAAAGAAACCCCTCTGGACTTTCATTTTATAAGCAGCCATTTGTGATTTGCAATGTGGCACAGCCTAGTGATGAAGGCTGCGCACGTCAGTGAGCATAGCTCTTAAGAGTTGTTATTATGTCACTGCAGTATTAAAATTCATGGCCAATGAAGGCCGTGTTTCTTGCTTTATGCGCACAACAGTATGCATTTGTATATATTAGCAGTAGCAGCTCATTTACATTCCTTACAATTCCACGGTTTTAAGTGGATGGGGCATGAATAAATTAATCAGGCCCATTGCTGTGTTTAGCTGGGTTAGCAATAAAAAAATATATATGCGTTAAGATTTATGCAGTAAGCGCTGATCTGCGACATACAGAAACACGTCTTCTGTATTTGCGGTTTAAATTGATGTTTTAACATTTAATTCCAGTCAGTGGAAACAGGAGGCAATCCTGTCACGTTTACAACATTTTCTTTCAGAGAAGCTTATTTTTACCAACAAATATAATCATAAACACGTGCACACACACGCCTTTTTATATATTTTTTATACTTACAATAGTGTCAATAACAGTATCCCGTCAACAACACCGACTGCTCTGTTCTGATTGGTCACCGCCTCACAAGTTTCACTTAAGATATAAAATATAACTATTTATTTTAACGCTTAAGGAAATCCCGAAAACGCACACGACCTTTAAGTACCACTGGAAATTAATACATAAACTAATACACTTTCAGTTCTGCTGCACACGAAATAGAGGATAATTTAACGCTTAATTTTTTCTATTGTAAACCCAGTTTTATTCTTACTTATGGCAGAATGATACATAATGAGAAGGAAAAGTAGATCCTAAGCAGGGCTTTCAAAAGTGCTCAATCGACTGTTAACAGCTTATAAAACTGAAAATAAATAAAGAAAACAAAAAATATATATATATTTTTTTACGTTATTAGCTCTCTATACTTCGGAACCCTTACATTAGTTGAAATTTGTTCAGCTTTTCATTCGAAAAAAAATCACGTCACTCTTAATTTAATGTGAATACCCTAAGGCACGACCTGTAAAGTTAACGCAGATATCCACGTTGGCTTCAATATAAATCGGTCTTTAGTGCGTCACATGCTTGCTGAGATTCTAGAAAGAAGCGAGCTCACTCTAACAATATTGTCTATTTCATGTAAGCGGGGTAAATTTCAACTGTTTCTAGAAAAGTAGCGCTGCGGCAACGTATCCTTCTGCCACAACAGTTCTGTCAGTGAAGAAAACAACGTTACACAAATGTACTGAGTCCAAAGCACACTTGCATTTTCCTCGTGTTTCCTGATATGACAGGCACTGAAAGGTTGACGTTAGCTGACTTCCGTCCAATAATAAATGTAGGATGGTATAGCTAGGCTGTCATTCCAACTTGTTATATTTTTGTAATTGCCAAATAAGTTAGCTGGTGCTCTGTCTTTATTTTATTTCATGGAAAAAAAAAGGGGGGAGGGGGCGGACTTCAACATAGCAATTGTTGTGTTAACACACACACTTTTAGCGAAGTTGATCTTACACACGTTGGATTTACAATATACTGTAGGCCAAATAAACAAATATTATTTTTACACTTCTAAAGAGTTGAAAATGCGGTCTTTTTAGGCCGTGTGCATTTAAAACATTCTAGTAACGGTTTAGAATAACATTATTTATAAAACACACAAACTTACAATTTGTATTTCGCAACTTCTTGAACACGTGTTTTTCTGTGGAAAGCCTTGCACGATTACTTCACTAAAATCACGTCTGTCCGTCATTCATATGAAATACAGTGATTTATTTGCATAATCATTCTATAAAATCAACACAGCGCCCGTTTTTTCTGAAACAAACAAACAATTTAAATTTCGAAACATCAATTATATTTGTGTCGCTTCATGGCGGATGCCTGTTGGAAAATTGCGGGACAAGCCGTTTTACGATGTGGTAAACATATGGCGATCATATTATATTTCATTCATAAAACGCACTAAGGCAGCAACCATCTACAGTGATCGGCAGTTATATGGGCACGTCTCCGCGTTGGGTGCGTCGCAGCGGGTTCGTCGGAGAAAAGCGGGTAAAACGGAGTGGAAAGGGGAAATGGGACTCTTCCCAACACTACGGAGCTCACGCGCCCATATACTTGCCGGCCACAGTATGCTCGATGAAAGCAAATATAAAAATAATTAACTACTGATAAAATATCCCGACAACACCAGCAAGGTACTCGCTTGGACGTGATCAAAAAGAGCACACACGCAACGACGTTCACCGGGCTGGAAATGTTTCATTCATCGTAAGTGTCTGCATGTTCCGTAATAATTGCTACAGGCAGTTCACGGTAAAGTGAGCACTTTTGAGGCCGTAGATACTTTTTTCTTTCAGCAATTTGTTTTCCTCTAACCACTTTTTAAAATAAATACTGCCGTGTAAGTAATAAGCACAGTGTGTATATTCCACTGCATTCGGAATTTAACGTCTAAGGCTAAAATACAATATATTTATTGACTGTTATTCCAAATGAGAGGGCTTTCAAAAGTGCTCACTTTACAGTGAACGGCATATAAACATGTTTTCAAAGCCAATCCACTAAAAAAGTAAAAGAAAAGAAAATCATATTGGTTTATAACATAATTTACACCATGAATGTTGTAAGTATAATTAAAGTTTTAAATTACAACTTTTAGTTCGGAGTAGTATTTTTTCCAAAACCATCATCAGTATCGCCAACATAACAATATACATCACGTAGCAATTCATCTGCTGACGCAATACTTAGCAAACGAGAGCATTTACTGTTTACATACTGTGTAGGTTGGTCACAGTGTCTGTCAAATATACGAAATTGACAACAGTGTTAAAATACATGGATGTATGAATGTAATATATCATATATACATGTGTAAAATATTACATACATATGGCGTAAAAATATGTAACTTACTTTGAGTAAAAAAATTCTGTAATTGATTTTACCGCTGAACACTTCATTTCTCTGCTAAACAAAGCCCTGTAAACCTATTCGTCCCGTACTGTATTAGTGTACTTAGCTGAACTCCTGTATAACTATGGCAAAATACTACTCTTGCACTTCTATTTTTGGTGACCGCAAAAAAATTGACCAACCCTGCGATTAGTTATTCATAGTACCTTGAGTCCAATGTTTGAACATTGAAATATAACTCTTCTGCAAGATGATATAATGAAAAATACGCAAACTTTTAACGAAGTATTTATATTTCCATATCAAGCAATTATTGTTTTCTGAATATACGGAAGTAAATCAGAAGCCAAGTGAGCAGCTTTCAATTACAGTTAGTACAAGAACAAAAGGAAGTCTGTAGTAAAAACTTTTTCTTTGGAAACTTTTCTAGTAAACATTTACTGTATGAGGTGCACATAACAATCACATCAGCATAGAAGTCTCGAATAACCATCTCACAACAAATCTGGAAATTTTTCGCCTCTTCCAGAGCAATCGTATGCAATTCTTTTTTTTTTTTGTAGCCAGAAATGGGGCACTTGCAGCCCCACCGAATGTCGCTGTTTGCAATTCATATTTCTGTATTGCTTTTTCAGGTGACTTACTCCACAAAGTTCTTTGACGACGACGGTCTTCTGGGTTGACTCTGATCTGAAGATACGTTTTCTCAATGTTTGCAGTGAAGCAGATTTGATGAGAAAGAAACCGTAGATAACGATAAAGTACACTTGTTCCGTGGCCCGCCAGTATACTACAAATGAAAGCCTTCTCGGAGGCGAAAGTTCTGGTCCCCGTGCCGTCGTGACACCTGCCATCAGGTGGTGACGGTAAGAAGTTTTATTTTGTGGACAAGGATGAAATAAAATACTGGCCACTACACCTATATGCCTGTTTACTTTATACAACAAAAACGAGCTAACTCCACTACTACCAACACAAACATTTTAACATTCTCTACAACCACCACTACCAACACAAACTTTCTAACATTCTCTACAACCACCACTACCAACACAAACTTTCTAACATTCTCTACAACCATCACTACCAAGACAAACTTTCTAACATTCTCTACACCCCCACTCAATTTGAAGTTGTTATCTTTTGAATAACTTTAAATTGCAAAAAAATAAATAAAATAAGTCTTCAATCAAGAGGTAAAACGTTTAACATGTCCCTAAACATTTTGAATCTTTGTACTGACAGTGCCTTTGTAAACATATCAGCATAATTTTCTTCAGATTTTACATACTCAGCAACAAATTCATTCCTCGAAACAACACCTCTGGCAAAATTATCTCTAATGTCAATGTGTTTCTTTTTGAATTTTTATGGTTATTTATCACATGGATAGCACTTTGGTTATCACAATATAACACTGGTACAATTTCAGCAGCAGATAAACTTCGAAGTAAGCCGTGGAGATGAATAACTTCACAAGTTGTCTGAACCGCTGCCACATACTCCGACTCAGCTGTCGATAGTGCCACTGTCTGCTGCTTCACAGACTGCCGCGAGACGAGGTTGCCAGCATATAACACTGCTGAATCACTGGTGCTCTTCCGATCTTCTTGATCACCTGCCCAATCAGCACCTGTAAAGGCTATCAAGTTCTCCTGCTGATTCTTCTTGAAAACAAGCACGTGATTCTTGGTAAGACCCGGGTACCGCAGAATTCGCTTTGCTGCACTCCACAAACAGTTTGTTGGCCTGTCCAGAAACCTACTTAGATAGAATGTCGCGAACATTATATCTGGTCTGCTCACCAAACACAAATACATTAGACAGCCAATGAGTTGTCTGAAAGGAACATTTACAATCTCCCCAGCAAATTATGGAACTGCATCATGAGCCATTGAAGTCTGCATTCCTTTACATTTGTCCATATTGCATTTTTTAATGATATATTCAATCGTTCGTTGCTGTGAGATTGTGACATTGTCTTCATTATTCACAATGTCCATACCCAGGAATGAATTTAACAGCCCCAAATATTTTGCATTAAATTCATCTTTCAGATAACAAACAAAGTCTACTATTTCCCTCTCAGTTCCAAAAAGAGAAATGTCACCCACAAAAATTATTAGATTCAAGTGTTTTTTGCGATAAAGGCACACATCCCTTGCAAAACGTTCGAATCCTGACTTAGTGGAGTGAAACCTTTGGTTCCAACATCTTGGAGCACCTTTAAGCCCATGCAATGCTCTGTTTAGCTTCAGTACTTCTGATTCACGGTCTACTCGTTGTGGTTTCTTGATATAAATATCTTGTTCCAACTCACCATTTAGGAAGGCAGTGGGAATATCAAGTTGTCTTAGTTCAAGATTTTTGTGCAGGACAAATGATATCATTGTTCTGATTGTCATCATTTTTGCTACTGGAGAGTACGCATCATAGTCGCAGTTTTCTTGAAATCCGCGGGCCACTAGTCTTGCCTTTTTCAGACTATTTTGTTTTGTGCGGAAAATCCATTTCGTGTCAATGGGCTCGATTCCCTCGGGTAGCTCGGCAGGTTCCCATGTGTGAACATTTTTGTGTGCTTCAAGTTCATTCCTTTTAGCATCTTGCCAAACATTATCTGCTTCGACAGCTTCTTCATATGCGTTAGGGTCCCCAGACATTAGCCAATAGGCACTGGTCAACTCAAAGTCTCCAAATCTTCCTGGAAGAGACAGATTCCGCCTTGGTCTCAGCTTTCCTGTTGAACTGCATGCCTCACTTGCGCCATTGTCAAAACCTCGAAAGCTTTACTCTCATTTAGGTCTGTGGTTTCTTCTTTATCATTAGGTTTTGCAATTTATTCTCTTTCTCTGCTTTTTGCTCTAAAATCACTTTTAGTTTTGGATCAACAGGGCCTTCTTTGAAAAAAATCACATCTGTCTAATCAAATGTAACATCGTGTGACACTTATATATGACTTGTGACCGGTTCCCAAAACCTGAATCTATTTGGACTATATCCCACCATCCTCATGGGTTTCGCTCTTGCTCCTTGCTTACCTTTCGGTGGCAATTTTACAGCCCAAGCCTTTATCCAAATACTTTCAATTTTGATAAATCTACCTTTCCATGATAAGCACTAGATGGAATGTCTCCATTCAATACTGTGGTTGGAGATCCGTTAATCTGGTACGTAGCTGTTCGTATTGCTTCACCTCACAAAGTCTTGGGTAGATTCGTGTCAACAAACATACTTCACACTTTGTTCAGAAGAGTCTTATTCATTCTCTCACTTACCCCATTGCTCTGCGGACACTACGAGGCAGTGTATTCTAACCTGACACCTTTGATTGAGTAAAAAAATTCTAGGTCCCTAGATGAAAATTCACCTACATTGTCACACCTCACATTAGAGACAGAATGTGCTCCAAGCTGGGTATTAAAGTGGTTTATGTATTTCTTCAGATTTTCGACTGCCTCTACTTTATTATGGAGTAGATACACAACCACAAAGTGAGAATAGTAATCGATCAGTGTTTTATAGTATTTCTCACCATTCATAGTACGAAGGTTAACTGGTCCACCCACATCTGTATGTAGAAGTTACCCTACTCTCCGAAACTGTGGTGTCTCCACAGTGGAAAAGGGTTGTCTCTCTGCCTTTCTTTGACGACGTGAATCGCATACTTTGCTCGAGTTTGGCAGTCCCATCAATTTCAAACTTTTGTAATTCAGATGACCAAACCTGCGGTGCCACAGATCTTCCACTTTTGTTAGTGTACAATTTTCTGCTTTACACAGGTGTGAACCCAACTACATACAATTTTCCTGCCAGACTACAAGGGATTTTCAGATGGTGGTCATCAACTATTTCAGCAATATTTTCATGGAAAATTACTTCCTTTCCAGACTTTAAATCTTTTCAACTGACAACAAGTTCAATGTTTAGTTGGGGGACAATAAGAACTTCCAACTTTATTACCAGTTCATTATTGTACAGTCAGAGTGTTCCCATCTGTATTGCTATCAACTCTTCTCCATTTGCTACTTTTAACTTTTGCAGGCTGTTGCAGATCCTTAATATCGCACATATAATTTTTTTAATGCACACCTACTAAATTATATGTACATCCTGATTCAGAACAAACTTAACATCATTGTTTTCACTAAATAATATAGAGCCTCTTCAAATGTTGCCACAAAGGAAACCTCTTCATCTGAGCACTCTTCATTGTCAAAACAGCGATAGTTATTTCTACCCACACTTTCACCGGGACTTGCTCGCTCACGACTTGTATACCTCTCATAACATTGTTCATAGCTACTATAGCCACTCTGGTAGCCCCAAACTCGGTTACTATAACCACCACGACCACCCTGACCACAAATACTGTTGAAATGTCCACCAGAAATTTTACTGCCACTTTTAGCCCATTTGGGGCACTCTTTGAATAAATGTCCTATTTTGCCATACTCGAATCCCTTCCTACGTCTGTCATTTACTCTAACATTGAATGAACTTTCACTTGCGTTATTTGTATGAATGTGGTCCAGCTTAAATTCTGCATCTAGTAGTTTGTATTTGACAAACTCCAAAGTCAAATCAGTAAATATCACCCTGCTCGAGCTTGGTTCCCATCGCCTCCAGGTCCCTCACTAAACCGTAAAACTTTTGAAAATGACCCTGGAGCGAAGTCGTACATTTCAAATCTAATAACCTCTTCCTGACTAGCAGTTTTGATAGTGTGCTTTTTTTTTCAAACATTACTTAATGCTGTTAACAAACCTCGAGCCATTTCACAATCCTTAACATAATCAATATATCGATCGCTTACACAATTAATAATAATATTCTTTGCCTTTTGGTTTGCTGCTTCAGTTTCTTTTTCCATTGCTGTATCCACTTCATTATTGACAAACGACTTCACTTCCCGTTCGTCTAGTAAACACAAAACCCTAAATTTCCAGTTTCTAAAATTTGTGTCCGTTAGCTGTGGATAAGGGTTTGTAGAAACACTAACGGCCATCTTTTCGAAGTTTTATATAAATTGGAAACCCTGCTTGCATTTACTTTACCAACCGCAATTCCATATTATTTTTTCCTATGCTTGAATTCTTGACTGAGCCCATAACCTTTTATTTTTGTGGGCGAGGATGAAATAAAACACTGGCTACTACACCTATGTGCCTGTTTATTTTGAACAACGAAAATAAACTAACTCTGCTACTACCAACACAAACATTTTAATAT
Organism: Dryococelus australis; assembly: GCA_029891345.1. Taxonomy (NCBI): domain Eukaryota; kingdom Metazoa; phylum Arthropoda; class Insecta; order Phasmatodea; family Phasmatidae; genus Dryococelus; species Dryococelus australis. The sequence goes on from CM056997.1 coordinate 134,682,109, forward strand.
TCTCTACAACCACCACTACCAACACAAATTTTCTAATGTTCTCTACATGTTGGTAGTAATGTGCCGAGGGGTTCGACATGGTGTGAGGTCGGAAATTACGAGTTGGAAGGGCGCCACTCAGTAAGTTCTCCTACTGACACGGTTAAGATTGTGTATCTCAGGGCATGCGGCAGTTCCGCCGAATGGATATCTTCCCCTCAACAACACAATTACATTGCGTGTAGACATGCACATGGCACACAGGACCTGACTTCTACATCCCATTGTCAGCCACTCGCATTCTGGCTGGGTGGTGGCTATCTGTACCACTGAACAATAATGTAGGTGAACACTGTGTTCGGTTGTGACACATTTATTTACATACTCGATAGATAGGCGTAGAAAAACCAAGCCCCAATAATACATTGGACCGCACTACAAATTCATGTACCGCTGATCCACTGATTTCATCCTCAGTATAACCAAAATTTATAAAAACGTGTTGTGCACACGATGGCCAATGAGCCATCAGGACAATGACAGTCGTTACCATAAATCTAATACTTCAGCTTCCTTGTGCCGAAAGTGTTACAAAGAGGGGGTTGGAGTACGCATCGCAGGCGAAGCAAAAGCATACAATTTGATTAATTTAATTTGGAAGGGCACATGTGTCTTAAGAGAGGAGAATGAGTAAATGAGTGTAGTCCACACTTGTGTTTCTTTTAATTGGTCGCACAATTATCCCTCCTCCCTTCCCCAACTGTCAGTGATATGCCATCACGTGTAGTCTGAGCGTTTCCATAGCATTTCCTAACCTTTTGGCTATAGTACTTAAAAAAATATTCGGTGGAATGGTGACATGAAGTTTGTTTGAGTGTAGTTTTAAAAAAAATTCCGAGGATGCAGTGTGAAAATGTCTAGATCACTCACCTTACATTAAGGTGGGGTCAATACTGGATTTTAGCATGTGGCAAAAATGGGGGAAGTTTCTGTGGACTGGTGGGTTCTAAGGGTTTTACCATTTATTCCACTGATACATACCATCTTTCCTCAACACGCACCTCACTAGTGCAGTAGACAACTGTTGAGCACCGCTATTTCATCAACAGGTCTATTATTTTGTATTTCAAAAATATTTATCTTAATTAAATATACCTTCGTCACATTAAAACTCTCAGGGGAAGTTGAAGGAACTTTAAAAGCAAATATTCACTGCTATTGATAGCAAAAAAAACTGCTTTCAGTAAACCTAAATTTAGGGTAATTCGTTATTAACAACCGTTTGCTGTATGACTGTTGCAAATTTAAGAGAAACATAAATATTTTACCGTTACGAACACCGTACAAGTTCGTCAGCAATTTAAAAATAGGCTATACAACTTCATTGAGGGGAGGGGAAAAAGTACACACTGAGGTCTGATGGGACTAAGGGTGGAGAATTAATTCTTAATACAGGATCAGATAATTCTCTTGTTATATATAATGTAAGTATCGATATACTTATAGAAAAGCAACAAATGTAGTGTACATATTATGGCAACATGACGAAATTATGTAAATTTCTACACTAAGAAGGTTTCTTAAAGTGTATACAAATGTAAGCATACAACTCAGAATAATACTTAGAGCTTCATTAACCAACTGTTCAGCCGAATGTTCCTTTTCTACTCTACATCATGCTAAAACTACACTCATTTGTAAAGCAAAAATCAATCACCATGAATAAATCGCGCGAGTACAACGAAGGTTGACAAACAATATTGTCATAGCCCGACATGTGTCCCATTTGAGTTCAATGCACTTTGCTTGCGCGGATATGCCACTAGGGGTTTTACTTGTCACTCCATAATTCGCAGCTGCAAAATACCGAAGAAAGTATTATTAACAGTGTGAGCCACAGAGCCAAGTTAAGTAAACACGCAGCATGCTCCGAAGGCGCGCTTTACAAGCCTTTGTCTAGCTGGATGAGTTTTAGAGAGGCCGCATCAACGGCCTTCAAGAGGTAGGGTGGACGTTTCGGCGCTGAGCCGTTCTCCCTACACTGTGAGTCGGTGCTGGACGCAACATGAACAGGAGGGTATACACACTCGTCGAGAAGGCTTGGGTCGACCCTGACGGACTACCAGCAGGGAGGATCGTCGATCGTGCGACAGGCTTTAACCACTCCTCGGGCGTCGCTGTGCATCATCCAGAGACATTTTACTGCAGCTAGGGATACATGTGTCCACCAGTACTATATCCAGGTGGCTAGCATAGCGGAATATTTTGCCGAGGCATCCCTTATGACGTTTACAATTACGACCTTGGCATCGCCGAGCATGTCTTCTCTTCTGATAGGAACAGGCAGTATGACAGCTTGCGGATTGGCGACGAGTGGTGTTCAGCGAAAAATCACGGTTCTGTCAGTAGTGCAATTTAGTACATCTTGGATTACGTAATTTCCGGTCACCGTATTGGATTATGTAACTTCCGCTCTCCATCTTGGATCATGTCATTTCTGGTCACCATATTGTTAACCAGTATGCCGCCATATTGGTAGCCAGTATGCCAATTTCCATGCTCTAGCATTCCATGTTGCCTCTATAATTAGGAGAAAAAGACAAAGCACGAAAAAACACACATTATCTTATCGCACCAACCCCTTATCAAGCGAAGGCTTGGCTCCATATCTCTACCTGGTTAAACCATCAAGGTTAAAACTTCTAAACGTGTTAGGTCATGGTAATACTAGATTACCTGACGCTTGTCAGAAATATTCTAAGTCTATTACCTTGAAAACAAAATCGCCCATAAAATCAGAACCACTGAACCGAATTCAGTCAAACAAACAGCAATGTCATCACAATTACTCCAACAGTACAATTATGAAGTAGAAATGCAAGTATGATGCAAGAATGATAATGTTACAGTCGTCACAAACAACAACGAAATACAGAATTGATATCCTGTATATTGGATCAGAAATCAACTATCAAACTACAACCTTAATACACCAAAAGGGTGTATTCCTCCTAATAAGTTCCCTTCGCCCTCGGTATATCCAACATTGAAGTATAAGTGTAAAGACGAATGGTTGTTTGATGGATGGATTCGAAGGTTATATAATGGACGGGTTGATTATCCTTCATATAACACTGTATCACACATATTGCTTTTCTACTTATTCATACTCAGTAGACCTATAGTGAGATAGTTGAAATGGGAAACACGTACTGGTTGTTCTGCTGTGAAAACAGTGTATAAGCTTGCATCTGTAAGAACGTGTGTAATCTCGCCAACGACCATGGCGGAAGACAGATCGTCACGAGTGGAATCATCTACCATGACCATGTACTCTGCTAAAGATGGCATCAATGGTTGAAGACTTACCATAACACCGACAGAAACGACAGCAATCATTACTAAAGAGTCGCTACAAGCATTACGGTATCAATGTCGCTTTTGCGAAAGTAATTTTAGCCGAAGTTATAATGCACGCCGACATGAAAGATGCCATTGCATGTTTAGTCCAGCATACTAGTTGTTCCACTGTGTTTACCCGCAGTGATAATATGTATGTACATAACAAGATGTGTAAAGGTAATGTCGCCAACTGCATCGATTCCAAACATCACGAAGAAAGGAACTACCTATTTGCCACTGTCTACAAGACAACCATTCATTAACTGCAGTACAGTATATGGAATAAGCATCCATTGAATGTTTACAGAAGGAATTGCATGAATGATGACTAAGTTGAGCATGTAAGATGAACAAGTGCAAAGACGTTGTGAGGCCAACCTCTCAGGCTAGACAGATATTGACTTGATAAGGTAACATATTTCAGTCCGGCAACCATGCTGATGTTTGCACCAAGCAGTAATCTACTGAGGTTGGAAATGCAAACTAGCATGAAGTATGAACAGTATTTAAGCCAACATCATGTAACACAGATGTTAGTTCACTGGCCAGCATGGTAGTGGAAAGCAGACTGTTACAACTGTATACTCTGCTACAATACGAAGATGGAATCAATCGTTGAAGACTTACAATCTGTAACACCATCAGCATCAACAGCAATAGGTCCTGAAGAGTCGCTACAGACATTACGTTATCAATGTTACCACAGAGATCGAGTACTCTGCTGCAATACGAAGATGGAATCAATGGTTGAAGACTTACCATCTATAACACTGTCAGCATCGTCACTAGCAAGGAGCCCTGAAGAGTCGCTGCAAGCATTAAGGTATCAGTGTTACTACTGTGAAAATACCTTCAGTAAATGTTGCCATGCACGCCATCATAAAAGTGGACATTGAATGTTCAGCCCAGCATTCAAGGCATTCCACTGTGATAACTGCGATTCTGCGGTCACCCAAGGCGATAGTCTGTATAAACATATCAAGACGTGCAAAGGGAATCTTCGTCCGTCGGGAAGCGTGTACAAGTATTGTGGCAAGACATTCGCTAAGTGCGCTGATGACAGATGTCATGAAGAGAGTCACTGTCCATTTGCCACCATCTGCAAGACCTATCCATATGTTAACTGTTGAGTGGTATATGCAAGTAAGAGTGCCTGGAATGCTCACAGCAGGAAATGTTCTGCAAAAAACAATCACCGTTAATGTTTTTCTCGAAAGAAAAATAAGTTGAATATGTATCACGCATTAGTATGTAGTCTTATGTCATGTCTGTAAAATAAAGGTAAAGTCTATAAAGCATGTACCAGATTGAGTCTAAGTCTGAAAGGGAATTTAATATTTATGTATACTGTCAAGTCTTAAACTCAGCTACCTACCGAAGGTTGTTTGAGCAATACATACATACACACACAAATGCTATCGCCATCTTCGTTTCTCCAGTCGATCACTAAAGTGCACAACCATAATCTGCTAGAGTCGCGATGGTGTTCGACCATCTTTGTTACCCTTGTCAGTCGGGGGGATGCCAACAACTATTACATTAACGATGATGTTCACTAGGAGCACTCGTGTCGACACACATGACTGAAACCCGACATACACCATGCAGATGCACGAGTTTTCGTATCAGTGTTGCTATTGTGTTGTGAACTTCGGTACAGAAAGCTGGAATGTCCGTCAATGAGCTTACAATCACCAGGACCAAACTCACAAAAAATTCTATAGTATGTTATGAAAAGTACACTATTTACCAGTGGTGATAATTTGAAGACACTCATTACACGGTATTGTAAAGGTATAAATTTTAACCAGTGATCATGTAAGAGACGGCGACTATAAACGCTATACACGCCTACCAAACAATGCGAGTTGTATAAGCAACAAGCACTGTACATCACATCAGTCGTTTCTATACAAGACCAGGCATCGGAAAACTGATGTGGTAGCCTTGGTTAGTACAACAACAGCAAACGATTTTCCCATGTACAGCCTCCGACCGAGTTTCGCTACAGTACAGACACACACGAATTTCACTACCAAACAACACAAAATGTACAAGCATCGTGCAATGTACATCTCATTAGACTAAAATAAAAATACTATGACAGAGTCGAGAAGCAGTCGGAGCGAAAAGGTCGTCACTTCTACATACCCTTGCAAACAAATATAAAGGAAACTATCAATAAGCTCTTTCCAACCAACACATATTACATATGCTAATCAAGAACAGAAAGTCCTGACTAGTATGGTAGAATAGCAAATGCTTTCCTTACGAACAGATCATAATGAAACCGCCAAATTCAGATTAAAGCCAACACTTACTGAACTAGCAGTGGAATGCACCAAACCTGTGTGGTCAACTAACTATCAACATGTGGATCTGAAAAAGTAGACAGGTGGACGACCGATGATGTAGGAATCGTGCAGGTCTCCACGAGTCGAAGAGATGGTACAGACACTAGTCGAGAGTCGAGGCAGGCTTCAGGGTGACACACTGATTGATTCACTCATGCACTTATCTATATGAGAGATTTGCTATTGTTGATTTGCTAATGGTTGATATGTCTAATATCTCTTGTTTTTTTAAAACTATTCTATATGATGACCTGGGTATATTTATTTGCTGACTGGTTTGGTGGTGTGTCTTGACTGTATGGCCTATTAGTACGGTAGTAGCGATGTCTGAAATGTGTGATCGGGATATTGTAATAGTTAGGTTGATGGTAGGAGGGAGTTTTTTTTGTGGAACTGCTTTGTCTTTGAGTGTGATATGCCTGTATGGCTTTTAAACAGGAGGGCAGAAGGTGTGATGACAGGTGTGATGGTTAGTATAGAAAGCTGAAATGTATGGCTTGAATATTATGTTTGTCAATCTGATAATATGAATTATATGTAGGCTCATCATTGGTAGAGGTGTTTTAGAATATTTGTACTGTATGACCTCTCTGCATGGTTGTTATGTGTAGCTTGTTTTGGCAATATGTTTCGGTAGTATAACTGACAAGTGTTTTTTTTTGTTGGTATGGTATCTTGGAATAACTGAACTGGTTGGAGAAACATGATTGTATTGTCTGCTGGTGTAGGCTGCCTGTATGGTTTGGTTTTTTATGGCTGGTACATCTTGATGGTATAACCTATCGGTATGACTTGGTTGTACAGTTAGTTTCTTGTATATCTGGTATAGCCATTATGTTGATTGGTATGACTTGATCACATGTTCGGTTGTTTTGGCAGTATAATAAAGTGTAGCTTCGATGGTGTGTGGGGAGAATGGTTTGATTGTGTGATTAGTTTATAAGGGCGGAATGGTTTGATAAGTTAGTATGAGCGGGCAGAATGCTTAACTGGTATGGTTGGTTAGTATGATTGGATGGCATATAGGAATTATGACTATGGATGTCATAGACGCTTAAATTATTAGTACTGATCTTATGATAGCATGGTTGGAGCTTATGATTGGAATATTTTGATTGGCTTGGCTGCTGGTTAAGGTTTGTTAATGTGTGTAACTGATATAGTTAGATGGGTCGAAATGGCAGTCAATCTAGTTGACTTATGATTGATTAGTAAGTCTGAAGTATGGTGGTTGAAACGGTCTGTATCGTTAACAGCATGAATGAGGTATGATTGGGGTTAGAGTGAATGATATGGATTGGTGCTGTATATTTTGGTTGGTATAGTTACCTGCTGTAGTGTTGGTGATATAATCAGATGGCATAGTATGTAGGTTTGCTGGGTTGTATGCATTTTAACAATGTGTGACTGAGGCAAGCTAATATCAGGCTGAAATGTATTATATCTGTTTTGGTATTTGGTACCAACAGGTTATCGAAATGATTGCTAAGTATGCTGGAGGTATGGTACCTGGTATGATATAGTTGGTGGTGGTTAATTGATGGTGTGTGGTGGTATGAAATGGGTAGTTCTTATGTTGCATATACAATCTGATCTGTGTGGTATGACTGAAGTATTCTGGGTTAAGTACCCAGTACTCCTGGTCAGCAGGGTTACTCATATTTTGTTTTTGTATGCCTGAGGTGTGATGGTCAGCATTTTGTATTGGTATGAATGGTTGATAGAACGATTTATATTAATGTCTGGAATGATGTTTTGGCTGGTGTCTGATGCTATGACAAACATTTTGGAGTTACGATTTCTGGTATATTTTAGTGGGTGTGGGCTGAGGTATGCTTGAATTCTGGCTTGGGTGGTGCATATATTTAATCTTATGAAGGTTGGTAGAGCAGATGGCGTGGGTGGTATGGTTGAATTAATTTTCTCTTGGGTTGTAGGTGATGGTAAGTTCGTTTTGTCTGGTATCAGTCAGTAATGACTGTTAGTCTGGTCTATAAATCTGCTTGCTATGCTTGGGTTATCAAGGATGGTATGTTGGTTGATATGTTTTTCCAGTATATCTGTCTTGTGATTTGCTGGTACATGATTAATGGTGTGGACATTATGTGTGTGCCGGCGAGTTCTATAAGCTAAGGTATGCTGGAGTTAAATATTGTTTGGTATGGGTGGCCAGTGTATTTTGATTAGTTTCAGTCAGCATGGTGGATGGTATGAGAAGAAGTTGATTGTGTCACTGGTAAAGGCCTTATGTTTGCTTTATATGATCAGGGCGGGCTGAGGTGTGTTCGAGTTATAGTATGAGTATATTTAGTCTGGTGTTAGTTGGTAGGGTAGATGGCAGGGATATTGTGTTTCAGTTGGTCTGAACTCTATATTTTCTGTAAACTTGAGTTATGATTGAATAGTACGATTGATTTGTTGGGAAGTATGGTTGAATTGAGTTTTTCTTTGGTTATAGGTGATGGTATGTTTGATGGTCTGGTAACAGTAAGTAATGATGGTTTTACAGATGGTAGGATTGTTTGTGTTGCAGGTTGTTCTGGTCTATACATTTTCTTTGTATGCTTGGGTTATCATGGATGGTATGTTGCTTGATATGTTTTCTGGTATATCTGTCTTGTGATTGCTGGTATATGTCGAATGGCGTGGACAGTGTGTATGTGTTGACGAGTCCTATAAGGGTAAGGTGTGTTTGAAATAAAAAAATGTGTTTGGTATGGGTGGTCCGTGTATTTTGACAAGAAGAGTTTGATTGTGTTACTGGTCTGGGGTGTATGTTTGCTTTGTATGACCATGTAGACGCTTGATTGAGATATGCTAGAGTTACAGTGGGTGGTATGGCTGTTAGGTATGGGTGGTGTAGAGTGGTAGAACAGGCAGAATGGGTGTTTGGACATGGGCTGGCCTCAGCTGTAGAGTTGCTTGAGTTATGATATATGTATTATGCTAGATGTGTTGGGTAGTGGGATAGGATTGAGTTTATCTTTCGTTATAGGTCATGGTATGTTGGTTGGTCTGGTATCAGTCAGTTATAATGGTTTGACAGAAAGTAAGAATGCTTGCATTGTGAGTTGGCCTGGACTATAGAATTTGCTTGGTATGCTTGGGTTAACATTGATGGTATGTTGGGTTATATATTTTTCCGTATATATTTGACTGGCGTCTGATGGCAATTACAAACATGTTTAATGTTATATTTTAGTGGGTGTAGGCTGAGAAATACTTGAATTCTAATATGAATGTGAGTATATTTAGTGTAGTATTGGTTGGTTGATCAGATGGTGTTAATGAGTTACCTAGGCTGGTGTGGTACCTATGTAAGCAGCCAGGTTCCAGTTAGGTAGCTTAGTTTGACAGTGGAAATCGCGAAACTTTGTCGTGAAGAAAAATATATGGTCAAGGGTTCTGGTAGGGCACTTGCTAGAATAGACTGTCTTGAGCTGCATATAAGCAGATTATATTCCCTAGATGAAAAGTGAGAATGCTTGTGTAAATACACTACATGAAAAGTGTGGGAAAATTTAAGGTTACTGTTTTTATGTTTGTTGTGTGAAGTATGCGAATATATATACACTGGTGGCTGACTATAATTCCTCTATTCATCGAACGATAGGTATGAGACCCAAGGACGGGAAAGACAACTCACTGCTAGGAACAGTGTATAAAGTTGAAAAAAATTTGGTTTTACACAAACCAAAAGCTAAATTTGGAGATGTTGTGCGCATAAGCAGACATAAGGGTGTATTTACCAAGTGATATGAAGGGAACTGTCCTACAGAGCTCTTTCATGTTGTTTACATACGACAATGCTATCCTTGCATATGCTATTTGGAAGATATGCATCACGTGCCTATATGTGGAACCTTCTACTCGGAAGAAATAAAGGTCACGAAATTTCCTGATATATATTGGTTGAGAAGATCTTACATGGCAAGAAAGGAAAAAATACTGGTAAGATGGTTAAAGATAGATGGGTGATACAAAAGAAATACGGAACAAGACCTTTGTACTGATTGTTGCTGGAGGGAGAGGTGTCAAGATAGCTGGAGCAGTTATTTCACGTCATTCTTGTGTTCGTAACAAGACAAGGTTTTTGATTGAGAGCTGACTCAGTTCCTAAGCCAAGTGGTTCGCAGCAGAGTCACCAGTGACATAGCCTTCAATGTTTGAACCATCGCCTTTGGATCAGCTAAATACACCCGAATACCTACCAGCTGCAGATTCGGCATCGTGTACACCACCACCGAGCATCGTGGGAATCACCGCGCCTGTCAACACCAAATGTCCGTACAACCAAGCAATATGTTACATAAGGCATGTGATGGAAGAGTAAGCTACTACGATGGATGGTGTTCTACAGGAGCTGTGTGGGCTGCAAGAGACCCTTGCTACATTAATGATGCAAAATGAACGTCAAAGACATGTGTTGTATTGCTAATAATATTATATGTGGTGGACATGAACCACAGTAATAGACATGTGTTTGTAATTTATGTACAGTAAAAACATTTTTTTTTGTCATTTATACTTCGTGTTTTGTTATGTAGATGTAGATCCTATGATGTTCATAAGTTCGATCGGAATATGTACATCTTGTGACTATTTTAGTTTTAAAATATACTGTTTGAGAATATTTCATTACAATATAATTTTAAATATATTTTTTGAAGAAATTTGGTTTTAGAATAATTACGTCCATCCTTTTAAATGGTGTTTATGTTTTTAAAAATGGTAAAGTGGCTATTAAAAACTTTTGATACACTTTAAAAGCACCTAGGTTGGTATTAGAAACTTTCAATACACATTAAGAACACATTTACGACCTTTAAAGATTTTGAAAAAATATCCTTATAGGCATCCTGATTATTTTTAAATATTTTTGAACAAGTATGATATGGGCATGTACCAAGCGACATGCAAGTTGTGATAGGCTGGTGGCGACAGTAAGTCTGGGTCGTGACGAACCTGTCCGAACCTGCATGGTCCATCGATAAAAAGTTGGGCGAAAAAGGTGTAGAAGAAAAAAATCACGTCTAAAAGTTGGCAAGCGAAATTAATGTAAATCCAATATGGTTTCACTGAAATTTCTGGGAGTAAATTTACAAGATGGCGGTGCAGCAACTAAGCTTATAAAGGTGAGAGGAAAGAGAAAGGAAGAGAGGAAAGAAAGAGAAAAAATTGGAGCATGTAGAGAAAACCCTTGAAATGTAAGAGCAGCTACATGGATTTATAGGGCATGAAGTGCAAGCACAAAATGGTGGAGCGAATGCGACTAATCGAACAAAGAATGTAACAAGAAAGCGAAATTCCATATGGTGGAATCCAACATGGCAGTCGCATGACTGGAATGATAGAGCTGGATGTCTGGGAATCAAATAATGTGGAGCAGGAATTCGAAGAACCCAAAATGGTGGATGGTGAGGGGAATGATAGAGCAGGAAGTATGTGAATCAAGGGTGGAAGTCGCATAAATGAAATGATAGAGCATGAAGTGCAAAAACAAGATGGTGGTCACTTAACTAAATTGCAAGAACATGGAGAAATGGGAGCACTCTTAGAAAACACTCTGAATTATAGAGGCTACATGTAATGAATGAGCATGAAGTGCAAAAACAAGATGGTGGTCTCATGACTGGAATGCAAGAGAATGAAAAATGGGAGCACTCGGAGAAAACATTCGGAATTCTGGAGGAAACATTTAATGATAGAGCATGGAAATTGTCATGCTGGCTAGTAAGGTGGCTGTGTATTGGCTAACTAGATGGCGACCGGAAATTACGTGATCCAAGATGATGGGCGGAAATGATGGAATCCAAGATGGTAACTGGAGATGACGTAATCCAATATTTCTTCGGTCGGCCCCAGCCCCCCGCCTCCTGAGTCCTGTTGTAGGGGGAACTAAATTTCACTACTTCTGTCTATATATAGACGACTGCCGAATTCGAGTCTGGAGACGTCATGGCAAGCTTTGTGATCTACGCTTCATTGTAGAGTGGCACACTGCCCCAACGAGAGTGTCCTGGTGTAGTATGCCATTTCCTACGATTCCTGCACTCCACAGATGGTGACTGAAGGAACACCGATGGCGCAGCAATATGTTCAGGAAATTATGTTACCATGTGCGTTACCCTTCCTGGTGCAGCTTGACAACCCCATTTTCCATCAGGATAATGCCAGATTTTACGAGCACGGGTATCTCTGGCCGGCCTTCGTATTTTAAACATGGTTCATTGGCAAGAAAGAGCCCCAGACCTCAATGGGGAAGCATGTATGTTATGAAACAGTATCCAAAGGGTTAAATTGATTGAAAGATCTAATGGTTTATTTAAAAAGGTTAAGTATCCAAAGGGTTAAATTTCCACAAAAGGGCTAATAGTCTAATCGAAAGGGTTAAGTAATTAAATGTAAAGGGTTAATTGTTTAATTGAAATGGTTAAATGTGTTGAAGGATTAACTGATATTGGTGCCCAAAGGGGACTAAATGAATTTTAATAGTACTAAATGAATTTTCAGTATAAGTTAAGTATATGTTTTATTTTATAAAAACTGTTTCAGTAAAGTTTCTTTTGCCATTTCTTGCCCTGTATAACTGGTCTCACACAATTGAGTAAAATGTGTTAAAAATATTCTTTCAGTAACGTGTATATTTCCTCATGCAAGCAAAACCGTTAGAATGAAGCGCAAACTAATATGTTACTACCCACATAGCACACGTCAAGACAATGCCTCACATCTGTATCCCGCAGACTTAGTGCACCGTGAGCGACACTGCGATCCCTTGCACCACGCCGACCTGCATAATGCCAGCCCTGTGCTATACGCACCTCGCTTCACTGTCACCAGCTGTCTTCACCTCGCTCCTGCGCTATGCCACAACTCACTTGTTCACTATGTCACAGCCCCTCGTTCCAACACAAATTTTAAATGACCACATATATGATGCTTAATTTACAACCTTTTGTATTATAAAAGTTTTAAATATCAATAAAAATTTAATTTATGAATAAAATCATTAACTTCCATTCTTATGTGTTGTAGCATTCAGTTGCGTGTAGTCACATTTGTGTTAGCTATGTAATCATGTGTTCATCATTATTAAGTTTCCATTAATGTTCCTTATACACTGTGTTGTCTGCAGTTATGTTACAAAAAGGAGCTCAGTGGAGCAGATATTCTTGCTTGCTTTCACCCTCTTTAGGGAGCACCAGCCCGAACGTCCACGGTGCTCTATCTGTATGTTTCACAGGCCTCTCGCCAGAGCGTGCTGCTACTCATCCTCTCCCTCTCTCTCACCCTACCACCACCTTAGGACAACCATGCAATTCCGTTAAGAAAAAGTTAAGAATTCAAATATTCGTTTTAAGCAATATCACATCCTAAGTACAGTTAAAGGGTAGTAAAAATGGAATTTAAAAAAAAAAGACACAATAATTTCCAAACCACTCAACATTAACACCACAATTCAGACCAAACCATGTATTTTTTTCCAGTTTTGAAAAAAAAAAAACTTAATTATTTATTATTTGCTTGACCAACTTTACCGATTAAAAATTTCTCTCAGTAATGTGTCCATAGTAGAGCGAGCATGTCACTTCTAATTCTCTTAGTGCTAGAGTGACCCAAGTCGCATTTGGTCCAAGAATGGCCTAAGTGTCAAATTATGATATGCAATTAAGATTAAGTAATTGTTTGATTAATTGATAAATTAATTAGATTAATTGACTAATAAAGTTGATAATTCGATAAATCGATTAATAAAAGAAAGCTTTTATATCAAATTTTTATATTAAAGAATTCATTGATATAAATTTTTTTAATTATTTTATTGCTGCCACGAGGGAGATATTGGAGGAGCAGTATTGATGTGTCCTCTGTGACGTGCTCGTGTCGATTGACCAGAGCAGTGGGCTGTATTGTTTATATAGGTGTTAATGTTGGTGTAAGAGTGGTATAAGTGCCATTTTATATATTTTTTAGTTGGTGACATATGCGAATGATGAGCAGGCTGCTCTCTGGAGGTATACTGAGGATTTAACCAGTTTAGATATGCAAGAAATAGTTTCTTTTCGACAAAAAGTTTTTTTTGGTAATTGTTCCATATTGTGTATCGTAATGGGACAACCATACAAACATTCAGTGTGTACTATAAAGTATCCATCCCAATTGTTTACTTTGCAGTCTAGTGCCATTTAGCATATCTGGCGTAGTTCTGTTTAGCATATCCAAATTCAGCAACTATTGTTCCGTATCGCATATCCAAGCATTTTTCCGCAGATTTTCTCTTGCGAATCGCAAGATGATGTGCGCAGGATGTAAAATCACAATGTTGAACACCAGGCAAGTTATTCATTCCTTGCTGGACATAAACACGTTTCTCATCGAGCACAATATTCTCAAATCGACGATGCGGTGCAAAAAATGTGGGGAAGGCGAATCAAAATTGGTGGTAAACAGGGGCTTGTTTTACTGATGCCGATGGCGACTGGAGGACGGTACCAAATGCAACTTTAAAGTGTCGGCGAGACAGGGCAGTTTTGTGGGCGATTCAAACTTGTCTCTGGGCAAGATAGTCGAGTTGTGTTTACTCTGGTGCCTGATCAAATATTCTCGACAGCAGACTATAGTGAATGTACTTTTGCTCTTGGGAAAGACAATCTTCGCCTGGTCGAGTTTCGGCCGCCAAGTATGCATAGACTGGGTGCTAATGTACAGGAAATGGATCGGCGGGCTGGGAAAAGTGGTCGACATCGACGAGTCGAATCTGGGCAAACACAAGAACCGCAAAGGTCGCAAAGTTTACGGCCAGTGGGTTTTCGGCGGAATGTAGCGGGATGATCCGACAAAATTCTTCCTGGTGTCGGTGGAAAAGAGGATCGCTTCGACCCTGACCAAAATCATTCACGAGTGGATCGCTCTGGGTATGACGATGATTTCAGACTGCTGGCACGGTTACAGCAACTCGGACATTCACAGCTACAGTCACATGAGGGTGAATCACAGGCGGGAATTTGTGTGCAGCAAAAAGAGCGAAATAGTAAACACTCTAAAGATGAAGAGGGGCGAGATGTTTAGGGTGCACATTCAAAACATCGAGCGAAGTTGGTTTTCTGTGCGATACAGCATTCACTGCTTTGGCCAAAGGAAAAAATCTTGGGTTGGCTACCTGACCCAGTTTGTCTGGAAAAAGAATCATAGGTACGGAGAACGACTGCATGCTTTGCTGATTCACGCCGCCGACATACACCATCATAATCGGCACAGTAGAGATGGCGGCGAAGGCTATCCCAATTTCGACAGGTATCTGTTTATTATGGTTGTTTTTAATTTGCAGGCACGAGCGAGATTGTGATGCTGTTGCAGTTGCAGTTTTAATTAAGTTGATTGAGTTGCTGTTGCCATTACAGTATGAATTTAAAGTGTGATTGAGTTGCTGTTTGTTTTAGTTTAAAATGTGATTGATTTGTTTGATTCAAATTAAAACTAATGTTTAATTGAGTAGCTGTTTGATTCAAATTAAAATTAATGTTTAATAGAGTTGCAGATTGATTCAAATAAAAAATAATGTTTAATTGAGTTGCTATTTGATTCAAGATTAAGTTAATGTTTAATTGAGATGCAGTTTGATTCAAGGTTAAGTTAATGTCTAATTAAGTTGCTGTTTGGTTCAAATTTAAAAAATGTTTAATTGAATAGCTGTTTGATTCAAGTTTAAATTAATGTTTAATTGAGTTGCTGTTTGTTTCAGTTAATGTTTAACTGAGTAGCTGTTTGATTCAAATTAAAAATAATGTTCAATTGAGTTGCTATTTGATTCAAGATTAAGTTAATGTTTAATTGAGTTGCTGTTTGATTCAAGATTAAATTAATGTTTAATTGAGTTGCTGTTTGGTTCAAATAAAAAAATGTTTAAGTGAGTAGCTATTTGATTGAAGTTGAAATTAATGTTTAATTGTGTAGCTGTTTGATTGAAGTTTAAATTAATGTTTAATTGATTTGCTGCTTGACTTAATTTGCAGGTGCGAGTGAGACAGTGTAGCTGTTTGTTTCGGTTAATAAAAAGTTTGATTGATATGCCGTTTATTTTGGTTAAGAAATAGATTAATTGAGTTGCTGTTTGTGCAAACATTCTTTTGCAATCTGTAAATCTGGATTATCGAGGCATTCTCGATAATCCTCTTATCAGAGGATTATCGAGGCATTCTCGATAATCCTCTTATCAGAGAATTGCAACATGCTAGATTTTACACCCTTTGCCTTACGTATACACTGCTCATTGGAAACAATGTATGCATAAAGCTTGCGACGTAAACCTACAAAGTTTGTGATGATATGGCCGGCACATACATCCTTCACTCCGGTATGGCCTTTATTCTAGTGTGAAAATCCTTGTGGGGTATCGAGCTCATAGTTAGATGTTTTAAATAGTATCTTTAAATCTAGGGTAATTACTTCATAAACATCTCTACAAGCAATATCGTAGATCAATGAGTCAGTATCACAGTATAGAAGGTGCAAGTGTGGGAGATGAAATTTATCACACATATAATTATAATGTAATTCGTAAAGGGTTAATTTTGGAAGATCCACAATGGTAATACCAGTATACGATGGCTTCTTAAAAGTAACAGAGCTCTTCGATATTTCGATAAGGACAATATTCTCATCGATGATCTGTCGTGTGTGGAATGTAGGATCCCCAATCAGTTCTGCCGCTCCATATATAGTGTCATACCTGGTAACGACTCTTATGTCACTTTCCTGGCGGACATTCTGCAAAGTCTTTCCAAATATGGCATTATTTACTAATGTAAACAATGATTTCTAAAAGTGGTTTGCAGCCTGGGCACATTTATCAATACTAAACTCGATATACAGAGCCATCCAAACCTTCTGTTCAAAGCACAAAATGCGGTGAACAGAGTCAAGTGTGGCTGCATACATCAAGTACTGCCTCAGTGTTTCCCAGTGACTAACATAATTCTTCCATGGTGTTATTATCAAAACAAGTTTTTCATGCGAGCCATTAGGAGGTATGCCATTTACTGGAGCCAAGGACAGATCGGATAGCACATCATGCACTCATTTGGAAACATCGAATCCACTTCCACGAAAAAACATACACCCCCATCATTCACCATGTTCGCAAAATCCAATACTGAAAACATGTCAGCCTCGACCCACTTTAAACTGCCAATAGGAAGCGTGCTGTTCATAGTATGGCTGTACAGGCCATTTACATCGAAATAACATATGTATTTAGATGCCGCACTGGGATCGTACTCTTCACCCATGTAAATGTTATTGGCTTCTGCACACCTTCTGGAAACCTGGGTAATGATTCCCCTAACCCCATGTCCAACAAAAAGGTACATATCAGGGTCAGTCAACAGCTCTAGTGATGTATCTGTCATCGACAATAAAGCGTCCCTTACAAGAGATGGAGCTGTGAGGTACATGGCGGGGTCAAGACTGTAATGAGCCAAACATATGGTCCTGAAATTTTCAAAAACATCTGCCAGCAAACAAGTGTCCACACTTAAATACTGAATGGTGTACTTCAGCAGGTTTATGCAGTGGAATGCATCCCATGCAGCTTGGATGTGAGAATAATCATCATCGCTAATGCCTTCACCATTCATGACATTATGAAATGCATCCTTTGGTGGGAGTGAACTGCACACCAGGCTGTCTTCGGACTTAACAAAGTCATAGGAAAACACTCCTTTCCTTTTTGCTAATTCGAATTGGGTGTTGTCTGGAAACATCGAGCAGGTGACACTCAATTGAGCAGTTTTCAAATTACCTGCCAATGTTTCCAGCGAGGCACTCATGAACTGAAAAGAACCAATGAAACGTAACTTGAAATGTTGCACCTTTCCATTCGACTCAATCCCATTTGGAATATATGTGGTGGTGGACTTGTACGTTTCAAGGGTCAATCCAATAACCTCGATTTCATCTGGGTTTTCAATTACCATGGTTCCATTAGGTTTTATTATGTGATTTCAACCAATGGTTTTATGAGAAAGTGAACATCGTAGTTTTGCAGATTGTGAAAGACAGCAACAGGTTGTTTCTTGGGCAGTTTGAAGTTCAAGTTGTATTAATTATGTGTGTAGCCTCTGATTGCCCTGATCAGATGGTCATGATTGACCACAATATCTGTACCGATTTCCTTCTTACAAAAATTACAACATTTCTGAGCTGCCAGCCTAACTTCATCAGCAGGGGTATTTGGCTTCATCGAAAAAGTCACGCTGTATATTCCTGCAACCCACTTTGTCAGTCCAACCAATTTATCTACTAACTGGTTCATATAATCATCACACACAAACTCAAAGTAGTTCGATAATGCTGGATTATATGAAAAAACCAACAAAATGCTACAAGCATATGGAACATGTTGGCTGATGGTATTCGTATTACTCATATTATTATTGGGAAGGTAAGTGGACAAGGGTTTCAAGTATTTCTCTGTGTCGTAATAGGTGAAGAAACCCAATCTTTACTACTTGCTATTAACCTGAAATTGCAAGTACTTGTTGTCCTCAGTTTGGAAAGCACTGTGAAGAATCTTATGTTGCTGACAGATTTGCGATTTTCTCCTCACTACTAAAGTATTGGAGACAATAATTGCAAGCAAATTTCCTATGTCTGTTTTTACTTAACTGGCTGTTAAGGAGCCTTGACAAATCCTTAATGGAAACAAAATGCAAATGGTCATCATTATCACATGCACAAATGGCTAATACATTTACATGTTGTGCAAGTTGAACAGGAGAAATACATATTGGGACGATAACCCCTTGCTTATCGAAAGTTTCTTCGATAATATTACTATATTTGTCTACTGGAGAGCAGACATTGATAAATATACCATTGTTCTCCTCAAACTTTCGAATATCCTGTAACATTACAGGAATCGACCCTTCAGTACCCAAAACCTTGTGAAAATTTTGATATGAAGTCATTATGTGGCCATTCTGTGCAGCAGGAAAAAAATCTGATATAACAGCATAATGGAAACACATTCCCTCCGGACAGTGTACGTCGATACATGCCCTCTTATTAGATAGAACTTGGGAAACATAGTGTGAGCAGCACCAATTGTGAATACTCTAAACTGTAATGTGTGAATATCTATATGCAGAATTAGAATCAGACACCGGCTACTACCACAGGCACTATATTTCTCAAGGCTGTTTGTGAGATAAGGCTTAGTTGTCTCATCATAGATTTCACCCACATTGGTTGAATGCAAGACAGGAAGTGATTTACTTTGAAAGTAAAACGTCCACATAGCACCCTCCTTAGCCAAAAATGTTAGCTCTAACAAAGTGACTGCACCCTGTGAAAAATCTTTCCAATTCTGTATCAGTATCTACTTGATCATTACATATCCACGAGTTAGTCAGCCTACACACGAACACTGTTGCCGACAGTTGATATCTCAATTCAGGCAATGAAGCTTCCACTGAGTTAGAGGAATCAGAAAACGAATTATTTTCTGTTTCCCTACACAAAGTCTCTCTAATTGACTCGAAAGTCGGCTGTGAGACGGAGGAAGCACTATCCAAATCACTCTAATTTTCCATGTCAGATAGAAACAAATAGTCTAACAAAAGAGCTACTTTTGCGTGTTTGGGGGAAACGATCATGTCCCGATCTGTTGCTGCTGAGTGTCTCCATGTGAATCAGTGCTCGAATCACTCAAGAATAGATTGTCCAACAAGAGATGGAAATGACGTCCTGGCAGCTTCTACTAGGCATTCTTTTTGTTAACTCAGATTCAGACTCTGTGACACTAACGAAAAGATCATCCATCAAAGTAACAAACTTTGATGTTTTCCCTCACTCATTGTGTCGCAATATAAATTTTGTTTCCCAATACAGTAATTTCAGCACCACAAAAAATATAAAGGGTTTTGTAGTACTGGAAAGAGAGGAAAAACATTATTATAATATCTCGAAATGAAGATGTGTTGTAACTGTAAGTAAATGTTTATTAAGGATACATTCATAAAAATATTTTATTATAAACAGAGGGAAATTTTTTAATGTATGTTTTAATTGTGTTTTCTAAAATAATATTCTATGTTTGAAAACAAGTAAGATGTGTGTTTACAACACATTTAATACTGTTAAGCAAGTTATTTTATTTTGACTAGCAAAATAATTTGTTTGAGACAGAACTTTTAATATGAATCTTAATTCTAAATTTAAAATATTAATACTTTTACAACGAAATTACATACTTAAAATCTAACTACAAATTCAAAACCTATTTTCAATAATTCCACAATCATTAGAAATACTCAGGTCCATTCTTTCATCATACTTTCATCCATATCCAATCAACTCATTCTGAACATAGACATGGGCAGGGCTATACCCCCTCTGAATATGTTAGGTGCATCTGGCTTAGTTTCCAAATCTTATTCTATATCTCATAATTCACTCCCAAGCCCACTTCTACCAGACTGTCTTAAAACTAACTAACTACATAAAAAAAGTTACAACACCTTTCTCCTGCATCAACTAGTTAAAAATACATAAAACTCGTAAAATACTTAAAACTATGTAAAATGACTTCAAACTCTTTAATAATTGGAGGGACCACATCGCCACAAATATCCATTCGATTTACAATTAATAAACTATTTAATCCTGTTACGAAAAAAATCTGTAAAAATTACTAAAAGATTAAACCATTTGCGAAAAACTGATTATGAATTCTAAAAGTCGAAGAAATTCCGAAAAGAAGAATTTTAATGAACTATGAAAAACTAATTTATTAAAATCTCGATCAAAAAATCTAAAATGTCGAAGAAATTAAATGGATATGGCAAAACTATTTTATTAAAATCTTGATAGAAAATTTTAAAATGTCGAAGAAATCATGAAAAAAGGTTTTAAATAAACAAAACAAAACAATTGCATTAATATCTCCATATAAAATCTTAAAATGATGGACAAATTACAGAAAAAAAAAGAATTTAAATGAACAAAGCAAAACTGTTGTATTAAAATCTCTATAGAAAAATTTTAAATGTCGAAGGATTTACGAAAAAAAAAAAAAAAAAAAGAATTTAAATGGACAAAGTAAGACTATTTTATTAAACTCTTGACAGAAAATTTTAAAATGTCGAAGAAATTCCGCAAAAAGAATTTAAATGAACAAATAATTACTATTCTATTAATATCTCGATAGAAAATTTTAAAATGTCGAAGAAATTCCGAAAAAATAATTTTAATGAATAAAGCAGAACTTTTTTATTAAAATCTCGATAGAAAAATTTTAAATGTCGAAGGAATAGAAAAAAAAAAAAAATTAAATGTATAAAGCAAAACTATTTTATGAAAAAATCTATACAAAATTTTAAAATGTTGAGAAGAAATTATGAAAAAAGAATTCAAATGAATAAAGCAAAACTATTTTATTAAAAGCTTGATAGAAAATTTTAAAATGTCGAAGAAATTTTGAAAAAAAAAATTAAAAATACTCCCGATATAAACTCTCCAACAGCCATACAATTTCTGAAATATATTTGCGATTATTAAATACAATTCATTAAACAAGCATAAAAGTTATTGAACATATTAGCATAATATCGAAAAGTATTAAAAACCCTAAATGTTAATACCATTTACTTACCTAAGTGTAGTAGCAAGGCTCCTATTCGCTGAAGGAAACCTCAACGCGACTTCAGGCAGGCGAGAGCAGGCAGATTGCTCAGGCTGGCCCGAGCGGTTGGTTAGCTGTGAGCCGGAGCAGGGCCAGGTTTTGCCTTCCCCTAGGCTGGACCAGGTGAGTGAAGCTGGCAAGAGCCGGCTACTGGTCAGCCCCTTCCCGGCAGGCTGACAACAGGCTGACAGGGATGCCGCGGGCGGTGGAGGTGAGACGTCCTTCAGGCCGTATTGGTGAGGAGATCCGACCTCCATGGCGACTGGGTCAAGAATGGCGAGCACTGCTTCTGCGCATGTATATATATAAGGCGAATCTTCCACCCCTCCCTCCCAGGAACCTATACGCATAAGGAAATTGTTGGATTTGATAATAAAACATTATTTTAGTAAAGTAAATATGATTTCTTTGGGAATTAAATGATTTTAACATGAAATTAAAATATTTTATCTAATTAAAAGATTTTTAATGAATTATGCATATTAAATTATGCTTTTTAAATGTGCATATTTATAAGATTTTAGTGATTACATTTAATTTCGAGTTTTTGCAAGTATTTTATTATGCGATACAATTTTGGAACTTAATAGTCTTTGTACACATATAGTTTTGAAATATCTATTAATCATAATTCTTATTATATAACTTGTAATTATGTAACAAGCATGGTATGCTATATTGTTCCGTCTATTATTATTATTCTTATAATATTGTGTATTGTTTATAAGGAAATTGAATTATATTACCTGGGAAACGAACCCATGTCTTACCCAGAAATCGCACCTAGCTTATAATAAGCATGCTTTACCCGGGAATCGAACCCAGTTTATATTATCCATCTCTCCCCTGGGATTCGAACCCAGAATACCACGTTGTAGTGTAATCTAATTTAGCCACGGGGGTTGGCGATGTAACATATCTATTTTTGTGTACTTGTGTTGGAAAATTATTTATTAAAAAAATATTATGTGTGTGGAAGAACTGTTTTTAATGGAGTTAGGTCGTCATGAATTGGGAAGGATGGGTCTGACAGCATATTCCTTTCACTGTGTGTCAGGGCTAAAAAAAGGTTTTTATATGCTCTTGACAGCACAGCAGGGAATACAGTGTCGTGCTGGGGAGCGGACTGTGTCGGGAAGTGAAGAAAAAAGAATTATGAGCTTGGTTATCGACCTGAAATGTTCAAACCTCCATGTCGGGTAGCTGAAGAATCCTTTCATCAGACACAAAATCTACGAGCTCTGCTCTCGGACTGAAATGCCATGGCAGTTTTTTTTAAATATTACTATTTTTCTGGACACATTATTTCTAATAATTATATTGCACATGTCTTCAGGTATTTTTAATATTGTGTAGTCTGTTGAAATTTGGTAAGCATTTTAGGGTGGATTTCTTAATAGTTGTTGCATGTTCTTTGATCATTCCTATTTAGTGGGCTTATCTCATAGTTGAGAGAGAGAGAGAGAGAGCAAGAGAGAGAGAGGGATTCACTGTTTAATGTTGCTTGAAAACCACCAGCGTGCTCGGTTTGCGAACATGTCTTGTAATAAAATTTGTTGCACAGGGTTCATACTGAAACCTTATAGGTAAAGTGCTAAAATAAAAATGGTTTTAACTTGTCTTGTTAGAGCTTTTGTAGAAGCCCTTTTAACATTACCATGTAGAATTAATTGACAGTGTTTGAGCTGCTATTTGTTCGGGTGTGAATTCGCCTTAGTATTTTTCTTGAAATTGCGATCGGGTGTATTTTTTCTACTCTTCAGACACAAGTTTGTGTTGGTAATGATTTGTTTTCTAGTTCAGAACTACCTGTTCTGTGAATACTCTCATAGTATATATAATTTTTTAGCAGTGACTAAACTTTACTTATTTCCATATGATATTAAATTTTTCACCATTCTTTCACGAAAACCCATCACTTTTTTCTCTCTGTTTATTAATCAGAGCAAGTTTTTTCTTGTTTCTTAGGGAAACCATAACATTTATTACACTATAATAATCAGAGTAATTTTTCTGTTTCTCAAGGCAATCCAAAACATTTTTATAAAGGAAAAATAAATATTCACAAATGTGG
Organism: Dryococelus australis; assembly: GCA_029891345.1. NCBI lineage: Eukaryota > Metazoa > Arthropoda > Insecta > Phasmatodea > Phasmatidae > Dryococelus > Dryococelus australis. Next base: position 134,705,603 of record CM056997.1, read on the forward strand.
TCATTTTTAACACATATTTATTCAATAATTTATACATCTAGGATTTTCTTTAAAACAGTTTGTTTCAAATAGAAATGACCAGTCATTTCAATATTACAGAAGCTTAGAACACAGGTTGTTTCAAAAATACATGATACATTTTACAAGTATTATAAATATAAACAATTTTTTTTAAAGGAACAAACATAGCTAGCAAATCTTACATAAGGTGAACCACAAATATTGTAAAACCAGGTGGTCCACAAATATTTTAACACAATGTGATACACAAATATTTTAACACAAATAAGTATATAGTGTTAAAAAAGTTATAAGCTATTTGCAACTCCAGCAAACAAAGTTTTCAGACATTTTCATAAAATTGGATCGAAATACCCTTCTGCAAGTCTACTTTCGAGGAGAGAATGTTTCTTATGTCCTGGTTTTATCCTGTCTGTTTAAATAGACATTTATATTCAGGGGAGTGTAACACGACACTTCCAACCAAGAGTGGATATGTCTAAACATAATGTGAGTGCACATCTTCAATACTAGATGGCAGTGGAATTGTTACTGTCATAAAAAACAGGACATTTGCTCATATCACTGCATTGAATTAATTAAGGGCTTTTTTGTCTCCCAGCAGGAAATAAATAACCTTGAAATGAAACATTCAAACATAGGGCTCCATAAATTTGCAGCAAATTCTGGAACCCCATGCTGTATACAATACATTAGAGTTGCCTGTTTTCATGCTATTGTAGGGAATTCCAAGATGAAAGAACATCATGTTATGCATATGCTATCCAACACCCAACTGAGAAGAACTAACAAGGAATAATGTATGTGTATGAATAAATTGATTCTCTAATGTTGCAAGTTAAAATGTGTTTGAGGACTTAACTTTAATTTTGCTTATTTTATTGTTCGATGTACATAACACAGTGCACACACATACCTAGTATATAATAAATAGCAAAACATTTTGTTATTGTGTACATATATACAAATATTATAGTCACATTCTTCAAATATTGAAATGGTAAAACATTATCTGTTGAATAGATCAGATATTTCAAATTCTGTTCTTCCTCACAAAAGATTGATACTATATGTTCGCCCTTAGTTATAAAGATATTTATTCTTATCTATCCTGTATGATCTTAATTTATTTACAATACAATTCAAACTGTTACAATAAGTTAAACTGGAATAAAAACTACCTGGGTCATTACATGCTGTTAAAAAACCAAGCCAATATGAACATTTGAAATGAATGTGTGACTTACACATTTCCTTAACAACTATATGTGAAAAGCTACTCTATTAATTATAGAATGCAAACAATTTTGAATAAATGCATACTTACGGGTAGGAGAGAACATTATTCTGAATTTGCAACTTCACAAGCATAGATATTGCACACTGAAGGAATAACAAAACAACCTTGCTCGAAAATACAGTTGTGGATGTCTATCACACATTTCCTTCCAATGTATTGTTGTTCCCCGATGAGGTCTGGTGAGTTGGTATGTTATTACATCATTGCTGCCCTCTTCCTCCAATTCTTTGGTAAGACTGGCTGACATCAGCTCTTCAAATGTAGATGGTAAGTCACTCGGGGCAGATATACCTCACAGCACAATCTTTTCATGGTAAGCTTTCACCAAAGTGAATGTCGAGAATGGAATCGAAAGTGTAGCACCAATGTTCGATATTGTTACACACTTGAACTTGTAGAATACTGCCAAGTGGCTTAAAGAATACTCCTCTGTATCCTATTTACAGGACTTTGTGTGCATCTCAAGGGTCAAAGATGCCCTAGCCATGACTGACACTTTAATATTATATGTTCACCTTTATATTCTGTCATTTAAGTGTTCTTGCTTAACCAAACATTGCATTGCCACATACTACAGGGAGACTTTAATGTCTGGTTGCCTATGTATGTAACATGTTCCTTGTCAGATTGTTCGCTCCACACTATAGGTATACAACAGCAACATCGCTTCTGCATGACGTATTCAATTTTGTTCCATGACATGCCTTTCATTATGAATTTAGAAAAGTCTTCAAATGCTAGTTGACTCTCATTACAAGGCAGCGTACTGTCAGGTCGCAAATTATACAAAGGCCGAAATCTTCGCCCATAACAAACGTCGAATACTTTAAATGTTTCTGTTGGACTAATTAACAAGAAACACCGATGTTCTTCTCCGTTACACATTTGAATTTCTAGTGGATCATCTTATGTGTGTTAAAACCATACTCTCCTGTAACTTGGAGAAGCAATAGCTTCTGTTTTTCATACTTTGTTGGGACTGTAGCACAGAGTACTTTTGATAATCATCTTTAAATTTTCCTAATTTTAGCTTGGTTAAATAGATTTTACAAACACAAACATTGCTGTTCCAAACCTCACATTCCCACATGCCACAAGGAGGTATTTTAATACTGCTACTACCTTGCATTTGCATGGTGTTTTGCTTGTTATTACATGTTTCAGTCCATGTCGTGGGGCTGTCATAAATCTCTACCAAGTTTATATTTAATTTCACTTCTGTTTTTAAAACACAGATTCCATGACGAACAGTGCAGTTTGATGTTGGGTCTCATGTTAAAACTGGACAATCATAATGGTCATAACACAATACTCGTTCTGTGTATTTATTCCCTGAAAAACTTTGTGCTAAGTTCCAATGTTCATCCCTGTTACAGATTTGAAATTGAGAGTATATTTTATTTAGAGACTGGACTCACACTCTCTTGTAACCTGGAGTAATAGTGGATTACATATGCTCTGGATTGAATGTCTCCATTTGAATATTTTTGTACAGGTCTGAACCTGTAACAAACCAATTTTCTAAATTATTATCTTAACACATAGGTAGGATACTGGTACAAATATTCTCTTAGAGTTTCGCTTTTACATTGTGAAAATAATATTTTTTTTATCACAATTGTTAGTATTGTAGCATTTTACTAGTAAATTAATGATTGAACAGTTATATCTTATAATAGGTACAATTTCTGTATTAATCAGACTTTTTAAAATTTCTTTGTGCATATTTTCCAATACGTATACAGGATAGTCTTCGAGAAGCGCATAGTTCATGTACTGGAAACAGTCTTCATAAGCTCTGTCACCAGAGTCCCATTTCAAACTGTGTACTTCGTATGTTTGATGTCGAAAACACATTTTCAATTCCTGATTTAAAGTATACCAACGTTTCAGAGCTTTGAAAAATAACACTTTTGTTTCATTATCGTCAGTTGCATAGTAAATTGCGAGTTCTTTAATTATAAAAGAATTGTCTTGAGGATTTTCAAAACATTCTGCGAAGCACATCATGATTGTAAATTACAAGTTTCAATCACAGAGTTTTAAGAAGTCTAATTTTGTTTACTAAAGTTCAGTTGTGGCTTCCAAATCAAGTTCATCAATACCAGAATCGTCTATTGGTAAAACAGGATGATTAGCAAATTCGATTGCATTAGGCCACCTTCACATTATGCAATCTCTCCTCAAATGGAAAGTATTTGGTTTATTGAAGAAAGCCAGTGTATCACGTGGGCAATCATCATCACAAGGGAAATACGAGGCCATGTCCTCATTGCCTCTTAAATCCTCTGAGAGGAATGGATATACATGTTGAATGTTGTGTCCTGCAAATGTTAAAAGTTCTTTAGTAAGCAACTAGAGAATCTCGACATCTAAGCTTAAAACGTTTTAATTTATCGATGCGCTAAAATGGCATTAAACACTCTAACACGATATTCATAACAACTATCGCAGCAGTGACCATTGTGAATATTACCTGCTGTTGTAGTTTGTAGACTGAGGAACATATAGGATAAATCTGTTGATTAATGCACCCACTCTGTGATACACTCCCGACACAATCTGTCTTCGTCAGCTGCTGGATCAAGACTGAAAGAAAAATCGATTTATTGCTTCTGATGTATTATAAGGGTTCAAAATGACCACTGTTTTCTGTTATAATCGCTTGAATTTGTACCTTATCGAAAAATTATTGAAATATCGGCGAGTTTGGCATTTTAAAACTCATTCCAGCCTGATAGTGTGGTATCTTTATACACATTTGTTCAAGTATCTGCCTTTCTGATATATTTGGGATGTAGGAATTGTAAAATAAAATTATTCCAGACACAATTTGTTTTTCATAGAAAAATATATACATTCGTTAGCTTCCAAAAATCCTATCAGGGTTTGAAATACAGTAACCTAATGTGTTAATTTCAACTTTGAAATTCAGTATTTTGCTTAAATACATACGTTTGCTATAAATGTTAATTGGGCTTATTTGTAAAATAAAATTGTTAGATATGAAGATTGGTTTAAAAAACTTTTAGTTTTGTAAATAATTTGTGTTTACAGAATATATATGCATGTATGTTTAAAAATGTTAGCTAGCAAAATGGTCAGATAGAAAAAATGTTTAAAGACTGGACAAAGGAATTTTCAAATATTTAGTTTTGTTCAATGAACAAAATCATATTTATGTCTCTATCTGGAATAATTTTGCATCTGTTTGTTTGCGGGATATTTTTGGGTAAAAGTTTTAGAATGTTTTACATTACCAGACTTTGAAATGTCCTTAGCAAGGCAGCATTCCCAAGCAAGCATGCACTAAATTTGCTGGTCAGGAAAGCTGGTTTTCATGGTCAAGTAACTGCTGGCCATTGGTGTGGTCCCTCCACCTGTCTTGCATGGGGGTTTTCCAGTAGACTCTTTGTCAGTATGGGGATCCACGCTGGGGATGTGGTGTAAGGGTGGTGTTAGGCTGCAATTGTAATGTGCAGTAAGTGGAAAGCCATTTTCTTGGATAGTTATATGCGGTTAAATTAATTTCTTAGCATATTCATTAAGTTTTGTAAGATGTTAGGTGGAAGATCGTTCGTCTGGTTTAACCTGTATTTCGATGCGTGTTTAGAGAGCCGATAAGGGTGAAGTGCATATTTATATTCATGTTTGGGGGGATCTTTGTCAGTGGGCAGGAGTGAGTTGTACTTTTATATCAGTTGGGTGTTTGTTTAATTGAATTTAATCGGTTTAATGATCAGGTAGTTTTGAAATAGTTTCACTGCATGATTGAAGTCTTTTGGTTAAAGTAACTTTTTAATGATTCGAACTTATTTAATTTATTTCGCCGAAATAGTTTGTTCCTTTTATGCTATTCGAGATGTGATTATGCTTAGTTTTTGCTCGAATCGTTTGTTTAATTTAATAGATCATCTCTTTTTATAAAAAGTATTTATTTCACCAAAAAGAAAATATTACTCCCGTATCTAAAATAGTTAATTCCTCAGTATGTCTCCAACGAGTAACCCTCTCATTATTCACACATGTCACCAGACAAAAATATACAATGGCCCTTATACCACTCTTACACCAACATTAACACCTACATAACAATTACAGGCCACTCCTCTGGCCAGTCGACTCCAGCCCATCACAGAGGACACATTGATGCTGCTCCCCTAATGACACCAATAAAATAATAACAATTTTTGATATCAAATAATTCTTTAATATAAGAATTGACATAAAACATTCTTTGAATAATCGATTATACAATAGAATTCATGAATTTAATCAATCGATTAATTTAATTAACTATTCAATTAATCAACCAATTACCTAATCTCACTCGCATATCATAATTTGACACTTATGCCACTCTTGCACCAAATGTGACTTAGGCCACTCTTGCTCTAAGTGAATTAGAAGTGACATACTCCGTGTACTGTCGATACAACTCACCTGCACATAACAATTATTTGCTAAACCATCAAATCGCCTTGGAAATATTAGTTTTAAATACGTATCTTTTTCACACAAGTCTTTTTAAATCCTCAACCTGTGCAATAGGATCGCTATATAGCATTCTCCCACCCTGTGTTTGGAGATTCTGAATTATAATACTTAGTCATGTTGCCCCATCTTGTGTAACCAATGTAAGAATACTTATTTGTGAAGTGTTACTCAATTCAATAGTGTAAATCTTATTGGACTGTTCACCCAGTATAAAATTAATAATTTACCAGCAATGATTACCACCAATGCACAGACCAAGAAACGTTCGACTGCAATCGGATTGCTTACCTCTTAAGCCTAGGCTACAATCACTGTAGCGTTCCAGAAACAAAATAACAGTGGTGTTACCGTGGAAGTGTGAAAATATATTGGCTACACCCGCAGCAAGAAAACTGTTATGTGGACCATGAGAAATGAGCACAAAAAAAAGACAGGCTGTACATATATAGTGGATATTTACTACTATTGTGTTGGCTAACCTGATATTTATTTTTGTTTATCTACTTGTGTTGAAAAGAGTTTCGTGGGAATCGTATTTCGGGATATTTAAATTGTGGTGTAAATGTTAATATTTGTGTTGACTATTTAAATATACAGAAATCAGAACTGTACAGCTAAGTTCATTTAATAACTATGTTCTTGTTATGAGCTTGCACTGTGCTGACTTTCGTGGTTGGAAATGTTGTCTCGTGATTGGCCAGCATTGAACTCGATGTAAGAGAATTGAAAATATTCAATCCTCTTTACGCCACTACTGCGAGCAGGCCGCCATCTTACGTCGTTATGTTGTGTTGTAGCTGATCCTATATACAAGAGTGGGTCCAATTTTTATTGTTATTTCTTACGGTGATTGTAGCCGGGCCTTTAACCCGATATGAATCCCCGATATTTCAGCAAAGTAAAGTATTATTTAAAAAAAGATTGCCTATCATTCCTTTGCATGTTTCCCACTGTGATTTTAACTCTGAGTGGCATACGATCTGATTAATTATTGGGAAATTTCAAGGAAAGGTTCGTCAAGGGAGTATTTTAGGGAAAATGCAATGGAAATGTCCGCCATTTTGGTTTGGTTTATTATATAAGGAGGGAACAATTTTATTTTCTCTCAGTCTAAGTTCTGCAGTCATCAAGGTTACGCCATAAACCTGTACGGCATCGATGGCCATTTCAAGGTGTCTCACTATCTTTAGTGCTTGCATCACCGAGAACATCAGTATCGCAATTCGCAGCACCATTTACAAAAGACCAATCATCACCATCAACCCAACAGCAGAAGCAAGACCATTAGGCCAGCATCAACAAAATCAACAGCAGAAGCGAAACCATCAGCACAAGCGGCAGCAACATTACCTTCAAGGTTAGAATGCAAAACAGGCACTGTTGTGACCATTGCGATGATGAGTGCATTAACACATTCAACATAATACCAGCATTTGGATGCTCGAAAACATTTTTGAGTGTCGCTATCCATTCATAACTGTGAATTCCTAAAGAATTTCTAATTTCATTCTCTCCATGTGAAATACAATATGTATACACATTCCTCTCTGAAAAGCTAAGAGCGGATTATGATATTGTCTCCTGTTTACCGTGTCAAGATTGTCCTTACAGCACACCTACGTTTTTCAATGTCAACCGGGAACACTTTAGGAGAGACTGCATTATGCGTAGGATGCAACAAGTAATACAATTACTTAAAAATAACAATGCTCCGTAAACAGCAGTGTGCCACAGGGTGGGTCCCAACAATGACGAGACCACTGCCAGGACTGCTATCACGGCAACAAGTTTATTTGCAAACGCACCCACAATCCACAGCAAAGCAAAACTTTTATGCGGGTCTGGCAGCGAGGTGGAGAGGCTCGCATAAGGTAGTGCAAAGTATTGTATCTTCTACCTAACTGGTCCGAGTGGGCAGGGTACTGGTCCGGGTGCACTGGTGTGACGTGAGAAGAACACCAGGTGACATTCCCGGCGAGAACAGACATGGTGACCATGACACCCACAACGGCACAAGAGCCGACGAGCAAGAAGAGCAGGCGAGAGGGGAGGAAGATGGGCCAGCACCTCAAATGGAGGGGGCCTCATCTGATGTGTAAATGCAGTCGACGCAAGATGTGGCAACATCTACCAGGAGTCGGGTGAACACAGGCATGGAACGGGATGTGGGGAAACTGCAGGCACTACTGCCCTTGAACAGCAAGCGAGGGAAGAAGATGTGAAAGTAAGTGAAGGAGCAAATATTTAAGCAAGCGAGGGAGCAAGAGAACAATGAATGTGAGAGGAAGCAGCCCCGATGACACTTAACGGCGAGCCACCGACAAGCGCCATCGCATCAGATTCAATGCAGCTACTGGCATCTGCACGACCAACAGCAGCTCCGACAACGGATGAAGCAATACCCGTGGCAATGCTGGGAGACGGGAACTGCAGTACAAGAGACAGTAAGAGTAGTGGAGGAGGCAGAAGAGCTGCACCAGGGTGTTCCACCCCACCTGGAAGCCTGTGGCATTGGTCGCACCCGGCACTGGAAAGTCACACATGGAGGTAGCAAGCAAGAAGAAAGCACGAGCAGCTGTAACAGTGACAGCGAGAGCAGTGGGTTGGCCGGCTCTTACTGCTCTCACGAATCACATCGATGGAGGTGACCACCAGCGGCCTGTACAACTTGCGAGGGCAGGGACATGTCCCACAACAAGCAGCGCCGAAGAAGGAGGGTTCCGCAGCGAGCACTTCGATATCACCTGAAGGCGGTGAGGACTTCATACCAGCTGCTGCCCAGGAGACAGCCCGGTAATCAGTGCCCCTGCTGTGTGTGATGTCGTACGGCCACATACGGGCTCAAAGAGAGAGGGGCATTTGACGTGTGCCACGTGTCACATTCGAAGGATGTTTGACAGCTGCAGCACCTTGATACTGTGCAGTTGGGATGTGCACAACACGAGCGGAGCAGTAAGTGCAATGCAGTGCAAGTGTGGACGCAACACAATACAAACTTTAGCACGTGGCATCAGAACACTCGCTGTAGCGCATTAATATAAAATAGATCATTATTTTCAGTGATATTTTTAATGTAATGTTTTGCGTGTAATATGTAAACACTGGCATTAAGGTGTTTATATCATATAGGCAAGGAAACAACTCCAGTGCATTTCAGAGTGAATAAAGCATGTTTTTCAGTGTTTCATTAGTTATCATTCACAACGTGTGCCATCCTTACTTCATTCACTCAAATGTAAACAGTGTTCCTTATGCAATGTTATTTATGAGAATTATTTACTTATGTTCCAGCACAAGTTAAAAAAATGCAAAGGGTTAATATGTATTTTGCAATGTTAAGAAAGTAGGTCCATGTGGCCCGCCGAAATCAGCCGGCATGCCACGGCGTCCATGTCAGTCAGCTACGAGCATCTCGGGCGGTGTGCTTTCGTGTTACTGTGGCTCGGGTTTCATGCGATCGGGCAGTCTTCAACTTTTGTTTTTCAGTCATTCAATCTCCATCATCTTTAATTTACCGGAACTGTTGTTCTTTAGCTGCCCGAGACACCACCGTCCTCTTCCCCTGTGGTTGCATCGCCTAGGCAAGCATAAAAACTTGCACATTATTTTTATCTGATTCGCGCCATTTTACAGTGTTACCTCATCGTCAGGTTGAAGCCATGTAGTGTTCCTATATGTGTAAAGTGTAGGCCTGAGAGCCTTGGTAAATAAATGGAATAATTACGCATTGAGAAATGATCATGTGGACATTATTCTGTGGCCTTCGGTCTCTTCAGGGCACGGGCCCTTAGAAAGCCTGCACCTTTTTCACCCAGTGTATTAATATGTATTTTCTTTATTTCTTAATATACAAGTATCGCATGTGTAAATGTATGTGTGTGGCTAGCTGATAAGTCACTGCATCAACATAATCTGTGAGATTTTGTATGCCGCAATATTACATAACGGGTGTGTGAGCTGAGCAGAACAGGCCGCTGCGCACTACGCATTTGGAATAATTTTACAGTGCATTTATAAGGAGCACCAGTCCAGGATAGCATTGGTTGTCGGCCGAACGACCCTGGAGGAAACCTCGTCTCTACTTACTCACACAACATTGTCCAGCGATATCTGGCACCCAGGGTAAAATCACCTTCAAAATTTCACAGCTCCTTAAATCTTGCCTCTACCCACTGAGGCACCATGGCGCCATGCCAAAATGGCTTGCCCTCATGTGTGGCTAATTCCTACTGCCTTCCTGACATTTCGACAGTCTTCAGTGTTTTGGGTCAAACACAGGTGTAGGAGGCACACAATAAATTCAAATAAACTGCAAGCAACATAATAAACACTTAATACATATTAATTGATGTGGTGGGGATGATACATGTGAAATTTAAACAAACAACAAGAGAGAGAACACTAATGAAAATGGGTGCACATTAAACATTGCTTTAATCTGCATGTCCTTCTCAGTCTCGCAATAAGTTTGCATATTGCATGAATCCTAAGTAATCATATTATGCTTTCCACACAATTTGGCACTATTTACATACCCCTCCACCATGCAGAGTCGGTGGCTGGCTGAACACAAACAGAGAAAACGTTACACTAAACTACCCCCTGCTACACCTGGCTTGCCCTACTCTACCCTGCATTGCCCAACACTACTTAGCACACAACACCATTACTGCACGGTGATGCGATCTGCGTAGAGCACGCGTCTTGTTGGCGCAGGTCCCTCGCTGCGGCAGGCAAACTGTCTAGGGCAGGAGCCATGAATGGCACCAATTATATCGATTGAAATGTTAATAAATATTATTTTGATATTGGCACATTGATAACTACTGGCATTGGAAATATCACATTAAATATCTTGATTCTCAGCTACAGCCTTACTTATATACTATACGCTATATGAGTAATACTATTGGTTCACTTATTTTAAAGCCATATCTTTTTCATAGTTTCACTCTCTTGTATCATGTGGTGTAATTTTTTGGGGTAATTCAATTGAGGCTGAAAAATAAACTTCATACTGCTGATGCCGACTACAGCATTACTCAGAGCCCTTTTTGACCCACTGTGATGTAGAGCCGACGAGAGGTAATAGGAGTGTAGGCGAATATTTTCCAATGTAATGTGTAAATATGTGAGTAATACTTGTCACCCTTCTTGCATATATGGATGCACTAGCCCCCACAGCACAGATACGTCACACTTACTTACATAAAATTATTTCTTCAACAATGAGATGACAATTATGATACTGTGAAATATGGATAATTTGCGTGCACCAAAGGTTTGGGCACACTTCTGTAGCCAAAACAATGGAATTTCGCTGGCTGAAACTCACTTAACATGTTTTTACAGTAGAGTGCACACCTTAGCTGTGGAGTTCCAACAGGCCAAATCCTACCAGACTTAACCTCAGGCTTGACAGAAAACCAGTTTCCCCACCTTTTTAACCATAAATACATAAATTATGATATGAATAACCCAATTGAGGCATAAGTTACAGAAAACTCCAGACTCATGGAATACTCAGACCTGGATCCATCCTTGTTGGAACACAGGCGAGACACACACACTTTCATACCAAGTTTACCTTAATGTGTACTATTTGTAGATGAAGCTGAACCATATTCTGGAAGACATGTACGTGTAGACAAACTATCAATAGCATTTTGCAGGGCGAACCGGGTATAACTAAAGTCTCTACCAACAGACAACAATAGGTAGGTAGTGTAGTTTTAAAATTAAAATATTTAATTTGGATTTAAAATGCACTGTTTCACCTTGACAATTAATAGTTTAATTGAGGATGCCATTAAAAGAAATAGAATCAGACTCCAGAAAAAACTGAAATAAGCTTGTATGATGTAGTGGCTGTTATTATGTTAAAGCCCTTGCTATTGGTTGTTATTAGCTTTAAGGTATTCCGAAAAAAAAACATTATTACTGAAATTTTCTATTTTAAATAATTATTCAAATTGAAAACTGTCTCAAATTAGCTCATGGCAGATCAAAAGCTTTTATGGTTTTACTGTGGTTATCCACGGGAAAGTCTGAAAATTAGGTAAAACAACGTGGCAGCTGTTGTAATGTTCTAGTAGATCTGAGTGTAGAAAAAAATATTGCGAGACTTTATTATGCTTAATTCCTTATCTGGGTTCTTTAATTGGATATAGATTCTAGAAGTTCTAGATGTTCTTATAGATTGTAATACGGCGATGGGGCATCTCCGGGTGTAACGTGAAATTTAAAGGACGTTTGTACATAAGCGTACCAATTCATGTGCTAACGGTTTGTTCACAAGTTCAAATCTACTTACTTGAAACTATGTGCAGGGGGCTTTATTAGGCTCTTATTATAGCTTAAACCTCTCATGTGTATCGTCCATGTAATAAAACACAGCCCCGAGTAATTCACTTATCCTTTATTCACAACACCACATCTTTACAGCCTGCCTCGCCACCAACACTGTCCTCTTCACCATCTCATGCTGCCAATCTCCAACCTTTCTCACTCACATATACCTACACTAAAGCGTGCTTGTCTCTTGGTGACAGCCTATGTGTTTCAGGGGACGGACTTGGACTTCCCTACAGATTAATCAAAAATTCATAATGCTACAACCCACACAGGTGTACGTCCTGCTGTCTCCTTCGAAGATTCAATGTAGAGTGTCATTCTACCCTTGCTAAGCCTAGCTCCAGAATACTCGGTGACCTCAGCCAATCACGAGGTTCACATTCAAAATCAATTTGAAACGCCACTTAAACATCCATAATATTGAAAAACATAGTCCTAGGCCATAAAATGTACACATAGTATTACTGAAAACAGGAAATACACATTGATATGCCGCCTAAAATAAAATTTTGTATATACATAAAATATATTCGGACTCTGCTTTCATATAAAAATAAGTAAATAATAATTGCTATCTAATAAAAGGAAAGAGAAATCAAATAATATGCAAGAATATTCAGTAAACAATAAAAATAGTCACTGTAATACACAAATGCAAATGGTGTGTTAAAAGTCTGAAAACTGATGTATTACAGATTTGCCTCGCTAAATTCTGATTCAATGTGAAAACAAAGTTGATGAAATTCTAACCAGTGTAACACATACAAATCAAATTCAATTCATATCTCCAATCAGAAGAGTTCATCTGTAGGTCACTAAAGTTCATCAGTTCCCTGTAAAACATATTCAGACAAAAAACACAACAAGCTATTCAATTGCTATGCAATAATTAAAACATTTGCCTATTTCAACAATGGTTCGGCACTGTCTCTAGGTCATGTGGCATCCTCGTGACAAGCAGCTGGAATGGCCCCTTCTTCGAGCTCTCTCAAGACTGTTCGGTACTCGTCGGTCGTCGTTCGAGTCCTGTACATGGTACCGCCACTGCTTTCGCTCCAGTTTGAAAGCAGGCCCCTAAGGCGTCGAGCATGGTTCGGCTCCATGCGTCGTCTTCTAGCTGCATCGTCACTGAAACTTGTGCACTAACCTAAACTGCAAACACATAGTTCAGTCATTCAGCTTACCACTGCTCAATACACAGCACCACCGATTCGTAGGAGTACTCGTCGTACTCGAAGCTATTGAGGTTCGCCCATCTCCAGCATCCTAGCGTTTTGCATGTGTATGATGTAGCATCCGTGTCGTGTGAAGTGCGTCGATCACTGGATCAACCAATTTCCAGTCCTTACAGGGAAACGTACTGAGTGACTAATTGGTGACGTCCATATTCACTTCATCTTCACCTTCTACAATGTCAGAAGTTCAACGCCGAAAATCACAACGATACAGCATCGTCAAATTGGATTACTATAGAAGGATACAAAAACCTCTGCTCAAAAGCCACGGTATGCAATTTTTCCAATTACAGTCTCTCTAAGTTGTGAAAGATAATAGCTATTTCTTTGTGGTTAAGTAGGGTTAGACCCATTTCTGTTTTTTGCTTACAGGTCAACAGTTTGTGTCGGTGGACCAGGGTTTGTGTTGAGTACCTCAGCATTGGAAAGTGCGAGTGAGGTAGATTTGTTAGTCAGGCATTATTAGCTCATTCCCCTTGCAGGTTCTTTAGGCTTATAAGCAGCTTATTATACTCTTGTGATTATGTACGCAACACATTCGCTCCCTCTTCGTGCTCAGATATAGTGTGGTGTAGGGTCTATTTTAAATTAGCAGCACCGACGTCCCAAAACAGGCTTCAAAAATAGGAGAGGTGTGTGGCTTCTATTAACTCTTAAATTATGTGTTGCAAATTATAGAGGCTGCTGTATTTATTCGTAGTGCTCTCTCTATCTTCATGCTGACAAACTCTACCAAATAATAAATTCCATAAAGCTACTGCGGACCAGCTTCTTTTAAAGTACTTTAGCTTACTCCTGTTTGCCAGCTTGCTTGTCACCTTAAGCACAATTCAGCTTCAGTAGAGTACAATAAAAATGTAGCACAGTCAAATAAAATCTCCCTACTTTCTCTCCAGTAATGGGCATTACGAGTTCATAACAGTTCCTATTTGCGGCTCTATTCACTATGTATGGTTGCTAGTGATCTTGTCCCAATATCGACTTACGTTTCCTGCATGCACCAATACCAGCTACCTGGCTGTAACTCGCTCAATTTCTACTCGTTCACATGTTTGTTCCTTCTCTGGGCTGCGTTGTGAAGGCTTTTTCTTACTATAGCTTCAACTTCTACTCTTACTTCAGTGGCAGACATGTCTGACCCTTCTGAAATCATAGTTGGGACTAGCAAATATAGGTATTTAAAATGACTGATCTCTGACCAGTTAGCACTTCCAATGGGTTCAGGGATGTAAATTCATGTACCATGTTGTTCATCACATACTCCACCATCTTGATTTTATTTCTCCAGCTCTGTTGTGATAAATGGCAAAAAATTTGTAGCATATACCCTAGGCTCTTCATGAAACGTTTGACCAGGTTACTCTGCGGGTGGCTTATTGCTGTGGTCGTGGACAGAAAATTCATGCTCGTCAAGCCTCTTTGCCAAGTGTGTCATGTAAACTACGAGCCTTCCTCTAATAAGATGCACATGGATTTGTCGACTTCTTTAACAAAAAAGTCAAGCTTACTCATTACTGTCTTGGCATTAGCTTAAACTATGGCATATAGCTTTGTAAATTTGGAGAACACATCCAGAAGAACGAAAACAAAAGTTACTTTGGCCTTGGATTTAGGTAACGGGCTAAATAGATCGACTAAAAATAAGTCGAAAGGTTTCTCTGGTATAATGAGTTGGATCAGACCCATGAAATTTTCCTGTGAGTGTTTGCAGCTCTGGCATAAATCACACACTCGTACTGCGTTAGTAACGACTTTCTGCATATGCTTCCAAAAGAACTGACATTTCAAAGCCACATCATCTTTATAACCACTGCTGTGGCCTTTCCTGAGAAGATCTGGTCACGTATTAATCAGGGGGATTAAGGTAACTAGATGGAAAGAGCACTCATGGATAGAAAACACTACTTTTATTCACAACAACTCTAATACAATTCTCGCCAAAGGCATCACTCTTAATTGCCGAAGCTCAAAATAGTGATCTCTAATGCAAAGATTATACTAACTAGCTCAATGCTTTAGTCGGTGCTCTGACTCTGATGGAGTTTTAATTTTCCTTCGCCTATCCCTAAGTCTCAGGAACTTTGTGTGCCCTACTGGAGGTAAAATTACCCTGTATAGATGTGTCATCGCCTACAGGAAGACACCCTCGATGGCGGCTGATGTCGGTGTGAAAGTCTGGACCACTAACCTGGTGGTCCTCTCTCACAGATGTCGCTCTGGCTGCTGGATCAAAGATGGCCACAAGCCGCCATTGTCCCAGTCTTATATACCAGTACTCCCAGCCTCGACATCCTTCCCCCCGAGCTTTGTTTCCAAAATAGCTGGGCTGGTCTGGCGATGTCGCGCGGCCCTGTGCGCTAGCATGGCTCCTGCCAGTCCCAGATACTGGTGGTCACACCATGCCCCCCCGTCTCCGCAAGACTCATGCATCCTCGCATGAAAGAACGGAGGCCGGTCGATGGAGGGGAAGTTACGAGTGAGG
Source organism: Dryococelus australis (assembly GCA_029891345.1). Lineage (NCBI taxonomy): Eukaryota > Metazoa > Arthropoda > Insecta > Phasmatodea > Phasmatidae > Dryococelus > Dryococelus australis. The sequence continues at coordinate 134,721,492 of CM056997.1, forward strand.
CTGGGTCGCGAAGACAGTAGGGTGGGATCGTGGCTTAAAGCGAGTAGCCCAAGTGCCCCTGGTACAAAGTTGCAGATAGCCACTGGAAGGGATCTGTCTTCCTGACGGAAGCCGATAGGGTATAAGTGAATAGTTTCCTTTCATGTACTGACTGTTGAGCTCCCTAGGGTGCGGCCAGTTGCATGAGACTAAGGATGGCATTACAATTATGGCTGTTAGAATGATGTCAGTTAATCTGAGTAATTAGAAATTATAATTTTAGAACACCTATTATCGAAAAACTTGCCATTAGGTGTGGAAAGTAATATATGCAGTATAATAACAAAATTCTTAAAGTACTACTTGAGTCAAATTAAAAATATCTACTGGTTAGTTCAAGAGAGTTATGTGAATGGTTAGTACTAAGATAGCTTCAGATTACATTTCAAGTAAGTGGCACATGAAGTTTTATGTGATTGCTTTGCGTATTATTATACCACTTCTTATTAATACAGTGTGATAGTTTAAGGCAAAACTTTGATTAAAAATAATCATTTGGACCTTTGGTCCGACATAAAAATTGCAATGATAAATATTTTTTTATACTAGATTAAAATCATATAATTGAAAATACAGTGTTATTGTGCCGGCAAGAATTAAATTGACGGTGGAACTGGGAGAGGAGTGCGCTCGGCTCCGAAATATAATTATGCCATCTTACAATTAAATGCATAAAACAATTAATATCACCTGCGCTGATCACTTAGGGTAGGAAAGGTATGAATTCTGTGCATCATACATCAGTGAACAGTCTGCCATAGTGCCAGAAAGTTACAAAACTGAAACTAAGAATTTCTATGTGGAATGTTATTTAACTACTTATAATGTAAATCATATTTTAAATGATGGTATTAACATAATACTTGATTATAGGAAGGGGCGAAATGTAAAGAATTTACAAAATGTCAGTCTTGTTACTGAGAATGTTAACATACTACAACATAAGTATACGAGAATTAGGATATTGATATTTTCCTTTACATGCACGGGCCTGGTTGGTGATGTACATTTTGTTGGTAAAAGAATGATATTTTGTTACACATAGACATGGGACCCCTTAAGGAAATTATTCTTAATCCTATTGTCAATGGCGTTCTCGCCGTACGGGATAATCCCGCCTATGCTGCTTTATAGAGTTAGTCGAGAGTAACAAATTTCGAATTCCTGTCTGCTACCATACTCTGGTGCATGAATTGTGCGCTATTGTCACTCACGCACGTTTGCCATTGTAATTATTTACATCACCTGTTATGAGAATGCGCTGTGAGTTCGTGCATACAAAGTTTCAGTGTTACCAACTTCTTATGTTACGTGACGTGCCATATGGAATGCATTTTCGAGTTTCAACCATAAGAGTTACATAAAACATGTGGGGCCATGCATTTATTCATGGTAATATCTTATTTAATGCTAGCAATTAATCATTACCCCCAGAAATGAACTCTTATTTTAACCATTTAGCCCTATCCTCATGTCCTTTTCAGTTTCGCCTTAAGGCCTATTACACTACCTTTTCTAATAAAATGTAAATTGTCACTAGTTTATAATATAACAAGGCTAATGCTATTATTAGAGCCACACTTGTAGACAGATTGAAATAATTGAAGTGCTCTTGAGACTTACTGAAAATGTTGGCTTGTTAAAAGTATTTACCTGGTTTGACACATATTCTACCGTTGGTAGATTGGTGTGTACTATTTTCCAATAATCATTTATTGCGTCGTTAATTGAATGAAATGAAATGCCTTCGTCTACTGCTAATTGATTGGCTTGAAAATGACTGCTTGTAAGCCAGTTAATTGGTAGAATTTTATGAGACACTACTGCTATTGGACTTTTAATATCACAAACCTGTGTGGCCTCGATTAAGGTTAACTTGCTTACCGTTACTTCGCACCCACATGACACCTTTAATTCTATTGACCCAATGTCAGAACTAGGAATGACTTGACTGAGCATTTTATTGATACATCTGAGAGCTAGTGTGTCGGGCGCATTAGTGATAATATAATGATGTGGCTGGATCACCGTAACCTGTAGTTTGTTGCCCTGATCACAAGTGAATTTACAGAACGAATATGACTGGGCGACACTATGCAATTGAATTGCTGCTTTTAGTCAGCTGACCTGATTACTCTCTGCAGTGTGTTTGGAAATTAAATAAATACCCTTATCTAGATTCGACCCATCGATTACTGACCTGGTTATCCGAGTTTTAATATTAAGTGTAATTATTTGGCTAGGCACTTCAATAGTACAAGCTTCATTTTTGAACATGCATGGGACTTGAGTGGCATGGAAAAACTGCAATCTATACTTACTACTTTGAAGAGGGAAAAGTATCTTAAAATGAATTTGGGATGTTATAGGAACAGAGTAGTACATACTTAAATTTTAGATAGGAATACTTAGTTTGAGGTTCAATTGATTAATCTTATTTTCTAGCTTTGATAGTTCTTTGGTTAAAGTGGAACGTAGCACTGCTTGTAACTGTAAAAGATTGTTTTGACACATGTTAAGCAGCTCTAAAATTATACTAATCATTATTGGCTCAGAATCAGTGAACTTTCCATTTCATGTTGCCGCTTGTTAAAATTATTTGCAGAAAACAGAAAAGATGTGTAATAATAACTTTGAGCTCTACTTGATTTTTAATTGCGGATACACTGTGAGTGGTGATATTTAAGTTATTGATTGACGATTTTACATTAGCAAGGATCCCATTGACCTGCAGTGCCAGCATTACCTCATTTGATTATAATGATTTTAAATGACGAATGGGCAGAACTTCGCAACACCATGTTGCGACGTCGCCAAGGTAGGCAGGGATCTCTTTTAGGAATTGAAATTGCAGACAAGAATTGATCAACAATGTTTATGTTTTTGTCATTAAAAATTTGACATAATTTTGTTGCGTTCCTGCAGTCCATGGTGTTTCTGATGGCACAGGCGTTGTGGAACTATTCTATGTTGGTTGGAGGCCTTGGTTGGTGCAACAGCAGCATGAACAAAAGTGGTACAGTCTCCTCGTACTTTAGTTGCAGCGTCAGCTCCACGAAGTAGACACCGTGGTGTGTCTTTTAAAACTGTTCCGCTGCAGCATTGAAGGAGATTCCCAGCACAAGTAGCACTCCGTGGAATGTGGCAAGGCCCATTCCGGCAATGGATTAATCCAGTGCCTCTCCCTGTAACATAAGTGTATACATTAGTTCCTAATATTAGCCAGCTTTACGTTCTGAGTACAAACAGTATCTATTTTAATGTGACCATGTTTCCGTATCTTCACTGCAATTGTGGAACGGCCAAGTATATTGTGTATTCTGTATGGGCCCAGATATTTGAACGAAAGAGCTTTTTGCCTCGCATGGTTTTTTTATCCAAACATATTGACCAATTTTTGATTCGTTAGGGCGATATTTAGCGTAAACAATTCCTTCTGCTTTTGCTGCGATGCGATAAGTTATATGCGAGCTTGCTCACATGTCTGCTGTAAGCACTCACACCAATCATCAGCATGTGAGGAGTAGGTGTGGCTAATCATATGTGATGGCTGTACAGCTTCAACCCAGTGATGAAGGAAGGATGGGGTGAACTTAGTACTTCGGTTGACGGTTCTGTTGTAATTAAATAAAATGATGGAAATGTAGTCATCCCAGTGGACGGTGTCATTGCTTGCACGAGAGGTCAGATGCTGTGATAAAATTTTGTTGACCTGCTCCGTTAAACCATTACACACCGGGTTATAGGCTGTCATCTGTAGTTTCTTTATCTGCAATTTTCTGAATCGTTCAGCTATACTTTCGTTGTTGAAGGATGTTCCCATGTCAGTAAGGATATATTTGGGGCAATCAAATTGTAAAATTACATATTTGATAAAGTTTGCATACATGAGTGCATTGATTGATTTTATGGGATGGGCTACTGCATAGCGCGTAAAAAATTTTGTCACAACCAAAACGTATTTATTTCCGGAAACCAAGGTTTGCAAGGGCCCTTTAGCATCTAGCCCACATGAATTGGGAAGAGGGGGGCGGTATAAGTGTCATCAGACCAATAGGTTTATGATTTGGGGCCTTAACATGCTGGCAAACAGGACATTTCTTAATGTACTCTTTCACATCCTTGTTCATGGTGTCCCAGTACAATGCATTACAGATTTTTTCTAGGGTCTTGAATTGCCTGAAATATCCCCCACCTATTAGGGCATCATGATGAACTGTGATAATTTCTGGAACGTAATATTGTGGTACGAGAGTAAGTTTCTTTTCGCCGGGGGGTGAATGTTGTTTCATATATATTTCTCAGTTTCCGGAAATGGTGTAATATCTGTCTAGGCGGCGGTATTTAGACGTGGCTTTCTCTGAGTCAGTGAGTGCTAATTTTAACTGCTGAATATGAGGGTCGTTCGCGTATTCGGCATGAAATGGGTACGCTATGTTGTCAATGAGTGGTGCTAACAATACGTATGCATTTTCGTCCACCTTGATATATTCCTGCTCATGTATGTAGACAGGGTGGTATTGGGCAGTGTAATTATTGTGCATGATGACAATTTGGCAACGTAAGTGCGGGTCACTGTAGGAAGTTTTCATTGTACTGTCGTGGTTTTGCATTATGATTTCGATGTTAACATGATATAGAGTAGTAGTGATTTTTGCTATTGCTTGCAAGGGTAGGTATTCCTCGTTCGTGACCGTTTTATCAACCCGATATTTGTCTGTGGTTAGGAAATCTTGCTTAATTGAGGTCTTAATTTCAGACCAATTGTTATTTATGTATTCAGCAATATTATTCTTGAACTTGTGATCTTTGGCAAGGTTTGAAATGAGGGTTTCCGCGAGTGCTTTGTAAAATAATGATCAAGACAGAAATGTAGGTTTTACTTTGTACGTAATGTTATTAATGCTAATGGTAGTAGTTTCAGCTGTACCCTAGGTGGGAATACGGCTCATGGCATCAGCGAGTGTGTTCAGCTCGCCCTTACAATGTGTGCTTCAAAGTCGTATTCTGTTAAAGCTATGGCCAATTTTTGAATAAGGACATTGTGTTTGGCCATAGTTTTGAGGTAGTGCAAGTTCGCATGGTCTGTCTCAATGACGAATTTATGGCCATAGAGGTATTGGTTAAAGTAGATGATGAAATACTGTACTTTATAGCCGATAATTCTCGTTCTATTACTGACCATTTTTTTTTCATTCAATGATAGATTTTTGGAGGCAAATGCTACAATTGTTCATTCTTTACAGTGTGGTAGTCCTTGCATAAGGACCATGCCAGTGGCAGTCTGAGGCACATCACAGACTAATATTCAGTGGTGCTCATCGAATTTTGCTACTATGGATGATTTTGTTAAGGTGACTTTCAGGTTTTTAAATTACTGTTGTTCCTCTTTAGTCCACTTAAAGGGAATAGTTTCCTTAGTTCGGTTAGGGGATCAGCAATATGTGCGTAGTTTAAGATATATCACCTTAAATTGGATGTAAGTCCCAGGAATGTGTGGACATGTTTGATGTTTTTGGGTGGGGCCATTTGTTGAATGGTGGTAATTTTCTCGGGGTCCATTGGAATCCCTGCGGATGCGATATAATGGCTAAGGATCTTAATTTTTTGCTGCGTGAAATTACATTTTTTGCTATTTATTTTGTTGTTATATTTGCCCAGTCTCTCCATTTCCTTTTGGATGTTGTTACAGTGTTCAGTAATGGTATTTCCTATAATGAATATGTCGTCGATGTATGCAATGGTAGTATTCCAGCATAGGGACCCAAGCATTATATCGACACAATTTTGGAAGTAGTTAGGACTAGTGGCCAGGCTCATTGGTATTCGAGCGTACTCGTACAAACCGGTGGCGTCGATGTTAAAAGCTAATTTTTCTCGGTCATGTTAACATACCAGGTATTGCATAAAATCCACTAAACATGTATACAGAGGAGATATATTTTGAGTTCTGGAGGATATTTATAATGTCCTCTGTTTTGGGGATAGGATACTGAACTTTCTGTAATAGTTGATTTAAACGACAGAAATCTGTAGAAAATGAATGTCTTCGTGCCGTTTGCAAATCACTAAACTTGACGCAGCATAAGGAGAGCCCAAAGGGGTTATAATTTTGGAGTCTAGCATCTGCTGTATTTGTGTGCGCACTTTCTCACCTAATTTAGGGTTAATGTGGTAAGGGCATGTGTGAATGGTCTTTCCGTAGTTAACTCAAATTTGATCTCATAGACTCTAGTTTCTGTAAGTTCAGCAATTGCACTAGCAAAGCTGTCCTTATATTGAACAAGTAGTTCTTTTAATTCCATTTGTTTATGAGTAGGTAATTTACAATTAATGTAGACAAAAGCTTCATTGGGTGGCTGAGTATCTGTAGCGCTAATCTTTTGAATGTGATATTCTGTGCAATTACTCCTGTTATATTGAATAGTGTGAGTGTTGATTGGTATATAATTTGTTTTATTGTTGTATTTCACATAGATAAACATCATGTCCTTGGTGAGGTCTGGTACTACATCATATTCTTTAATGAAGTTAACTCCAATGATAATGTCAAGCAAAAGGTTATCAATTAACAAGAATTCTTGGAGGAAGTTATGTCCATGGGTGATATTGTTAACTTTAGTTTTCAATTGCGGTACTCCAATATCCTGTGTGGCTCCTAATAGAGAAAATGTTTCGGTAACCGGAATCTTTTCTCTTTAGTTACTAATGTTGATGCCATACAGGAGCATGAACAACCTGTGTCCAACAATGCATTGTATGTATTTCTGCCAAGCAGCACAAGGACGCGTGGTGTTGATGTTTGCACGTAACTAGCACGACACTCATCCTTGGTGACCAGTGTGTGTTGTTTGTGTACAGAACTTAAGTAGGGCTAGTGGCTCAGGTTGTGCTGGGGTTTGTCATCATCACAACTGGTTCCTTGTTTGCGTTTATAGTGTCTGTGTTTCCTGTGCTTGGCAACTTGAGTTTTGTTTCACCAATCACGAATCTCTGTTTAAATTTACGGAAGCATGCCAAGTTGTCTTTTTGAAATTCCGTATTTTGGTTGGGGAATAATGGGCAATTGGCTGCCTTGTGACCTGTGTACATACAGAGTGCGCACATGAAGGCAATCTGCAACTGCGGACCGATGAATGCCACACCCATGATGTCACAATTGTGCTGCGTGGCACATTGTTTCCAGGGTGCCTGCTTGGCTGGGGCCGTCGCTTCCATGTAGATGCAGGAGTCACATTTCACGGCTACCTCGTGGTGTTGATAATCTCGATTGTGCTTGTGGGTCTCGGTTCTTTCCCTCGTCTGCTTTCCTCCCTGGTTAGAAATCATTGGAATGGAATATGTGATTGGACGTTATTATTACAGTGGATTTTCATGTCCGGTGGGACAGTGTTTTCATTCTGAATTTTACAGTGTGTTTTGCAGTGCGGAAATTCTTGCATATGCCGGGCTTTGTTTAAGTGTTCTGCCTGCCTTTGTTTCAGTAGCTCGCACTTGTTGTCTATTTATATCTAGAATGAGGGGGGGGGGGGTGCATATTTCCCCCTTGTAAGGAAGATTTCTGATCTGTTGTCACGTGTTCTGCAGTTTTAATACTTTTTTTGTTTGTGTGTGAGCAGGTTTGGATCCCAGTTTTGGGTGTCGTAGCATGTATTTTGGTTACCGTAAAATCATCTGTTTTGAGTTTGGGATTGGTGTCTGTGCTGTTTGTTATCGAGGAGGGGGGATAGGTGTTTTTTGGCGGGGGAAAAATGTTTTGTGTGTATTGACCGATTGGTTATGTTGGGGGTAATTCTGTTTACTGAGTGACAGATTTTCTATTTCCTCCTTGAGCTTTGACACTTCTGTCCTTAATGAATCGGTTTCGGAACCTACTTGTGTCCCAGTTATGACCTGATTGTACCGGAAAAGACCAATTTCCACTCTTAATGTTTTCCTACATTTCTGCAATAGTGTCATTTCTGAGCCCGATTATCTTGTCGGCAAGAGAAGGTTAAAGAGAGTGCCAGGCAATGGAAATGAAATCGGCATCAGTGATAGTGTTTTTATACTCATGCCTATAGTATAGGTTTTCAATATGCATTTGCACACTTTGCCTCAATTTCTGTTTGGCACTGTAAATCAATTGTTTGAGCCGTTCTTGAGTTGTTGGAGTTGTGAATGTGGTTTTTTGTTTGTTGAATATTCCTTCCCAGGTGATGTGTCCCCCTTGTGCTTGTATGTAGTTGTCAAGGGTGTCTCTTGTCCCTCTGGTTCGTTTAGGCTGTTAAATTATACTGATCAAGAAAATCGCTCATGGTTTAATTGTTATCTCCTGAAAATTTTGTAATAGCTACTGGCTGCTGTACAACAATATTGATAGGCGGTTTGTTGGCCATATCGGTATTGTAATCTGTAGTGACTAGTGGTCAGGCCAAAGGCGAGTTTTCATAGATATGTTGGGATGTAGTGTCGATTTGAATGGGTAATAGGTAATCGGATGTGGTAGTTTTCGTATTCTCATATGTGTGGGGTGGTGTTGTTAGCAGAAGGTTGCTGTTGGTAATTTTGTTAATGAGGCTGCGGGTGAGTCATGTGGAATTTTTTTTCAAATTGCTCTAGGAGGGTAGGGTGTTCTTGTAAGAGTTTTTCATTGAAATCAATGAGGTGTTGAACCTTTTCCGCAGTGTTTGTGTTCCAGGCGTGAATTTTATTTTGTATTTCAGTCAAATCTATAGTGGCTTGTTTTAATATGTTGTGTGCTATTTAGGTAAAGGATGATTTTGAGGTGTCTGTTTTGAAGTTGTGTAACTGTTAAACATCAATATGACTATCCTTAGTTACTACTACGCACACACAAGCAATAAAACATGCCTAATTATGGTATGACTGTTTTATTACCATTAAGGTACAACGGAATGTTGCTGCACTTGTGAATGTGCATCTTAGTTAAGCGGACCCGGCACTCTGGACCTGCTGGTGGTCGCTACTGGAAAATAAGCGTGGGCCTTAGATTAATTATGTGAAATGCGTCTCACGCATGAAGTCCTGGTATGTTACGTCAGGATGCAGGGAGACCTCCCCTCGGCTAAATAAAAGTACTAAAAACGTTCTTGAATTAAGTTAACTATGGATATGAAGAAAAATACAGCCTATATTGAATTGCCGAGGGGGGTACACAGAGTTTACCATCTGCCCTGCCAGGTGTCTGGAGTGCTGAAGTCTGACTAACGACATGGCGTAAGTTTCACCACATGTAAGGCGAATTCGGCGCCAAAATGGAAATATGAAAAAAAACCGAACTTAATGAATAACATGAAAAGTGAAATTGATATTGTAATAATTATGATTGCTAAATTAAAACCCATTGGTGACATACTCGTGAACGCTGGAGCCCCAGATATGGCTACGAATGTGACGTCACTAGAATTTCACCGCACTTGAAGGGTGATAAGTGAAATGAGGCCTTAGGTGGCTGATTCACGAAAGATGATTACATGTGCACTCTTATAATTAACAATTTAGAATCGGCCTGTGTGATTATGTAATTAATTTCGGGAGTGAGTATGGATGTGATGACACATGGATTTCGTAACTAAGGGTGGAGCTAGACCCGGTTTTCTATGGAATTTAATCGACTCTATGCTGGAGTGGGTAGTTTCCCTAGTAAGTTATGGTGTAATCACCATGAATTATGCTTAAATGCTCCTATTAATTAATGCTGCTAGGGAACCGCTCGCCACTTCACACTTCCTGTGGGAATTTGATTCCCTGTCTTTTGAAACCACTCGGAGCCATGTGGCACTCCGTATTCGGCCGTAGTGCCCGTCGACATAGCGCACATCGGAAAGTCGTAGGAATAAGCGACGCCGCTTACCCCAGTGTTCCCTCCAATGGCCGTGGCGTCGAATGGTCATGACTCTTGCTCTTGTCGACCTGCACTGATCGAGACAGCGATCTAATGTCGATCGGTTGTTTATTGCTGTGTGGTTGATATGTCTGTGATGGAATGAATTGGCACAATGTATACATGGGCGTCAGGAACACGTCAAACCCCCCCTCTCTGGTGTCCGTTTGGTCCTCACAGACACCTAAGGGACTACCTCACAGCTAGGTACAACAGGATGTCTGCGGTCGCAGCTGGTTGCGGGTCCTCAGGTTGTAAGACGCACAATGATGCTGTGCTGCGCTGCCTGTCGATGGTCCAGGGCGATGACTGCTGATGGTGAAGTGCCACTGCCCATGCTCGCTGAATGGGGTTGTTCCCATCGTAAGTGGTGCACTTCGGCCTATGTTGAAGCTGATGCTTGGAGCAGTTGGGAGGGGTTAAGACCCACTCTTCCATCGACTCGTCGCTGCTGCTGATGCTGTCGCTGCTCTTCGGACCCTGCGATGCTCCTTCTGGCGAGGGGAAAGGTTTGCTGTCCCTTGCTGGATTTGATGCCCCTTCTATTGAGCCTTTCCCTGCGCCATTGAAGCTGTCGTCTAATGTGAGGTCAGCCAGTATCGTAGTCTTCGTTGGAATTGTGGTGAAGTCTGGTGGGCAGTTTCCCTGTGGACTGATCGGGCCCATAGTTGCTCCCACTGACTCGTTTTGTGCGACGTCTTCCGAAGACAGTGTCTCTACACTGGGTGTTGTGGCACTTCGGTCTGGCTCACTTTGGTTTGCAGCACCTGTGAGGTTTATGTTATGTGTTTGAGATGGCATGAACCCTTCCTTTTGCTCCTCTTTTTCCCCTGCCATCCTTATGGCTATACGATTACCGGGTGTGGCAGTGAGAAAAAGGGTCGAAGAGCTCTCCCATCTGCGCATGAACTTACCTACACTTCGCCATTGGGCATTTCTGCTACCTGCTCTTGATCATTAGGACCTTCCTCTTGCTCAGGAGTTTCTGTGCTGGGTCCCTGCACAGTTAGTTGAAGATCGTCGTAGTGTACAGCCACCCTGCACTTGCTGCTGACCTTGAATAGGTAAGTTTTATACCCCAGCACTTTTAACACAACATGTGGTCCACTCCACTTAGGGGCAAATCCTGCCCGAAAATTGCACTTTGCGCTGCTCAGCCTGTGCTCGCGGACATAAACATGTCCAGTCCAGAGCCCGTTTGTTTGGCGGGTTTTTGCTGGTACCCATTCTCCTATCTACCTCTCCTGGTGAATGCATGCATTTTCCAGGTCTTGCTCCCGGTGCTGTCGCCTGCCTGCTGCGCATTCTGTTGCATCGCTGTTTGCTTGTCGAATTCTGAATTCTCCAGGGAGGGGCAGCTCTGTTCCCTGCAGAATGTCGGCTGGTGATTGACCTGTGGCTAGGTTCACCCTCCGTCTGATTGTGAACAAGGTCGCGAGTAGATGTTCAGCTCAACTTGCGTGGTTTGTTCCTACCCGCAGGCACAACTGAGTCTTGAGTTCTTGATTGCTCCTCTCAGTTGGGTTGGCTCGCAGTTGGTACACTATCATTGTATGGTGCTGGACTACCCACCTGGTAAACATTTATCTCCAATACTTTCCCGTAAATTGGGTACCATTGTCGGTTAAGATGGTGCGTAGGTAACACCATCGGGGGTAGAATTCGGTCTCCAGTACATGTGCTATGTTGCGTGCCCATGCACTGGAAACTGGGTATGCTTCTGTCCACCTTGAGAACGAGTCACTCACCACAAGAATGAACCTCTTTCTATTAGGGGTGTGCGGATATGGTCCCATCAGGTCCAGCGAGATGGACTCGAATGGCTTTTGTGGCTCCCGTGGTTGATATGTTACTCCATCTGCTCTCCTACTCTTGCAGATGTTGCACTTGATGCAACCCCTAACGTATTGCCAGTCTTGTCTGGTTTTGCCGGGCCAGTGGAAATGGTTCTGCAAATTTCTTGTGGTTTGTGATGCACGATGGTATCCAGCAAATTGTGCATCATGTGCATGACGTAGCACCTGTTCTCGTGCACTTTTGGGTAAGTACAGTTTTTAGGTTGCTTCAGGGCGACGCGGTCATGTCTCAACGTGCGTGTTGTTCATTTGCCACCACTCCAGTTCACACTGCATTATGAAGATGACAACATGTTGGGTGTCCGTTCACTGCAGTTGTGCTGTTAAAATGGGAGCTTCGATGATGGCACAGCACATACGGTCCTCGCCAGTTGTTGGGTGGTTGTCTGTGGAAGGGGGGAGTGGTCATCTCACTCGTCTTGGTCCACCGCTATCGTTTCGCCTGGCACGCATGAGAACTCGTCTGCTAACTGATTCTCAGCTCCCAGTATGTGCTCCACCTCGAAATCGTATGCTTGGAGGATTGTCCAGCATGCTAATTTACTCCTGGCCTCTTTCATGATGTGAAGCCACAGAAAGCACTGATTGTCATTTCGTAGTGTGAACCATTAGTACTCTAGGTATGTCCTGTATTGTTTCACGGTCCACACAATGGCCAGACACTCTCGCTCATTCACGTCGTACCTACCCTCAGTTGCCCCGAACTTTGCAATACTGTATTCAATGATCTTTTGGTTATCCCCAATCTGATAGAGAACTGTTCCCAAGCCCTTCTAACTTTCATCTGTCTGAAGATATAAATGGCGACTTGGGCCGTGTAGAGCCAATGTCTTGCACTCCCTGAATTTGCCCTTGATCTCTTAAGAACTTGCTTCAGGTTTTGCTGTCCACACATAATTTATGTTGAGTGACAACATGTCAGTGAGTGGTGTGGTTATGGTTGCAAAATTCTGTATGTTTTCCCACAGCCAGTTAAGTATCCCGAAGAATTTCCTCAGTTGTTTCCTCATGTGTGGCACCTCGTAGTAGTTTTGAGGGCTAAATGCTCTTCTGTTGGCCGGCTTCCACGTTCATCGACCATGTGCCCAAGAAACTATATGCATGGGTGGCCAATGTGACACTTGTGGTTCGCACATGACAACTTATTGATGGTTAGTCTCTTCAAAACTAGTGACAGGTATTGCATATGGTCATCCCAGGTTTCGGACCAGATGACCACATCATCCAGTTATGCAAGGGCAAAATCTACAATGTACCCGTCGAGCACCTGGACAATTATCGTTTGAAAAATTGCTGGTGCGCACTACAAGTCGAAGGGCATTGTGCAGAAGTGGAACCTTCTCCCATCTGTGCTGTGTACACCATTTTATTTGCACCTGCCAGTACCCGCTACACAGGTTCAGTGTTGTCATGACCTTAGCCTTACCCAAGGTATGCAATGCATCCTTGACACTTATGTAGGGGAACGGAGTGCTCAGTGTGATTTGGTTTATTGCTCTGAAATCCACACAGAAGCACCACATCCCATTCTTCTTGTGTGCCAAGGTGATTGTGTTGTTGTAGTGACTGCAAGTGGTTTCAATCACACCCTCATTTAGTATTTCTTAAATCTGCTGTTTGATGATGGCGCTTTGTTGTGGCTAGTAATTTCTAGGTCAAGAGCAGATATACCGGTAATGTTCCAGTGAAATACAATGCTCGGATACGTTTGTTCGACGGAGTGGGTCGCCTGCCACAAATATTTCACGTCGTTCATCCAGAATGTGTTGCACCATCTCCCTGTATTCCGGAGGGGCCGCATGATCGAGTTCGTCTAGTTGCACTCTGAGCTGGTCACCAGTGGGTCGGGATTCGTTGTCATTCACCATTCCCCTTCCCTTCAGGCCATAATGGATCCTATGGGCAGGTGACTCAACAATGGCCTTTTGTTCGCTGAGCCAGGGGATACACAAGTTGGCATCCTCCCATAGGTCTGCAGACACGAGGACTGTGGTGATGGTGTCCACATCTCTAATTCGGATGGTAATCAGTGTCTCTCCCATTGATTCACCCACGGTCTGCTTTGTTGCAAGGTGTAGTACCTGTGTACTCGGTGTAATCTTGCTTGTGTCCACGAATATGACTTGCATAACTATGACTTGCTGCTGTATCTTTTAATGCATGGCATGGTTGCTGATTTAAATGTTCTGCAATTCTAATCATTCGGTTTTGTATTTTACTGATCTGCTATATGCTTGGTTGCTGACTTCCGATTCCTGCCTGCCCTTCTTGTTGAGAAGGCTTTGTACCACAGGGGCCCTTTGGCCTGGTGTAGTGAGCGTCCGACTCGCCTACCGCAATGGTATGTTTCCCATTGGTGGTTTGTTGTTATTGTGCATTTGGTTGTGTTTTTGGCACTGACTGTGCCAATGCATTCTGCCTTCTCCCTTTCAATATTGGCATGCAAATGGCGGCTCACGGGGGCCTCCTACAATGCTCATGGTTGCTGATGTTTGTGCTGCCATCCTGGGTTTGGAGTATGTTCTTGTCCGGACGCACCTACTCCTACTACCTTGTTCGCTGGCGGTTGCTCCTCTGTCCGTTCTCTCTTCTGTGCATATTTTCTCCCCCGCGAATGGTGCCAGTACCCCCTCTCTATTCGTGGCGTTTTGTTCTTGGCTGGCTTGGTCCAGCAATGCAGCAGAGCGCATGAAGTCCTCTGTGCTAATGTGAATTAACGGTGCCATTGCTAGCCTGTTTTCCGCTCTTACAGTTAACGTAACTACCTCTAGGAACTAACACACACTTATGTGTGAATGAAAGTTTTTGATTTGCCCTATCTTCCTCGTTGCAAACACATTCAGGGATTCACCTGCTTTTTTCACTTCTAGCACAGCCCTGCTATGTGCATGATATTAGGAGTAGGTGTTGGCAAATTGACTTTGAAAGCTGTTACGATATTCTACCCACTCAATGCCGTAATGACGTTTTCCATCAATTACTCGCCTCGCCGACCAATTGTGTCCTTATACAATTTGGCCACTCTTGTTGGCAGATCCTGTATCTCTTTAAACGTGTTGTGCCGTTGTTTAGAAAATCCTGCTGGTTCTCACTTGATAGGCCTGAAAATGTTGGTAATCGTTGAAAATGTGTCGGAGTTGTACCGGCTTCTACGGCTCTTGTGATTACTGTAAATAATTCCAGACTATCACGATCGTTTTGCTGCAGGTACGTGACATGCATGGGTTGTGACATCTGCTTCTGTAGTTTTTCTGCTCTTTTGGGTAGGGGCATTGAATGTGTTAGTGGGCTTTGGTACACACTGGTCCATTCCGAATGTTCCCACGCACAGTGATGTGTGCTAGACAATTCCGCCCCTACTGCTGTTTAGACTTCTGACCGCGGCGATGGAAATGCGCATTGTCCGCAGTGGAATCTCCCGGCGGCTTGATTTGCCATTTCTTGCCCAGTCAGACATTGCCAGTGCATTTTGCGTCCACATGCCTCACACCTCACGGTTCCTTGTGACTTTTGTCTGCAAATTTCCTGTTGATACTACTCATTTGTTTGTAAATATTCTATTGTGACTGCTTTGGAAATTTTGTCAGTTCGGATAAGAATGCGTTTGCACGTTTCACAGAGAATACAGCCTTGTTGATCCATGGTGGCCTTTTCAGTCCAGCTCAAATATTCCGGATGAAAACTACGTGCATACTGTACACAAATTACGGTTCTGTTTCTCCTTCCTGCACACATAATTTGTTTCGCACACTTGCCATCCTGCCAATGTGTAATTACATTTATTGTGGAATTGAAATCGATTAAGTGTGGTTGTTGATAATGACAAACAAATTTGATGGCAAACCTTGCTCATTTCACGTGGGTTGTACTTTGCCATAGTCGGCACACATAATTGCTGGTGTACCACCTGAGGTACTACTCCCTTTTTCGCCCACTCGGGCTCTTTTTGCCGTCATTATTCTTTCTTTGCGAATTTTCAAATTCCGTGTTTCCCTACAGGGACATATTATTTCGTCAAAGGGGTTTGTACTGATTGTGGGTTGTACACACGTCAAACATAACGGCCTCGCTTGTCCTGCGTTTGTACACCAATTCAAATGCTGCCAGACAGTATCTCATATCGCCACATGCTGTGGAGCGCGGGCTTCAAGGTAAAACCATGTGTTGTTACACAGATGGCCCTCGGTTGCTCCTCGTAGGGGTATGGGGATATTTACAATTTCTCGCAGTGCCTCTTTTCCCACTGAGAACTCGTGTTCTAGCAGGTGCGTGACATGTGTGTTTTCCCAGTATGTTGCTTTCTTTGAGATGTAAAATTACTTCGAAAAGTTTCTTGAAAATTAGTTGTGGGCTCTTGACTTATGATTGAATCACAACAGCTTTGAAAAACTTAGCATAAATGCTCTAAATAAATTACTGTATAAATGTTGCTGACTTTTGAAAGTCATAGAAAAATCCTTAAAATTTTTTATTATTTTTTAAAAGGATCAGAAAAGTTTTAAAATTTGATTTAATTAACCATTGCACGTTAAGTTCGTTACTATCCAAGGGAAAACAATGCATAAGTTTATTGTTTATTTTGAAAAAATTGAAAATTTTATTACTGAAATATGCCGCAAAATTTTCCGGAAAAGTCCCAGAAATAATGAAATTAAATTTTGATTACTTTTGTTTCTTAATTGCTGACTGGTATTGCTTGACAATGCAATCTTTACTTGTCATTATGCCTGGGGCCAATTACTCTACACGTTGATAATGCCTCTTGTGTTTGCTTACAAAACACTCTCGCACCTACTTATGCACCTTTGCCATGCTGCATTGTATACAGGTACACTTTTACATACAATTTACACTTGCAGTGTCGAGTGGGTGTGTTTGACATGCATCTCTTTTGGCTTACAGTTGTGTATTTTGCATTAAGTGTTGACACATCTAACCAGTTTATGTTTACAAAAGTTAAAACTTCTAATGAGGTTGCAAGTAAACAACCCAGCTTAGTGGATTGTTTTGACAGATGTAGGCCCTCACTAGACATCAGTTAACAGTCGTTATTTACCACTCGATTCACTGTATGTCTATTGACGTAACACATGTGCATTCTACAGTGCAAACAAATCTGACAACTTGACCAATGATTATTTGCACAATTAGTGTCACAAATAAAAACACGAACCCTTAATTTTATCGATTTTGACAGTAGTGTTGACTGTACTTTCTTAATTGCGTTTTTATAGATAGGTGTCTGAAGGTCTCAGGTTACTCACCAATGACAGTAGCTGTTCGTTATAAACCACTGTCGCACTGTTAACTTTATCGTGTATCCTGTTGTCAACGTGTTGCGTTGAGCAGACTACTGATGTGTTGTTGATGCTCTCCTGCACTCCGATGTTCTACTGTTGTTTGATTCGCCTGTGTTGAGCAAACTAATTGACATAGGAATGTTGCTTGCTGGTATAGACTGATGTTTTATTCGCCTGAGTTGGGAAACCTGCATGACGTAGCAATTTTTTCTGCTTGTGTGGACTGATGTTCTATTCGCCAGAGTTGGGAAAGCCACTTGACGTAGGAATGTGGCTTGCTGGTCTAGACTGATGTTCTATTCACCCGATTTGGGAAAGCCACTTGATGCAATGTGCCTCCAGAGGTGCTGGTGGTGTGTTCGTGTCCCGCCTGAGAGCAGGTGGGGAAAAGGAACTGATGATGTGCCCGGCACCACGTTCGGTATAGAGAATTATTGTTGATTGGGGTCGTACGGCCGACGGCCTATGGCGACTCTGGATACATGCTCGATATTAAGGAGCGCTGAGTGAATTTGTCTGTTATATTTCGTAAAGATTAAATATTGCCTTTGGGCGAAGCTGTCGGCCATTTCGCACGGCTATATTACCACTGAATTTACCCTGCTCAAGGGAGGCAGGTCCCGTAAATGCAAAACACACTGAAATACACTTGTAAATTTGAAGGCTGCTATTAGGGTGCAGTACCCAAGGAACTCAGGGGAGTTAAATGCAATAAAATGGATCTAATTATGGTATGACGGTTTTATTACCATTAAGGTACAATGGAATGTTACTGCACTTGTGAATGCATACATTAGTTAAACGGAATTGGCACTCTGAACGTGATGGTGTTCGCTACTTCTGGAAAATAAGGTGTGCACCTTAGATTAATTACGTGAAATGCATTCCATGCGTGAAGTCCTGGTATGTTATGTCACGATGCAGGGAGACCTCCTCTCGGCCAAATAAAAGTACTAAAATGATTCTTGAATTATGTTAACTATGGATATGAAGAAAAATACAGCCTATATCGAATTGCCAAGGGGGGTACACGGAGTTTACCATCCGCCCTGCCTGTTGTCTGGAGCAACAAAGTCTGACTAATGACATGGCGTCAATTTCGCCGAACGTTGGTGAATCCGGAGCCAAAATGAAAACATGAATAAAACTGAACTTAATTAATAACATGATAAGTGAAATTGGTGTTGTTCATAAATAATATTGCAAAACTAAAACACATTGGTGACATACTTGTGAACGCTGAAGCCCCAGATATGGCTAAGAATGTGATGTCACAAGAATGACACCACACTTGAGGGGTATTATTAAATAAAATGATGCCTCAGTTGGCTGATACTCGATAAATGATTTCATGCACACTCTTATAATTAACATTTTAGAATCGGCATGTGTCGTTATGTAATTAATTTCAGGAATGTGTATGGGCGTGACGTAACTAAGGGTGGAGCTAGACCCGGTTTTCTATGGAATGTTATCGATTCTCTATACTGGAGCGAGCGGTTGTTTCCCTAATGATTTATGGTGTGATCACTGTGAATTATTCTTTAAAATGCTCCTATTAATTAATGCTCTTATTGAACCGCTCTCCATTTAACACTTCCTGCGGGAATTTGATTCCCCGTCTTTTGAAACCACTCGGAGTCACGCCACACTCCGGAATCGGCCACAGGGCCCGTCGATATTGCGCACATCGGAAAGTCGTGGGAATAAGCGGTGCCACTTACCCCAGTGTTCCTTCCAATGGCTGTTGCTCCTAACAGTCATGGCTTCATGGGACACACTTGTTTAGGTCATATATCCATTCATTACGAGAGTTACCTCTTGTGATGAATGTTAAATATTATGACCCACGGCCACGAGTTACAGGGCGGCAAGAAAAGTGTAATGCCATTCTTGTCGACCTGCACTGATGGAGACCACAACCTAATGTTGATCCGTCGTGTGTTGTTTTGTGGTTGATACATCTGTGATGGAACAAACGGGCACAAGGGATACGTGGACGTCAGGAAGATGTCAGAGTCCTTCTCTAAAGGTGACAAGATCACTGTCCAGCCTTCCAGTCCAGTGCATTTTATATCTATATGGTAGTTGGTGTAAAACCATAGCGAAAAAATTCTTCGTCTGCGATAGATGGGGGTAAGGTGTCTCGATTTCTCATAGGCCTTCGATATGCAGGTCTCTAAACTCTTTCCATTGCCTAAGAAGTGCTCTGCATTAAGATGTTCTCTCAAATTTCCCGGGTTTTTGTACTCCAAAAATATTCCAATAATTTTTTTGGAACACTGAGTAACTGCTGACAGTGCTACAGATTACCTCTCACCAATAATATGCAGTGGAATGTAAAGCCAAATTTAAACAATGCAGCACATTGCTGTCAGGAAATCCATAAGAATTATGTATTTATGGAACATTATTAAGAAATTAACTTGGTTTTCTCGCATTCTTCCCTCAAACTTGGGTAACTGTTCATCCTGTAGTTTAGATGGGCGGTGCAGCAATTTTCCCATAGGTGCACTCATGTGTGTTGGGTGGTTAATTATGGTGTTTACTTTGCCGGTTTCTGGCATAGACATGTCAGTAAGAGACATTGTTGTGGTTCAGGATAGAGGTATTTCCTCCCTGGTGGTGTTGCTGGTAAGAACATGCCTGTTTTAATGCCTTCGATGCCCTGACCCTACTGATCTATTTTTCCTTTCACTTCCATTATTCTATGTTATTCTATGACTGGCTGCTCTTTCTACTTGTTCAAAATCGTGTTCCACGTGTCTGTCGAATTACTTCAGCTGATTGGTTAGTTGCTCATTAGCCTGCATTGGGCCAGTTGTAGATGCTGGCCTATTCTAATATTCCCTCATTCTTTGTTCTACTGCTCTCACTTACAACTCACAGTTCTCTTTAACCAATTCCCGATTCGTGGCTACCTCCATACGAATGGTACTCATTTCTTCTTGTTCCAATGAAAAGTAATTTAAGTAGCTCGATTTTACCCACAAATCATATTAGAAGCAGTAATACAGGCAGTGCTTTCAGAATTTAGGACCGCTTTATGGCCAGCCATCCATCATGGCTTTGAGAACTTTGTACGAACCACTGCCAGCATTTCCCGAGACACCACTGAGCTACATCAAGTGGCACACCGCCACATGTAATGAATGTATTCACGGATACCATACCCATATGGAAGTCGGGTCAACAAACGCACAGCACCTAACATGTCCCACCAGCAGAGAATGCGAGTGGGTAGCTTCCCGCCCAGCTGAGAATGCCTGGACCACCCAACTTCCATGCAACAATGGTACAACAATCACCCCACATGATGGTACAGCAGCATCCAACAGGCCGCTGCCGGCCTGTGCCACTATTGTCCAGATGAATAGATGCATTGATACAAGCACTGCTCAATTTGTAAGGTGAAAGAAAAACAAGTGCCAGGAATCTGGGAGCAGGAAAAGGGGAAATAGACCTTATCCCCTAACCAGCCACAGCAACTCCATGGAACTATGCATATCTCAGACAAATTTTTCAAGATTATGTCACTACTGCGCATAACTGTCAACGTAAATTCAACTTCAACTGCAGCACTCATTGACACAGCCACTTCTCATAATTTTATTAATGAGGAGTTAATCAATCTGTTTAGTGTGAACATCAAAACCAATCAGTGCAACTCGCCACACATGATGTATTTGTACATGCTAACAGTACCACCATGGTGACTGTTACTATCAGATATGAAATCATGCATATCCCCGTACTCATTATGCAAGTCCTCAGAGAGGTCATTATTCTAAGAGTGCCGTGGCTCATTGACCAACAAGCTGTTATTGAATTATTCTGTGACTGCATAAATTTCGGCAAGACATGGCGGAAAACAGTCTTCCACCTAAGCCCACCATACTGAAAAGTATAAATTCCCACAATTTCAACCATGCAGTGGTGGTGGAATTTCAAAGTGTTATACAAGCCATCTTGCAAGAACGATGTTATATGTTCACATGTGGGGATCTGCTCCACCACACCACCATTGTGGAGCATACTATATCGAGTCCTGAGGAGCTGCTGGACATGCCTCCCAGAGTCTACACAGCCTACCACCATAATATCATCGACATTCAGGTCAGTGATATATTATGTGATGGCGTTATTGAGCCCTCTGAAAGCAACTATAATTCAGTCAAAATGTTGATGCCTAAGTAAGATGGGACATGCAGACTGTGTGATGATTTTCGCCCTATAAATTTCATAACAAAATGCTCAGTCTTTCCAGTCCTTAATGTAAACAGTGTTCTCAGTTTGCTCGGTTGTGCAGAATTGATGTCTTCCTTTTACCTCCATTCTGACTACTGGCAAATCCCAGTCACACCTAATGACCACTCCAAAATGGCTTTCACCATGCCATATGGTAGGAGATACCAATTTTTTTGCTATGCATTTTGGTTTTAAATGTGCTCCTGCTACTTTCCAATCTATGATGGCGTACATCTAAGATGGCTATATTGGCAAGTTTGTCATGACCTATCTATATGATGTAGTGGTCTGGTTAAACACATGGGAGGAATAACCTGGAACACTTAGCTTTAGTGTTGGAAGGTTTTGCATCTGCAGTCCTAACCTGGGCAAACAAGTGTCACATTGGCAAAACCGATTTAAATTTATTCTGGAAACTGCCCTAGTGTAGAACACATATGCATCATTAACGAGTGGGAACTGCCAAAAACATGTAAAGAATTGCACATATTTTTCGGACACGTGTGTTTCCCATCATTACCACACTGCTCAAGTCATTATTGTCGACACAAGTAAAATATCAATGGACTCAGGTAGCCGTACAGGCATTCACAAAGATCAAACAACAATTCCATCAGTGCCTATCTCTCTCTCTCTCACACACCTATACCCCACAAGAAACCTGTATTTGCAAACTGACGCGAATCAGGAAGGGTCCAGAGAGGTACTTTTCCAACTAGGCGAGGGTGGTGAGTGGTGCATCATTGATTACGGGCCCTGTAGCGTGAAGATATGATGGGAATGAGCGGAAATGCTTAGATGTTGTGTGGGCCCTAAACGATACTAGCAGTTCTTAGAGTATCAGTTGTCACCCTCAGAACTGAAAAATGCAACATAGATAGGCTACACAAAATGCGCGAGTCGAGACTAAAACTGACACACTGGTGTATGCTTATACAAGCATATGATTTTGTAGTTATGCATGTACCAGGAGTCGAAAAAATGCTGGAAGATGCACTCTAATGCTCCCTGGATCCTGAAGTGTGCGAAAATTACTCTGACGAGTGGGAAGAAATGTTGCTAACAGTCAATCCACTGCAGTTTAGTAGCGAAACAACACTACGCGTAAACCGTACTAATCTAAACTCTTACGCAGGTGAACAGTTTATAGCTCTGCAGTTAGACATACATGTCTTTTCGCCTTGTCAGACATCCAGGTGCAGAACAGACACAACACATGATCTCATGCAAGCACTATTGGACTGAAATCACCCAGGAAACACTCCAATATTTAAATAAATGT
The DNA here is from genome assembly GCA_029891345.1 of Dryococelus australis. NCBI lineage: Eukaryota > Metazoa > Arthropoda > Insecta > Phasmatodea > Phasmatidae > Dryococelus > Dryococelus australis. The sequence continues at coordinate 134,744,103 of CM056997.1, forward strand.
CAAATTATCAACACATTCTAGGCCCGCCGCTCGGGTGTTACCCATCAGCAGCAACCATGGGTGACAACTGGGTGTTTGACACTGTAGCGTTGGATCTCATGGGACCCTATCCATGCAGTACACAGGGAAAATGGTAAATAGTGTTGGTGACATCCCTTCTCTCACTGGATGGAAGCCCTTGCCATGAGCAGTGCATTGCAAATAACACTGTAAAACTCCTACAAATGTAGTTATTACCCTGGTGGGGTTTTCCCCAAGTTCTGCTGACCGATAACTGTAACCAATTTACAGGACACTGGTTTAAAAACTGCAGCGAAAGATGGAAATCAGAACAACACACAACAGCCCAATACCATGCCATTGGCTAATCCCACTCAGCAGCAAAATCATGTTATCAAAACTCAGCTCAGGATGCGTGTGGGGAATGATAACATCACCTGGTCACATCACCTGCCAGGTGCTCTTTTCTCTGTGCATGCATTTGAATGCAGCCACAGGTATACACCCGCTGAAATACTATGGGGATGCAATCTAGCTCTCTCTGGAGAGCTAGTCTGCCCGGTGAGCACGCCTGAATACACAGACCGGCTAACCAGACATTTGGAAACAGTACAGCAGTTGCATGAGCAACAGTAATAGTGTGTGCACATCTGACTGTCCACCACACAACAGCCGCCAAGAGAGCTGTGGGTTGGTGAACTTGTATACATTTGCTAACACCCACAATCAGCAGGGAATATAACTTTTTGCAGGTCTAGTTTCAAAATGGAGTGGGCCTTACATCACTGCCAAACTGGGGAGACCACCTTTACTGTAAGACTTATCACAAGAATAATTATCAACCGTCAGTGCGATGACATAAGGGCGATAGAGACAGAGTAGACTATGAGCCACCTCCCCCTTTCTCTATTCAACAACTTGACGTTGCTGTCCTGACCATGGAGGGTGCTACTTTGACACCCGGTTCACAGGTACCTGATAGGGATCGAGAGAGATCCACAAAAGAAGTGGTCATGTCAAACATGAATCTGCACAGGCAGGAACAACAACCAGTGGTTACTCAAGACTCTTCAGCCCTACACTCGACGCCCGATAAGGATTGTGATGGGGAGGGCAAAGCCTTGTTTGCCCAGGAAGGATTTTTAAAAACAGCAGCACCAATGCGAAATCTGCATCTTCATCTGTCTATGCCTGGTGTCTTGACCCCAAATAGGGGAGCAGCATAAGAGATAGAGGAAATATGGGATTGTCTGCCTACGGCCCCACTAGTGCCCACAAGTGCAGTACAGTCTGTTAGCACCGGCATGCCAAGAGTACCGACAAACTTTCACTCAACGACCTTCAACCACACCGATGCCCATTGCCCAGACTTCCAGCAAGGGTTTGGTGGCAGTGCTTGAAGTCAGCTGGGGAAGTCTGCAGTTTGCTTGGGGCATCTTTGCTGCCAGTCAGTGCTGTGTTTCAGCCGTCAGTTCAAGACTCGTCGCTCAACACCCTCATGACTTGCCTCTTGTCTGGTGTAGTGACGCCCGATAAGGAAGCTGTGTCAATCATCGAGGAGGTCTGGGGAGATGCACCGGTCAGTGTGGGACCCCTGCTGCCGACCACCAGCACTGCAGCTACATCATGCCACACCCTTCCTGTACCAATGCCCGGTGTCTCCATGCCTGGAATGGGACTAGTGATGGGGCGAGGAGAAGAATGGTTGGCTCAGCTCGCAGATCACCAGAGGAATACCGTGAAATAATGATGACTACAGCAGAAACACCTTTCGTGCCCTGCTAATCATAACACAGCCACACTAGCACTTACCACAGTGCTACCGTTGCTGCAGTTGTAGCACGTACACATCACACCAGCACCAAAGAGTGGTCAAGACATCGTGGCGCCAACTGACATCCATACGAGCTGTGGCCACGCCCTCGGCATGGGCCTTCTTGCTGCCAGAGTCCATAAAGACCTGCAGAGCGTGGGGTCGAAAGGGCTCTAACAGGGTTGGCAAGGGGGGCATTTGACACAGACAGTGGCTTCTCCCAGAGGCCTTGTCAATGCACGCACACCATCTGTCGGAGGAGGTAGTAACTGAATAACTATAATACCAATTGCATGCAACTTGACCTGAGGCCACGTGCTCAAATGCTACCAAACGAGTCAGTACAAACACATCTAATGCAACAAGGAGCAACTTTATGAACAATTAATAAATCACCCTAATTCATATTGCATAATTACCACAGTAATTATTTGACACCCAGTAAATGAATGCAGCGTAATACCCGCACGAACTACGAAACACTAAAGGTGCAAAGTGCCGTCCATGTGGTCACCTGAACAGAACCATTCCTTGTATTTTACTTAAAACTAAATAGTGCATCTTGCAACACCTAATAAAGAGACCTAGATCTTAGTAATCAAATGTGTTAACAACGGTTTGCATTTATAATTTGAAGTGAGTGTTTCGATGGCATCAGTGGAACATTTCAAACTCAAACTGCACTACGTAAAAATTACTATTGCAAAAGTAACTTAAAAATAAACACAATTAAAAGCTTTTTAATTTAATGTATAATTATTCCTTGGGGGTCTATGAGTGTTTATAATTGTACTTTCATTTTTTTTTTTCCCCAGGAGACTGTGTGTAAAAATTTCAAAAGGAAATAAAAATTATTACTGTACAATTTTTAGAATTTCTTTCTATGTATGGCTAAATTACAGTGCATACCGTGCAGTTTACTATGTTTTTAATAATGCGAAATGTATAATTTCTCCCACATCAGTTTTGATTGACAGTTATTGGTTTTGGTGGGCGGAGATCAGCTCATGTTACCTCCACAATGCTACCCCCTCCTCATTCTGGATCCAGCGGGCATCAAGGCAGGTCGCATCACGTGACTTTGGTGTGAATCAACTTTCTCAGTGATCATTTACCTACAATAGATTTTCAATTCCTTGGAACATTGTTCTCTAGCTTCACTGTGCACCTCCGAGTACATCTCCCTTCCTGAATAGACTCGCAGGCCCTTCCAGCATAATCTACATTTTATTATTTTACTGCACCTGTTGATGTCTTTCGTCTTACAGCTTAGGCCAGTGCAGGGCCTTATGCCGCACATTCACTTCACTCGTGTACCGCCTCATCTCGATTTCTCTAAATACAACCAGTATTTTAACTCATTATGCATGTACGATTATTCCCACCTCACGGGGTGTATAAGGGCGATAGCTCTCCAAACCATCCATACTGCCACGTGTTCTACGATCTTGTAACTCCATTGTTTTTTAGGTAATGTTGAAGTGTGTATATTAGTGTTTGGATGGCATGCTGGGGAGCCACAATACCCCTGCACAGAAGTTTAAGTAACCCCGAAACTTCAGTAGCAAGTCCTTAATTTCTCACTCAACCTTATTAAGGTGTGGGGTGCAGAGTCCTTTAGCCCCGACTTTTCGACCACGGCCCATCTCATGAGTCTTGTGCTAACCTGAGCAGAATCTTATAACTGGTTATCTGGTGCCCTAGAGACTTTTAAATCTATCTCCGAGACTCTGCGATCACCCTGAAATGTGTCACTACAAATATCAACCATCAGAATATTTCCCATTGTAAAGACAAAGTTTCCTGTAAAAAATTTTTTACGCCTTTTCAAAAAATTTGCAGGAAATATTGTGAACAATTAGGGTTTTCAGCAGGAAATAGCCGTACGGTAGGGCACCAATTTCACACCTGTTGACAGGGTGGTGTTTGGTCACCATAATGGAAGTTTTGAGGGGCGATGAAAGACATTGTTAGGTGGGTGTGGGTTTGGATACCCGACTGGGTGCCAGACACCATCGGCAGGCGGTGCCAATTGGTGCTGCTGATGATGTTATTGATGACATCAGGGTACAGCAGGTGGTTCGCCTGGACATATGCAGTCTCTTGGTGAATTGTTGTAAGAGCCCCTCACTCCTAATACATGAATAATACTGTGGGCCTATTCGGGCTGACCCACAGGTCTTAAACTGTAAAATGTCTGTCTAGAGCATACTTACGTAAGTAATTTACGTGAAACTGGGCCAAGTCGGGTTATAGGAGACCTGTACCCCGGAACATACAAAGGCAGTTGTTGAAATAAAAGACACAAAGTCTGCAAACCTGTATGTAATTACTCTTACACGAAAACACTTACATCACTCTAGGTGAAAACTTTGCACGGATTCTGGCCTGCCCGACAGATAGGGAAACCTGCGAATATATACAGGTATGCACGAAATGAATTACTTGTATGTTAAGCTTTCCCGGGCGATGCTATTCCTGAGGAAGAATGTACGGCGTCTCTAGGAGGGGAAAAGAGCAGTTTCAGTAAGTTATACCAGACTATTGTAGCTAAAGAAAATTGGCTGGAAAGTGTGAAATTACCAAGAGTGCAACATGGCGCGTGCCGACCCCCAGAAACACTCGATGATGACTGAATATGGCGAGTACGCGTGGCGCGAAATATGGTGGCACACGGATCGCTTGCACTGCTTGCCTGTAACTTGTAACAATTATAAGATCATGAACCCTTGCATGAAGAATTGACAAAATAAATATACATATTAGCCTGAATACAAACAGTTACAATTTAGACTTGGATGGCATTAAATGAGGGTGAAACAACTGAGGTGAGAAACCTGTGATATTGAGATTTTCAAAATGAAAACACTGAAATGCTAGTATGGGCATCTTTAGTTTCAAATTTTTGCTTTAGAATTGCGCTACTATTGATATGCGATAGACCTACCATAATGCATATGTCCCCCATTTTTAGAAGGGCTGTTGCACGTCACTGCTCTGCACTTTCATACACTCGCACTACATTCGTGTCGGCACTCAATTAATTGTTTCTACATTTGTGTGGTTGTTGTGGTCGACACGTGGTGTTGCAAATGACTTGGAGGGCAGGACGCCCTCCTGTGTCACATTAATTTATAAAACACAATATATTGCTATTACGAAGCGTGAATAGTTTTTTCATTATTATTGTTTGTTAAAGAATATTTTGTACATTTTAAAAATACTAAAGCAATACACTCGCTTAATACTTAAATCAAGGGATAATTTTCATGTTACTGTAAATATATTAAAATTGTATGAAAAATGTTTTTATTATTGTGCTATTAAATTTATAATAAATTGCTTGGGAAATTATTTTATTGTTTAGTGTTGACACTAGAATTTTAAAAAGTACCTTGAAAAAGTATTTATAGTCAATGTTATTTTATTCAGTAAAAGGGTATTTGGAGTTTGACGTGACTGTAAGGCTGGGCCATCGAGGAGAATGAGGTTATGTGGATAGGATTTGAAAAATGCCATAGATATCCCAGGAGGCACCATCTCTCTCAGAAGAGAGCACGAAGTGATGATTTGGTAATGTAGTCGATGGACCTTAAGTGGCCTTCTCGATGTCCCCACATCTCTGTAGGTGTTGAAGAAGTTGATAACATAAATACTCCTTATATATAAACAATACCTACGCTAGTGAGGGTTATCGGAGCTTTCCCCAAAATGCTCAGATTCACTTTCAGCAGGTTGTTTAGGCCACCTGATGCTTTAATTCTTATGGGATTACATTTTGGTGGTAATACAGTCGAGACGTGACCTGAGCAAATAAAAGACCTGATTTCATGACGACTCATATTATTCACCTAAACCCTCTAAAGGAGGCACTGAAAATACAAAGTTCGTCACTATAGTGGGCGACCACTTACACTGTAAAAAATGGTACTAAACCAGCATGACTTAGGTGAAACTTATGGCCCAGTCATGTAAAATATGACCCAGGTGTGGAGTTGCTAATTCCCAGGATAAAATAAACATTGATGGACTGGTATATACTTTTCCCTATTGAAAATTCCACAATTGGTTGTAGTAGGTTAAAATATGGGTAGGATGATACACGCATGTTTACTTCGCGAGATGACAAAGATGCTGCTCACTTCACGTTGGCGCAGAGCTCGCTGGTTGGCCGAGACTTCCACCGCATGTCACGCGACTTTCATATTAAATATAAAGAATGATAATAATTTTAATGAAGTGGATGGCTGTGATACAATTGGAGGGTGAAACATAAAAACCCTTTTATTAAGTCAAATAGTTATCATTTAGCCTATCACAAATATAAAAATTGAAATGACTCATTATTGGACTAAGTTGCAGTGGCAACCCTAACCTCAATTGCTGCATGTCTTCAAAATGAGCTGAAGCTTTATGGGAACTTCCCCATATTAAACTTATTATACTAATACACATCAAAACCCTGGGGGAATAATTTATAAACATAAAAACACTTACCTTAAAAGACAATTATTTTAGGTTAGTTGGTTATATGTTTAGGCATGTTGTCACGTGCACCATTTGGTTCGGGTTCAATCGAGTTCAGATACTGGCAAAGTCCAGTATTTATATACTGGTCGTACTGTTGTTATATCAGAATATTTATACGTTCACTGTGAAATTGACTCTCTATGTTGTTGAAGAGGCGTGGTGAACGGACTAGGGTTGACCGGCTCACGTCAAGTTTTAAGTATTGTAATACTAAAGGAATCGTATGTACCTTTTTGTATTTATTGACATGTTTTACCACATTCTGGAGACTTTCCGCATTTTCGAATATTCATCGATGAATCTGTAAGTGGTTGATACACCGGAGTACACCGGCTAAGACATTTTTCGAATATGAGGTTAATTTTTAGCAGTGTTTTCGTCTGCTTTCAGATACATATTAATACCATTACATACAAATGTTGAGGTTTTCATTGCCCTTTTGTAAAACTCGATGTCCGAATTATTTTGGAATATTTTGAAATGCTTGAACTAATGTCGTTGGCTTGAACATTACTGGTTGTAGGTGTTTTAACTATTTTTTTTTGATGAAAGTGTTCGAAAATTCTTTGATTGCTGTTTCGGTTCATATCCACCAATTTCACCGAATTTTCAGGCATTTTGAGGTAGTCTATATAATCGGTTTAATTGGACCCAACTGATTTATCGAAACATTATTTTCCGAATTTTTGGTGAAAATCGGAGAATGCATTTGTTAATTTTAAAAGCACTGTTTGTGCTCATTTTAGATCAGACTGAATGCAAAACTACTTTTTGAATTATTTATTGAATGAATGATATCTTTTTAATATAAGATTTAATTATTTACATAACCAAATAGTGCAACTATTTCAATTATTGCTTTCATGCAAGGAAAAATATGATGTTCTGTGTATCACGGTGCTGTTTACTTATTTCGAAGGTTAGTCATAATATGAAAATATTTTTTTGGTTTTAAATAATAATGCTAAACTTAATTTTATTTGAATTTGTTAAATTTCTGGGTTACAATAATGTTTCTTGTAATTAATTGTGGGTTTCTCCCGCGGAAATTTGTAATAAATTTTTGTAAAGTTTGTTTTGAACTGGAAAGTTGGTCCATGAGATGTGGAGCTGTGCCAGTTTCCAGAATATTCACGGCTGTTACAGCAAGGAAGCATTTATAAAGCGTAATTTTTTTTTCCTGCTAGTTAGTACTCCATCACTGAAGGTCGTCAGTGATACGCTAACCGTTTTGTTGCGTGGAGTGTTTGCGTCAATATTCCGCAGTGTTTTGTGATTATTTTCAAGGTAATATAGTAATAGGCTCTAAAGGTGAGAACTGTCACAAAATGATGTATGTCGGGTATTTATTTTTAGAGTTTCGTGTAGCAGATGGCATGAAGATGGTGAACGAAGTAAAAGATGAGGCTATTTTTGGTTTGATGGTACATGGATATATGTTGTTTGAAATTTGAGTCAGGTTAGTTTCTATAATAGCAATTGATTCAGTGATTCCGTTTAGATTGTCGTTGCTTTTAAGTGACGGGCTGTGGTGTTTATATGACAGATGTTAAAAACTATGCCTGCCTACGCCATGTAGTCCACGGTCAATCATTTTATTTTGTATATGAAATGGTCCGAGGCCGTGTGCTGCCCGGTTATATGATGTTTTTTTGTCTTAATGTTAACATATGTTAGAAAGTGCGGTGTTTGAGGGTTTTTTAAATGCTGACGGTACTTTAATAGTGAGGTATGTTTGCATTGGATGGTAGTGGCACCAATTAAATCCTCTACTTTGTAGTAGTGATACTTGCGTGAATAAATTTATACGTAGTGGGAAATCGTTGCATAGAATCTCGGGCTTTGGTACATTCAAGGGCTTTGCCACAAATCGAACAGATTTTTCAGTCCGTGTTGTTACGAGCTGTCTATTGACACTAGCCACAGCTCTACAGGACATATGCAGTCAAAGAATGCAAATGTTGGTAGCCCGAAAGGTTTGATGTGTGTGTCAATGTTTGAAAACACTAAAAATCGACGGCTCGGCCGGAAGCAGTCCGGTATTGAATCATCAGTAGCATCAGCTGACTTTAAAAACTTTCTCTTTACTTACGGCTTTATAAATTTCTCTTTACAGAGGGCTTTATTAACTGTGTAGGAAATGTGGAGTTACTTAAACATACAAAATGTGAAGTTAGTACTTAGGTTAACCAGTGTCTTAAAAATTGGGATGACAGTAGTATTAGGTCGTCATCTTCAAAAGGTGTTGAATAATATTCAGCTTACAGCCATTATATAGTTCATTTTACAGAACATTTTTTATTACTCGGTCTGACATTGACATATGGTTGTGGACCATGGAGAATAAAATTAAGATAAAGAAGAAGGTAGAAATGCAGGGCCTTATACAGATGGGAGGGGCAAGAGATAGAAGAAGCAGCAGAATGTAAGTAGGCCTATCTTGGGATTGTATTGCAGTGAGACCTCTGATGGAAAAAATGGGTAGATAGGGTGGTTGAAAAAGGTAAGAAGAGCATTGGGTATATTGGAAAGGGTGCTGAAGGAACTCATCTGTGAGGTGAAGAAGGCATATTACACAATGGTACGGCCAATGTTAGAATATGCGGCAGCAGTATGGGACCTGTACGTGGAGGTGGTGGTGTGAGAGCTGGAGAAGGTGCAAAGATGGATGAAGGGTAGGTGGAGAAGGCAGGGGCAGGACGGTGAGGATTAAAGAAATGGAGTGGAGCTCATTGAAGGACAGGAGGAAAGTTGAAAGGCTGATCAGGATGTACAGAGTGGAGAATGGAGAGAGCAGGTGGGGAAGTTTATGCTGCCAACTAAGTAAGGTGGTGTTTAGAGGGAAATGATACAACAGTAAGAAACTGAGGGTGTAGAGGAGAACAGAATGGGTTAAGGAATCTACGCTTGAGGTTTGTGAAAGAGTGGAATGTGTTACGGGAGGAATTGTTCAAACATATGGTCAACAACGATAGTTAACATCAGTGATGGTAACTTTATTCTGCGCCAACTCCCTGCTTTGTCCTTCACAATCTGTATTTTAATGTGGAATTTAAGGTCAGTTGCCAAATGTATTTTTATGTAATACGGTAGTCAACTAAGTTAAAACTGAACCATGTAGTAACTACTGTTAAGTTCTGTAATTAAGAATAGGGGCTTTTCTGAAAGAAAAAATCTCCGAAAGTGGTATAATTCCACTCTACTAATTACACAAAACACAAATTTACTAGGGGCATAAACATTTGACCAAACAGAAACCCCAAAAAGGATAGTGGGGAGGGTCAAGAAGAACAGAGAAATTGTAGGGTAAAAAATGGGTGAAAATATGTAAATAATGTAATATTTATTCATGAAAATACATTCAATTGCAAAAGAAAAACTGAACCAAACAATGTTATCAATACAATTTAGAAATACTATAGTGGGGAGTTCTATGATCAGGGAAATTGTGGGGTAAAATTTCCCTCCAGTTCATAGCCCTCCCCACTATAGTATTTCTAAATTGTATTGGTAACATTGTCAATTTAGGTCATATTCAATTTGTTTGCAATTAAACATGTTTTCATGAGAGAGTATTACAAATAGTACAAAAATATATTAAATTGCAAAATTATTTGCAAAATTGCAAAATTATTAACACATTATTTCTCAGTGCAAATAGGCTACACATGACAATAATTTATGGGGAAACTCCAAGCTTTGCTGATGCATGACGTTTCGCATCACCACTTAAAAGAAATTGCCGGCGCGCCATGGGCACTGGTTTGGGGGTTTACTCCCCTGCTGGTGCTGGGACTCTGGCTCGGTGCATGATGTTTGGCTACACTGGTACAGTAATTTTGCAATTTAACATATTTTCGTGAATAAATATTAATTATGTAGTTACACATGCTTCACTGGTTTTACCCCACAATTTCCTTGATCTTAATAACCGTCCCCACTATCGTTTTTCGGGTTCTATTGGTCAAATGTTGATGTACCTAGTAAATTCATGTTCTTTGTAATTAGTGGAGTGGAATTATACCATTTTCCAAGATACTTTTTCCAACGGCTATCCATTTAACCACACACTAATCACTGCACGTATATTATAATTTAAACTTTTCTCTTGTTGTAATAGCATAGAAACACTAATAATTTCACACAATTAATAGATTTAACGCTGAAACAACATGAATTGCAATAAAACGTGTGTTTAAGCACTCTTAAATCTGAAACCTCAGACACGACACAAATAAAACCTCAAGTAATGTCCGTTGTCCGTCCGGCAATTTCTTACAGTCCACCTGTCAACCAACTTGGATGCACCAAATAAAAAATAACATGGCATTATACCGGTAATTGCCTCTTATGTAAACACCATCTCTGATCGGGACTCTGTGTCATCTAAGATATGTATATTTATTGTACTAGTAATAAGTTTTATCCTCTCATCAATATAGACCAGGTAAGCCTTGAATAATTCACCAGAATTACATAATGTCTGACATTGCCCCATATGTGTGTTTAACTGTGTAACTTCAGTGCTGCGCCATAAATATACACTGTAAATGACGTTTTACAATAATATTTGTCCATCACCGATATGAAATAATTTATTTTCATAATCATTCTGTAAAATCTACACTTTGCCCGTTCCCTGAAACCAACAAAACTTATAACCTTGGAAAGGATGTAAATACTTTGAGTATGTAGCTTCGTGGGGAATGGCAGGGCAGTTGGAAAATGGCAGAACAAGCCATTGTGGTAAAACATATGCCAATAATATTTCATTTCACTCAAGAAAACTACTAAAACGGTACCTGCAACCAATCACGCCTAAAGAAAGTACATACAAAAGTAATTAACTGCTGATAAAATTTTATATAACACCAACAAGGTACTCGAATAAACTTGATAAAAATGAGTACAGTTCATGGGCACTGGAGTACTATTCTCTTTCATTATTCAAAATGGTATTCAAAAATTCCAATATTCGCACAGGCCTGTGTTTGCAATACGAGGTCTGAAACACAGGTTATGTCGGCTGGACGGTAGCATAAGATGTAAGAAAGCACATTTACTATTGATAATGTCATTCGCAGAATGGCGATATTGGCGTTCAACAGAAATGTCCAGAATTATATTATTGCAAGGTATTGCAGGTTTTAAATTAACTGAGATGTCATTAAAACGAACTTACACATGATATAATCATAGAGTATGCACGTCAACTAATTTTTTTTTTTTAGCGCGGCTAACAAACTTCCGAAAAAATTATTACATGACACATGAAACAAATTGAAATTATTCACAACAGCAGTGAAAAATAAAATAACTAACGTACAAATTCATTTTGCCTGGGTGACTGCTGTAAATTAAATGACAAATTTATCTATGTTATGTTTGTATTGATATTATACAGATACTTATTTCCATACGTCACCAAGCACAACTTGGCCCAAATAAGTAGTGCGTATACAATAATTACTTCGTCAAGTAACGATTTAAGAATCCATGAATAGTATGGGCTACTGGCATTGGCTGTTTAAATAACACATAATATTACTATTATATTCAAATCCTTGCCACAAGTGCACCTACATTTTTATTTACAAATATCAGTTATTTTATTCTTCCTTGTCGCTTGGGACAATTGCAGGTGCATTAGAATAAGTTCTATCGCACTGTTGCTACACCATAGACTGCTGGCTCACCTCTGATTGGCTAGTCACTTTTTTTTCTCTCACTTTCACCGTCGCACTGTCCTATAAATACATAAAAACTTAAAAGATAGGAAGATAAATGTGTGCATGCACTCACTTAACATTTGCTGTCTGTAGGAATTAGTTTAACAGATTTGTTGATCAGTTTTCTGGAGCTCAGTATGCTTACATTATGATTCAGGCCCAAATGTATTCTGGTTGATTTTCAAAGTAACTCCTGTAGGCTCAACTCCTGTTGTTAGAGCATAAGATTCTAAAGTTTTATGTGTGACATTGTATGTTAGCTGTTTTATACTTGTAATTATACCATTATATTATCACAGGTTGTCTTATTGAGTACTCTAACTCAATGGTGTATGCGAGTGCATCTTTTTGCGTAGGTATAATGTATTGAAACTAAACAGAGAAAACTTGAAAAGTTCAGTTAGCTCTAAAATTCTGTGGCTCCATTGTAAGATAGACATTTTTTCCTGTTGATTTTCTTAGTATTTAAAATGCTGGCTTATATTTTGTATGTAACAAAATGTACATAAGATTTTTTGATACCAGTAGACATTATTTAATGTAATACATGGCCTTGTTACATTTAAGTGAGAGTAGATACCCTAAAATGGCAGAATTTAGGTAGCTACTCTTCTTGGAAACTGGGAAAAACCTGGAAATGTCAGGGAATTGTATTGGTTAGGGAGAAATCAGGGAATTTGGCAAAATCTATAAAAGAAAGCCAGGAAAAAGTTTTCAAGAATATTGCTGAAGTGTGAATTTTGTATTTTAAATTACGGAATTTGTTTTCCTGCAATGAATCTTGAGGGAAATGTTTTTAATTATTTTCAACTTTTAAGTTAGTATTTATCATTAAAGGTTGTTTGTTCATGATAAAGTGAGCACTTTAGAAATGAACCTTAAAAAAAGTCACTGCCCCTGCATGCATATATTTTAATGGGTGCATTGAGTGACACTCGTCCATTAAAGTTGGTAACGATTTATGGTAAGTAGTTCCATATCTAAACGTTAAATAAAAAGTGTTAGGTAACCATTTGTTTTTTAATATAAAATTTTTTTATTTTTTATTTTTTTTTTTCGAAGCATAAAAATGGGCAGAATTGTAAAGTATTTACTTTCTTAATAATTTCACATTTCATTTGACCGACTCATGAATAAAGTGAAGAGGCCCATGGCAATGTTAATTTTACATAAGGCGGAAGAATGCACAACGTGTATTCGAGTAGATCTTAAGCAGGGCTTTCAAAAGAGTCAATTTTACCATGAACAGCCTATAATTTGGATGTGAATAAACTGTTACCATATCTGTAGTGCACAGTTTTTTTCATTGTAAACATTCATCATTGTATTTTAATAAGGAGTTAGACAATTTAAATGCCGCAGGTAATAAGTGCTCAAGATAGGTACAAATTATTTTACATGTGTTCATTTTCATTATTTATTAAGTAGCAGGTGAGTTACATATGTTAAATTTATATTAAATCGAAGTGCCGAAATCTGTGATACAAAATGGCTACACTAAATTTTCAGGTTCATGAAATAAATTAACTTTAATATTTTTAGGCAATTTTCATATAAAACTGTGATAGGCCTAATATATGCAATATTTTATGTAGTTTGCTCAGGGACTGTAGTGATATGCAAGACATGTTACAAATAAGAAATGTTTACTAGAGTTTACAATTTATTTGAGATGAAAATGTATCACCAACTCTTTTACACTACATCCATTGTTAAACATAAGAAATGTGTACATCAGATAGATGCTTGGCATCAGGGGTTTTGTTCATCAAACCGCATTGTAGTTTTCTTTAGTGAATATTGTGTTTCTGACCGTTAAATGAAACTATCATGACTGCTGCACAAAAATTAAGTCAAAAAAAGCAGTCTGGGAAAAATTCAAATTTGGTCTGGAAAACCTGGAAAAGTCAGGGAATATTGAAACAAATTTAATTTTATTTAACTCAAAAATTATTTTTAAGGACATGGTGGAACAAACAGTAAGTATGTTTAGTTAATATTATGTAACAACTAATCAAGTGGGAAAAATCTAACGAAGATGATATAAACAAGAATGAAAATGTGCAGTGGTTATGTATTTCATATCAGGAAAATGGCAAGCCACTTGATACATCTGCAAATATTTTGACTGATTTGGAAAACATGTGGTGTAAGCAATAACGAAAACTCTTTATGAAAAATAATTTTAACTATTTCACAGAGATGTTTGTGAATTGAAACAATGCGACGAAGATATACAAAAACAGATTTGTAGAGCTGAGTGATTTGCTCACTAAACATGACTTCATATCCGCAAAGAGGGCTGCAAAACATACAGCTAGTGTGCAAAATACTGACGTTCGCATAAGTAATAGATTTATTGTTATTCAACGTGAAAGTTGTGACCTGTCTAAGTCAGACTTTCCTCGCCTTGAGCTGAACCGTGGTAATTCAAAAATACTTTTAAAACCTAAGTATTCTTGTGGCTGTACTGACATAAATAGTATAATTCTTGAAAAAAAAAATGCTCATATTTAATCAGTAAACCATTAAGTCATATTTGTAACAGCATGTTTTACTCTGGGCTTTTCCTAGAGAAATTAAAATTAACTATAGTAAAGCCAATGTTTAAAAAAAGGTAATAGAGAACAGGTAGAAAACTATAGACCAATAGCATTACTCTCAACCTTCTCAAATATTTTGGAAAAATGCATATACGTATTCAAGATTGAATAATCATATACAAGCTCATAAAATACTGTCATCTTCACAATTCGGATTTAGGAAAGGTCTTTCTACAAATCATGCTGCACACAAAATGACCTCTATCATAGGCCCTACTTTAAACAAGAAAGAAAATATTCTTGGAATTTTTGGTGATTTGTCAAAGGCATTCGATTGTGTTAATCATGATATTCTGATTCAAAAGTTTAAATTTTATGGTGATACTCACAAATTAGTTCTTACTTAAATAATTTATACCAAAAAACTGTCATCACAGATGAACTGTCAAATAATTATACTTTCAACTCATTCACACATTAAGCATGACGTACCACAAGGCTCCATTTAAGGGCTTTTACTCTTTCTGGTGTTCATAAATGACTTACCACTGTACTTAGATAATTCACATTTACATAATCCATCTACTACTTTAAAGTTTGTTATAGATACAGTTTTAATTGGCGATGGCACAAGCATTTTAATAAAGTCAGTATTACATGAACTATTACAGAGTAAAGCTCGAGCAACTTTAGTGAAATGAATGGAATGGTTTTTAGCGAATAGACTCGTGCTTAATAATGACAAGACTAATTATATAGAATTTCTTACAACCAACAAAAAACGTGGAAACGTTTTTTCTTAAATGTAATGAAAATTATTTAACCACTGTAAACTCTACAAAATTTCTGGACCTATAGATTGTGACCATAGCTTAAACTGGAAACATGTTGATTATATAATGACTGAACTTAGTGCAGCTTGTTTTTCTCTCGGATCTTCTGGCACCTCTAGTATCAAAGGAAACACTTAAACAAGTATATTTTGTGTACTTTCACTCCATTCTAAAATATGGAATTATTTTCTGGGGAAACTCGGAAAGACAGTAAAATAAGTTTTATTCTACCAAAAAAATCAATAAGAATCATTGAGTAATAAGTGCAGTAGAGACTCTTGTAGGGAGCTCTCTAAGAGTGAGAATATTCTTATACTTTCAGGACAATATATTTATGACACCATCACTCATTTGGCAGATAACTTGGAGAAATTTCATTCTGTCAAGGAAGTCCATAATTATTATGGTACAAGGTATACCAACAACTTGAAGGGATGTCCCTTCAGCCTCACTTACTTTCTTTCAAAAGGGATTTTACTTTTCAGCAACAAAAATATTTAATTCATTGCCTTTCAGCTTGTGGTCTGCCACAGCAATAACAATCTGTTCAAACAAGATATCAAGTCCCTTTTACTTGCAAACCCATTTCACACTGTTGAGGACTATTTTGATTGCCTTCAAAAGAAATAATTGCTATGTATATGGATCCTACATATATTGTGTAACATTTATGTAATTATTCCTTTAACTGTATTGTGTACATTTATGGTAACTGTTTTTATGTAGATGTTTCTATAAATGAACCAGACCTATGTAACTAATGTAATGGTATTGTGTAAATTTCCTGCAAAACTCTTATGTAGATATTTCAATAACTGTAGTTTGTAAGTACTGCTCATGTTATTATAAATAAGTAAGGTTAATTCCTGGATGTATGTGTAAATGTTTGTTATTGATATACTTATTAATGTAAACATGTATTAAATAATATCTTATTGAAATGCTCTATATTCCAATTGTCTTTTGAAATGACATTTCAAAAGTCAGAATTTTTACTGTTTTTGTATTGTACAAATTAAAATAAACCAAAATTATTTACAGAAAATTTAACACAGGCAAGTGAAAGGTTTAATTTTAATTCATTCTCAGGTGTGCTTGGCAAAAGCTATTTCACAATAATTCAGGGGCAGTCGCAATTTAAAAAATATGCAATAATTTCCTCATTTTCAGCAATTTTTTGAAAATGCTAAAACATGTTAAATTTTAGATGTCTCGTTAGATGTTATAGATGTCTCTTGACAACTTTTATTTGTGTGATTATCACATTACTAAAACATCAAAATTATATATTTGACATGTATTTATGTATGCGCTCAATTTTTTGATAGGCAAGAGTAATTACTGATTGTTTAAATGTTGAACATATATAGTACAGAATAACAAATTTTGTTTGTTTTATTGTGTCCATAAGATCTTTTTCAATACATAGCTGTACAAAGATGTTGGACAAGTCAAATTACAGTATACAAAGTTTTCGCGGCCAACGTCCTTGAACTACAAAATGTTGCAATGGATTTTAGTTTAGCAACAACAGTGTCAGTGGCATGGAGGACTCAATTTGCTAGACGCTGTTTCATACAACAATTTAATTTTTTCATGCCATTTGGCTATGTAGTAAATTTCGTAGAGGATTTATTTGCAATAATTCATTCCATATTTGAGAACAAGAATTTTTGTTTTTATTTATCACTAAAGTTATGCCATTTTTGTGTGGTATATTTTTGCGGTAGGGATGTTATAAGACAATGTACATTACAAATAGGAAGATATTTAAATTATTTAAATCTCAAATGTTGTCGCTAAGTAGAAATTGCTGTTTTAATTTACTTGGCATGTTTAACTCTGTTAATCAGGTCTATTATGAAGCCTCGTGCAAGGAAATTTAATACAATTTGCATCACATTTTTGTAGAAGTGTTTGTTACCCTGTCGAAATTATATTTTTTAAGATAACGTGAAATCTTTATGCTGTCACAGCTGTTAAAATTATGAAGTTTTATGAATTGAGCAATGACCACCATAGTCACATGAGTTGTTAGTCATCAATTATCTATTATTTTTCATGATTGAAAATGTCTCAATGCTATTCTACACCCAATCAGAGCTTGAATTAGTTTTTGTTTGCAGGAACCTACAAATTGCCACAACAATTAAGAATATAAAAATTGTTGCAACATCTGCCTATTTTAGTGCAGGTTTCTATCTTTTGCTTTAACACTGAATAAATATTCAATTTTTCAGAGAGCTGAGAAATGGTAAAAAAAATAACCAAAGAATACAGTTGTTTCCTCTGAAACGTTCGTGGTAAATACCTAAATGTCAATAGCAGAATGTTTTCAATACTAGTATGTTATAAATACTTTCACAGTTGAATTGAGAAGGCAAAAAGCAGTAAACATTTTGTCAAACTTGCTCACTAGCATTCACAGTATTACAGAGCTAGTTTTGTCTTACAGTGTACAAGCTTTGGCATAGTTGGTTTTGGTTCTTATCTGTTTATAAATCATTAATAATAAGATGTTCTTGATACATCATCAGCAAACATGGTGGGGCCTATGCCAGATGGTAGTATTTACTTTTTGTACTACTATTTTAATTTAAAAATTAAAGTTGTATATGAAAATGCACTTAGGCAAAAATGATTGAGTAACTTACAGTAGGCTGTGGTGACTTTGGGTGTGCAAGTTTTTCTTTTCCCCTCTCTATCTGCAGCACATATAGAAAAACCTCAATTTTCTCAGAAACAGATTTTGCCAGAAAAAATATTTCCTATGATTTATAGTGTTATGTACCTCATGTCACTTTAGAAAAATGTCAAAATGCAGTCTATTGAAGTACAAACAATATCATATAAAAATTGTTTACTGTACTTAGGTATTGAAAACTTAAAAGTCTATTTTCAGGGTGTTGCATTTTTGTACAGTAACTTCAGCACAGCAAAATTGTAATGGAAAAAGTAACTAAGCTCTAAAAAAACAAGAAATGCGTTAAATATTATATTTTGTGATACTCTATGCCCCACCCCTCAACAAAAAGTTTTAAGCCACCCCAATTTTTTTAATGGTGTATTATTACTCTTCTCCTATAAATGCTAGGAATACTAAATTGAAAGATTTTCAATTTGAGTATCTGTACACTGAGGTTTTACTGGCCATATATTGATAATTGTTAGAAATCTATATTGGGAACCTGTAATTTTTAAGGTTAACATTTTTTGACATTAATATTTAAATTCTTGAAATGCATATACGTATTAAAACTAGACTTTCTCAATTTTTTGAATGTGATTTTCAGCTATTTAAGACAAATCAAAACTGATTGGCTAAGGTTTAAAACACTTTTTCCAAAAATGCCCAAAGTCACCCCAACCCCGGAAACATGTGAAACCCCAAAATTTACAAGTTTTTAATTATATTTTTAATGATGACACTATTTTGTTTAATTACCAAGTTGTCGTATGGCATTTAGTGCTACTTTTGACGTTATTTTTAAATGACTCATTCATTCTTAGCAAATTTAAGATTGTGCAGTAATGTTCTAAAATTAATTGTCTCTTGAATGTATTTTAAAATTAGCTGCTTATATGTTGTGTTTGTATGTATAAGGAGCAATTTAGTAGTTGTAGTTTTATGGAATTTTTACATCTGTGTGATTTTGTTTTGCAGGTTAGTGATGGGAAAAGACTATTACAAAGTATTGGGCCTGTTGAAAGGTGCAACGGACGATGAAATAAAGAAGGCATATCGCAAGTTGGCTTTGAAGTACCACCCAGACAAGAACAAATCTCCAGGGGCAGAGGAAAAGTTCAAGGATGTGGCGGAGGCATACGAGGTGCTGAGTGACAAGAAAAAGCGGGACATTTATGACCAATTTGGTGAGGAGGGCCTGAAGGGTGGAAACCCTTCAGGAGGAAGTTCTGCAGACACAAACTACACGTACACCTTCCACGGGGACCCACGGGCTACCTTCGCCCAATTCTTTGGCTCAGCCAGTCCATTCAATGCTTTCTTTGAAATGGGTGGGCCAGGTGGCAACCGGATGTTTGCGTTCAACGAGGACGACATGGAAATGGACGATCCGTTCACAACCTTGGGCATGGGTGGCAACCGACCAGGTGGGGCCTTCCGCTCGCACTCATTCAACTTCCCTGGGGGTTCGCCGAATCGTAGCAAGGACAAGTTGCAGGATCCTGCGATAGAGCACGATCTGTACGTTGCTCCTGAGGATATCCTGCGAGGTTGCACAAAGAAAATGAAGATCTCGAGGCGTGTGCTGCAGCCGGATGGCTCGGCACGCAAGGAGGACAAGGTTCTGACCATAAATGTGAAGCCTGGTTGGAAGGCAGGCACAAAGATCACATTCCAGCGTGAAGGGGACCAGGGTCGAAACAAGATCCCCGCTGACATAGTGTTCATCATTCGTGACAAATCACATCCGCTTTTCAAGAGGGAAGGCAGCGACCTCCGTTATACTGCCCGAATTCCCCTCAAGCAGGTGAGTACAACATCCTTCCCATTATTTAGAAAGTGTATAATAGGGCATACAGTAATGTTTCAGAATACCACACAGCCCTTAATAGCACTAAATCAATAGCAAAACCCTTTCAGCAAAGCAGGCTTGTTTCAATCATAATTTGGTTAACTCCAATGGTGTAGGTCAGCTGTGGTGGTGTAATAAAAATTCTCTCTCAGATGTTATAGTAGGTATAATGATAAATGTTGATGTTGCTCTTCCCAACAGATGACCTCAGCAGTAAAGTGTAGCCAAAATGTTTTTCAGTAGCATAAAGCTGACTGGGAATTGCAATGAATTTGAGTTCATGCAATTCTTATCGAGGGCTCTGGTTTTCATTTTGTATGGGGTATTTCCAACTACTTTTTCATAAAATGGTTTATTTGTGGTGCTCTAAATAGTATTTTTAAAGATACTAACACACACTTTGCAATTTTATTCTCTGTTCTGCTGCTTCAGAATATGTTTTCAATGTTTTATATAAATTTTGTAAAAAAAAATTTTGATTCCATACATGCAGACTAGAGAAAATAATCTGCTTGCATATCACAATATAATCACCTTTATAAATAAATATGGCCATGTAAGTAATAAACAGTGTGTGAATTCCACCGCATTCTGAAGATGTCTAAGGTTACAATTTCAAATGACAGGGATTTTAAAAGTGCTCACTTTACAGTTTTATGTATTAGAAAACTGATGTTAGCAATCATAAGTAGTTTATCATTTTAGGGATCTGTATATTAATAGTGAACTGAATCTAAAATGCTTAAGGTAATTTAATGACTTGTATTGTTGTCAATGTGAGTGAGATCTTCATCATATCAAGTTAGGTTAAATTCTTTAACATGGTATCATTTTTACAAGCAAACACTTAAGTTGGTAAGCACAGCAAAGAATAATAAATTAATAAATCTTTGCATAGTCCTTTAAGTTTGGCGGTAGCTTGTATATCTTGAGAGTACTAGCTAGCCTTGGTGACTTTTCATACCCAATTTGTCCACACACGGGATGGTCTTAAGACAAAAAGCCTGCTTCGGCAGGCCAACGTTATCATGACTTGAGTGCATCTAAAATTAAAATCAAGGTTCAAATTTCCAGCATAATTGTTTTGTAGGCAACAAGTTCTATGAAAAAGAACATCATTTAGGGACTGTTGTTTAGCAGTCTTTCCTTTGGTGCCAAGTTATAATCAGTATTGCCACGTTTACAGTAGTATATTGAAATGTGAACAAGTGAATGGTTGTACAAATTTCTATATTCTATAATCTTTGCTCTTAAAAATTTTCTTATGCCCATTTTAAAGTTAAATAATAAACAAAAGTGATGCTGAAACCCTTTCAATTTCAAGATTGTTGGAAGTAGTGTATTTTTGCCTCTCTTGGTCCACAGTTTTCCTCGTTTTTTCTTGCAGGGTTATTTTGGGAATTTTTTAACACTTGCAAAGTGAAATGATGAAACAATGTCTCAGTGAGGTGGTGTGTAATACTAACCTTCTTAAATTCTGTCTAAGATCATAAAACTTGGTACCTCTGAAGCGACACTTATAGTCATAAAAATGTTAACTCCATTGGTTAGGTTCCTGGATAACCAAAGTTGCCAAGAAATCACATAATTCATATGTGAAGCCCTTCCCTAAGGGCGTGGCAGCAGGGCTTATACACAGCCCATGAAGAATCAGTCCACAAGGGGGGGAAAAAAGACAATCTTTTTAAATATTTCTGGTTGAAAAGACACAAACACATGACTTCCTTGGCATAGCATCTATGATTTATTTGTATAAAGGTTTTCCATCTGTACACAGAAAAATAGATAAATATAGAAGTTTTATAAAACTAGTCACCCAAGAAAAATTAACACCAATACTGTGATTAAATATCATATGGGTTCAACAATATTTATACAATGGTACCATTTTATATAAATGTAAAATACCAATGCCCAATAAAAGCATTAACATGGTTACGCTAGAATCCCACATGTGCTTGATAACAATGACAATCTAAAACTTGTATTTTTCGTGTCATCTACAGGAATCCATGTGACTGTGTATTCCCTCTCAAGTTTACTAGTTTCCTCATAAGAGAAATACTAATTCCTGTGTAGTCTCACATTCAGAAAACACGGTTAAAAATACCCTTATATAAAATATGAATTTCACTATGTATTTTCATAGTTTCGGCTTCTCTTAACATATTTCTTAATACTGAACATTGATCTGTTTTCTGCAAAATACAAAGTCTAAAATTGAGTATTTTTTGATTTCCTCATTTATATGCATATGCAATTGACATTTTTGCATAGTCGGACATTTTCGTTAAGTCCAAAAAAGACTTAAAATGATTCTAAATTTCCCCATCTTTACACTTTAGAAAGTTTTTCGGCTGATGGATGATAAATATTTAATCAGCCGATTATTTCATAATACAGAATATTTCTGTCTTTTATTTCTGAAATACCCAATTATTTCTCCCTGTCATTACTTAAATTTCTTTTAAGAAATATTTTTTTTAAGTGCTTAACTGTGAGCTGGGCGTCCAGGAGTGCCAGTTTCCGCCCACACGACAAAACTCATTACGTTTACTAAAATTCTACCCCTTCCAGGGAGGGAGCAACTAGATTCCAGCCAATCATGGCCCATGGAACTCACGATAATATTTTATCATATTCAAAATTATTGGTGAACAGCAACTTCCAGCGCCACAATTGCTGCCACATGTTTAAACATCCAGCTGTGCAACCGTTGGGACTGCAGTGCTGTCTGACACAATTGGGTCAAACTATCACCTACACTCTGCTGCCAGTCTAGATCGTGCGTGAAACAGCCGCACGGCAGGCTTTCTGTCGTAGACCATCATGTGTATGAACAAATTGGGTATGAAAAGTCAAGTAAATTATTTGATAATTTTATGTAGCAACAGTCATTTTTCAGGGAAAAGTTTGTTTATGCTGGTTGTAGGTCACGCGCTGCACACACAGTCTTTGTTGCGCCAGTGTCGAAGTGGGTAGGCAAAACAGGAGCAAAGAAACTTAGTTTTATGAGGTGCGAGTCTCACGTAATATAAAATTACTTAGTGAAAAAAAATGTTATAAATTTTTTCAAGGGAAGAAGTAGAGATCATAGTTGTAATTTCAGCTATTCATCATTTGCAGTTTTAGCAAAATGTTAATCAAATATAAGCTATATTAGTTAAATGCCACTATTAAAATGTATAATATTAAGATTTTTTTTATTTAAGATACGTAGCAGCATATGTAAAATAAATTAAAAATCTTAACTAAATATTATTTGTTAGGTAATTTGAAATGGAGCAGCCTTGGTTTTATAGTAGGAGAAGAATCACGTGCTGCTACATTTGTAGATAGGAGTGTATTTGTTTTGTGGTAAAACCAGATAAAAGATTGTTGTATTTAAAAAAAAACAGTTCATTTTATACAATTTTATTAATTAAATTTAGATTGTACCTAATGTGTGTAGGAAAGCAGGGGTGACGAAAAAAACTCAAAAAATGTAAATCTTGTAAATTTGGCTGTCGTGGACACTAAGCCTGTAGGTACAAAACACAAGTGGAAAACTGGAATTGTATGTATGTAATACATACCACTGTACTGTTATAGTGTGTGAGCAACTTTTGCTCCTGACCCCAATCCACTGTGCCCTTATTAACAGTCTGGTTCTGAAATAGATTGGCCCACTTACAGCCAGCTGTTTCATGCAAATCTCTGAATAATTTGCCAATTGGGTTAATGTGTTGCATAGTAAATATGTCTAATTGCAAACATTTTAGCTACCGCACAAGAGTTATCTCCAATATTAATTGCTCAAATGTTAAAAAAATTATAAATAGTATGACTTAATTTTTGCTAATGTTAATGTGGAGTTATTACTATCATGTTTAGTATGAAATTCATTGTTCAGAAATACATTGATTACTGCAGAAGCTATATAATGATATCAATATAGTATACCTGTTAATCTCTTCTGGGCTAGTTTGTGCAGTCTTTTAAAGGTCATTTAAGAGTTTGTATTCCCCAATTTTTTTCCACGTGTCCAATAAAGGAGCAGCTGAAGTATAGTGTATAATTTACTCAAGCCCTTGGAAATTTTTTTTCTCCACATCAAAACTTGATTGGGAAGAATAGAGCTCTTGAAAAGGCCTGACTAACAACAAAGACTGGATTATGGAAGCCAATGTGATAATTTAAGGGGTGTTGCATCCCACATTTTGGATTTGCAGACTTTCTGTAGTGGTCTGAATCACTGATTTTGTGTTTTATTTTATACATCAACATTACTTGGGGCTTTGCGTAGTACATTTTCTGAAATCTGTATTTCTTGAATACTGTTCCCAGTATCATTTCAGTAATTGCCCACAAAAAAAATATACTCTTGCGGGCAGTCGTTGCCCAAAAATTAGTAAAGCTGTGAAAATGGGAATCAATTTTTTTATGCTGTGTCTTGTGGAAAATTGTGTTATACATTCTCAAATGGATTTTACAGCAAAAAAATTAATAGGATATTAGGGACTGATTCGTCTGTACGGTAGGCCACAAAAAATGTATTTTATATTGGTATGACAGTTAATCACACAATTTTAACAAAATGACATCAAAGTCAAAATTATACTGTTTTTGTAAAGTACAAATAAAGCAAACCAAACTATTTGTAGAAAATTTAATATGGGCAACTGAAAGGTTGTCTCTTAATTAATTTTAAGGTAGTTTAGCAAAAGTTAAAGATTAAGGACCAGCTACAAATAAAAATATATATAAATTATATTAAATAGTTTCGGCAATTTTTTTAAAATTTCTTGTGTAAGATTTTATTGACAAGATATTGAAGGATCTTTTGCAATGATTGTTCAATGTGAATTATCTCATTTCTGTAAGTAATTTTCATTATTTGTAACTCCCTAAAACAACATTTTAACTTTGACACATATCTATGCAAAAACTAATTGCTTAAAAAAAAATTTTGTGCGGAAAAATTTATTGCAGATAATGTTTGAAAGCTGAACAGTAAATGGTACAAATGCCCTTGAGCACTGTCTTATTTTGCTTAAAGTATATCACTATTAGGAAAGAATATTTTTGCATGAATGCTTGCCATATTGTGTGTTTGGCTATTGATATTAATTTTTAGCCAATATGTAGTTTTCTGTGTATGTCGCTGAAGGCAGGTATTGTTCCACAGGCGCTGTGCGGCACTGCGATAGAAGTGCAAACTCTAACCGGAGAGAAGATTCCTCTCAATCTGAGACACGAGGTGATCAAGCCAACCACCGTTAAGAGGATCCAGGGTCAAGGACTGCCGTTCCCCAAAGAGCCTACCAGACGGGGTGACCTCCTAGTCTCTTTCGACATTAAATTTCCCGACACCCTGTCGCAAAGCGTGAAGGACATTCTGTACGACACGTTACCCAATTAATTGGCAGCGTCTCGTTATTTCGACTGTACTCGTGTGTGCGGTAAATGAATGTTTTCGACTGCTTCTGTATATAACTTATTAATTTTTAATGTTCGTGCATAGATATTTACTGTATATGTGCAAATGTGATGCTACAAATATTTTTAAATACTTGTATATTTTTTCTGCAGTGTGAATGAGTATGAGTGTGCATGTGCTGCTGCCGTAAGTAGAATAGCTGTTTTCTTCTCAGAGTGAGCTGTAGTGTTTTATTTTACTTTACATAAAGGGGTTACATAGTTTTAACACACGAGTTGTTTCTCTACCTTTCTTCCTGGTGTGTGGTGTTTGTTGTGCAACACTGTACACTGCAAGAATTGCTCCACCATATAAGTGTGTACAGGAGGTTCAGGTGAAAGTAATGGCCTACTTAACATTGTCATTGCAACAGGTTGGCTTCTCCCTATACAGAATGTCATTGAATAACTTGTCCAAATGTGTCGGTCTTTTTTTTTTAGGCAGGTGTTTGATTACATTAATGCAAGTGCATAAAGTGAATATATATTTGGAGGTGGTTTAGGCATGTCTTTAATAAATTTCTGTTTGATGTGGTCACAGTGGTATAGCAATTTCAGCATTTAAAGCCATTTGTTTGTGTTTTGGTTTGTTTGAGTTGAATGTTAATTTGCTTTAAACAGTATCTTATTAAAGCCGCTACCCTCAGGAATACCATAGTTACCAAAATTCTTACTTATTAATTTTTTTACATTGAACATATTTTGACAGTTCTATTTCTTTTCTTTTATTTCACCATGTGAATTGAGCTCAATTATCTTTGGAATTGTTAATTATTATGTCACAGTTTTCTCTTTGCCCTTTACCTGGCTTAATCAAGCTTTTTTTGCCACAGAGGAATGCATTTAATCACAGATCTGATGTCACATCTCAGGAAGTGATTAATATCTTGGAATTTCCCATTTTTAATTAGCATCACCGTGTGAACCTTGTTTGATAGTCACTCACTAGATGATGTGGAAAATGTTAAATAGTAACTTTTGTTTTTCAAGAATTCATTAATTCAGCAATTACCGCCTATCATAATTTTAGGAAAGGTGTACGAGAGGTGCCTTGTTTGTTAAAATATGGGGGGCCGTGATAAAT
Source organism: Dryococelus australis (assembly GCA_029891345.1). Taxonomy (NCBI): domain Eukaryota; kingdom Metazoa; phylum Arthropoda; class Insecta; order Phasmatodea; family Phasmatidae; genus Dryococelus; species Dryococelus australis. The sequence continues at coordinate 134,770,630 of CM056997.1, forward strand.
AGCCCTAAATGCATTGCGGTAGTTTTGAAGTGCTACACAAACGTACGTGTGATGCAGTCTCCACCAGTACTTAAGTGTGGCCAACATCAGGTGTGGTACTGCAATTTAAAGAATTGTTGTGTGTGCACTGCAATCATTTTGAACAGTTTTGACTATCAAATTAACTTGATTTTTAGAATTTTAAATTATTTTATGGAATTATTGAAGGGCATAACTATTTGGTTGGACACTAACCAGAAGCCAGCAGATAAGATATTTTGTTCTGTAGCTGTGCAAAATGATAAACATTATAACAAGATTAATTTCTAAGCAAACTATGAGCCAATTGAATGTTAATTTCTCACGTAAATTATCAATATGGATTTGCTAGTTTTTGAGAGGTGATTTAGTATTCAGATCTTTACCACTGATTTTTATAATTTGAACAGAAAATTTTAATTTATTTGATTAAGATTTCTGGATTTTATGCACTAAATAATTTTTCATTAATCATTGAATTCTCAATTTTCCAGGTATTATTCCTGCAATAAAACTAGTTTTCGCACATACAAACGAACGGTTTATTTTTTGTGTAGTATTTGATAGTAATTTTTGATAGTAATTTTGTTCTCAAGGGTAATTTTATGTTGTGTTTTATTTCATACAAAGGGTATAAAATTGTGTCTTTTCTGTGTCTAAATGTACATAATTAATTTATTAAGTAATTATTACTGCTAATGTGTCAAAAGTATCACATTAATTACCTACCTGGTTTTGATCTAAATAATCAGTCATATTTCCATTGTATTTTAAAGACAAAAGCATTTTTCCCATGCTCTATGTTAAACAAAGGGAAGCTATAGTCCATTCACGTTTTCTTCAGCCTTTTGGAATCGAACCTTTGAAAAATCACCCTAGGCGTATTATGTCAACCTGTTTTTCCAATAACTGGTATTCCACAAATATTTAACACTGTGATTAATTTTAGAGTACTGTATTATTGAATATATGGAACTTTACCTTAGTATCTTGTATAATCTGTAATATTTATTTCGTATTAAATACGAATTAACAACAGGGAAAGCAGTGACATGTTTGCAATGGCCGGTAAGAAATATTTCACAGTTACAATATTTTTGAACCTCGTTTTTATGTATACTATTTGTGAGTTAAACGTTGCCAATTGATATATTTGTATTGTTAGGTAGCACTGACGGAGACACATTTCATTGCTGCAGTTAAAAATATCTGCACAAATTCCCGTGTGTAGGCTGGTGTTTTTTTTCCGTCCAGAATAAAGGTTCAATAAGCGAAGCAGAGCATATATATCGGGAAGATCGTACCTCCTGTGTAGGAAGGGTATACATTTTGTTATTTCTAATTTCAGCATATCTCATACTAATTACAGTAACAGTAATGATGTCTGAGATTGAAATTTACAACTGAAACGAGATTTTATTGTTTAAATACATATATGTTATTTTGATGCGATGGCACGAGACAGCTCGTTGCATGACAACACTTACAAATTCAGCAGGTTGGCAGACGTGGTGTGGAAAGCGTTCCCAACATGGCGGCGGCGGGCGACATACAATGACACTGCGTGTTTCTCAATGAAGCGTCAAGTTCGTACTAGTGTTTTTGAAACATTCTACGAAAGTTACAATGTTGTGATAAATATGATTTTCCGCGGAAGAGTGTATTGTGTTGTGATCGTTGCGTACGAGAGGGCGTGGTGGCTGCGTTGTAATCGTTATGCAGGCCAGGTGTGTGTGTGTGTTGATTTCAAATATGTGTAAAATTTATACGTTTTAACCATGAACTGATGTTATGACGAAATTAATTATTTACCTTCATGTCTGTTTATCACAACGTTGTACCTTTGCGCCAGGTGTTTAGAAAACAGTTGTGTAAAGAGGTTACGTTTCTATGATTTGAATGTCTGCAACAATCCCAACGAAATACTAAACCCGTCCAGATGAAATTAAATAAATAATAAAATAAACCTAAATAATAAATAAATAATAAAATAAACCTAAATAATAAATAAATAATAAAATAAACCTAAAAACCAGTAAGTACCAATGCATGTAAATATTAGCAGAATAAATGGTACGGTATGCCTATGTGTTTGCGTGTTCACCACTATCTTTTACGTTTGTCGATGTACAATAAATAAGCGACACGAGTTGCGTGCTTGAATTTACTGCGTCGTTTCGTTGGACTGGTTGTCCCTTCGTTTTCATTCCAAACACATTAATAACAACAGGCAAAATACTAATATTGTTTATGCCACAGTTGCAACAAACACCATTGTGGCAAAATATTAACGTGCTATATCGTGTGTAACAAATAGTTATAAAGCTGACCTAAATATTGTTATAGGCCTACATTGTGAACATTCGTAGGAAATGGTTTCTGCAATATGACCTAATTCTTTGAAAAGCTGTAAACAGCAACCAATGCATTTGACAGTTATAAAAGTAGAAGTCACATGGCAGTGTTTGTGTTTACATGTAGCAGAAGGATACGCAACCAGTAACCAAAAGTAAAAATTTGGCAGGGCTTCAGAAAAGGACAAAGTTATTGTGAATCAACTATATGTGCCTGGCGTCATTGCAGTCCAGCTAGATGCCAGGAGCAAAGAGGAAGTAAGTTGCGTAGTAAGAATTTTGCTAAGCATTACATGCACACGAAACATTTCTATACATAATTGTCCATTTAAAATTCTCTTACTTTTCACACTACAACATTTATTACTTGTAACTTCACACAGCAAAGAGAAGTCCTTTTAAATATAAATCTTCTTAAGTGGATTTTCTAAAATGTAATAAAGTATATGTATTCAGTATACATATCATGATACAGCATCTCACACAAGAAAATAAACTTTTGTCATTCACATCTTGATTTTATCTTGAACTCTAGTGCATACCACACATACACGCACACATGCAATAAATACTTAAGTTATGTGAATAAGTTGTTTCATATGATTCTCAAAAAACAATCGTTGTACTCTGCACTAAAACATCACCTGCAGTAGTTTGATTTGTGGCGCTTTTTGTGAATGTGTGCAACTGTATTCTTATCATACGCAACAAAACTCAACAAATAACAAGTGGTATTCAGGTGAAAGACTTTGGAAATGTAGTCTGGAGTTTTCTCTGTATTTATAGAACTACTGAATATTAGGATTGTGCTCACGTGTATAGTTAATGCCCAGTAACGAACACATAATATACTGCTGTCCAAAAGTTTTTTGTGTTGTATTCTCTTGGTTAATTTGCTAAACTGTATTCACCTTTTACACAACTGTAATGCCTTAAAAGCTCAAAAATACTGAAGTAAATCCAAAAAGAACTGTGTGCAAAATTCGGGCAACAGTGATATAAAGCTTGCATAGCATATAACAGATGTGAAATGAGTAGAAATGTTACTTGTTGATACTCTTCATTAAAAATTTCAGGTAAAATGAAATTATTGTACGGCATAATACGTAGTTATTCTGTTGATTACATCATATAGCAGTACTGTATTTAAAATGCAAAAATATTTCTGTTTTAAAAACTTGCGTCCTTATTTCTATAATTATGTAATTTTTAATTAAAAAGAAAATATTGCGATGGCTCTAAGTGAAAACAAGCCTCAAAAGAACATTTTCGTTCCAACCTGATGTTTTCTCTTTTCTATGCCCGTATCTTTTAGATATAATTTTCAGTTTCAGGAGTGTTATGTAACTGTTATAAACTGGGCACATATGTACAGTATTAAAATTTTAGGAATGTGTTACAAGAGTTTTTACAGTTAAAATTTAGTGATTTGTACTCTAAACACAGCTGTTTTTAGAAGTAAAATAGTGCTGGTCACCTTTACATGAGAATCTGATACTTGCTGGCCAAACAAACCTGACACCATTCAGTTTTGTAAATGGCAGTCCTTTTATTTTTATATCGTGTGTTCATATGTTTTGTATGTACAGTACTACATAGTTGTGAATTTACATTATATTGTTATTTGTATACATTTTAGTATTTAACAAAATTGGTGTCAGGTTTCTATGGAGAAAAAAAGTTGGACAACCATTAATTTAAGTGAATGGCAGAATTTGTTGCTTCATGTAAATATTTTCAGTATGAATGTATTATTTATATTCATAACAAAGAATTTAAAGTGAAAAGGAAATATATTATTTTGCACAGACTGGCTTGGAACAGGTCAGTTGTAATGAAACTGAATAATGTGAAATTTAAGGTGTTACACTTTTTAATTTTGAATTATCAACGTAAAATATTTGCTGCTGGTTTGTTATTTCAACACACATCTGTGCTATACATATAGAGCGTCCTGCTCTTAGATTGCAGTACTGTGTTAATAGCGGGCACTGTTGCCAGATTACTTCAGCTTTGCGATGTAACTGGCAGGCGGAGTATCAAATGAGTGACAAAGGAAACTGCCTTAGAGAATTTTCTGTTTATGTCCCTGACAACTCTTAAGAGAATCCAAACCTGCAACGCAAAGTTAAGTGGCTGCTTTGAAACTGAAACCTGTGAGAAACCCTATCATTGTGATTGGATGGTGTGCACGCAACGTAGATTGAGTTTTCTTTTGAAGCTGCAAAAACATAACTTATTTTGCAAAAGCACATGCAGGAACAAGGATAGCGCTAACGATGGAAATTATGCAATGGAAAGGGTGAATGTCCGTTAGACCACACACTGCAATCTAAGAGAGATGCTATATAGCTGTGCTGATTCACAATAATTTGCTGATGTGCCTATCACAGAAATACTAATTCTGTAATGCATATTCAACTATGTGCTGCTGATGTGTGAAAATAAAGCTTTTTGCTTATATTAAAGTTGAATTTAGGCTACTATTAGATATATTTAAACAGTGATTCGTGCAAAATTTATTAATGGCTTTAATCTGATTTTGCATCACTTTTGTTGGTGTTTGAAATTTTTGTGTTTCGAAACACAATTTTTGTACGGCATTAGAACTTATACTTAAGAGCTGGATGGGATCCTGACTCTTCGGGAATAATTTGGGAAATATATTTTCCCAAACGGTCGGGTGGGAAATAATTTTCCCATAAATTTTTTGGGATACAAATTTCTGTGTTCTAAAACACATGTAAGAGTTGGTCATCATGGCCCTAATCTTGCCAGCATTAGTAAATAATAAATAAATGCTAGTCAACGTACTTATTAGTATTAATGGTTTCATATAAATATAATGCATACGAAGTTTGCCACCAGCCATCGTATGTAAACAAACTTCGGTGAGCCTAATATAAATAACTGCTCATTCCACTTGATAAATTGTTTTCATGAATGGTATATTTTTCTGCCATCCATTGCTATATAAGTAAAACACTTGTTATAGAATCCGACGCCGTCGGGTGAGACACGAGACGAACGATGACACAAATTACTTAGGGCGCCAGCGGTGTTTCCCAGTTACCGCACTGTTGAGACTCAGGGTTCTCAAGGATGCTGTGGGTTGTGTGTGTGTCCTCATCCGAGCGTACTTAAGATACACATTGCAATACTAAACTTTTAGAAAACAATGGCAAGAGGTAGCGGTCATTACAAAAAGAGAAACACTTGATGCGCTGTACTACTTTCTTGTATTATTACCACTTGTACAAAGAAAGACGTGCCAGAATTTTATTAGTAAATTACTCTTGGCCTTGTCTAGTCAACTCCGGTTGGATGCTCCCCAGCTCGCAATTACTCTAGCGCACTTCTTAAGTAGATGACTTCTCTGTGGTGTTTGAAAAAACAATCTTCACAAGGGACCGGGGTCGCCAGCCGCTAGGGTGGATTAACTATTTTCCCTGAAGATAGGGTGCACAGACTAATGAAATAAGAACAAAATGAACAAGTTACATAAACACATGTGATTATTTGGCATCACTAACGTAGACGTGTCTTGCCACACGTGGTTAGTGAGGTGATGGCCTATACACATAGCTGGCTAGGACGGAAATAATGTCACCGTACAAAATTACATACAATCACATAAATACCCTTGGAAAATGATGGGGCATGGCATGAGTGGTCACAATAAACACGCAAGCGAATAAAATCAGCATTAGATGGTGCAGATGCTGCTGGATAAGTGTTGCACGTGGTGCAGGTGAAAATGGTGTACTTCACTGCAAAGACGACGGATTCTGGTCAGACAAAATCTTACTCTGGTTGGAAAAATGATACCGTTGTAGATTGGTTCTGCTTGCCGGACGGCAAGAAAATCAAACATGAGAAATGGCAGCATGGTCCGACATACAAATCATCAATTACACGAAAAATACATGGAACCGTGATTAAAATTGTGGCGCACATATTATACAAATAAACCCTCAAACTGCATGAATGGCGCAGGTATCGACTTAGCGGCTATGAACCACGCGGTCGCAAAAGATGTGGCCGTAAAATAATTAAACATTAATAAAAATACCCTTGAATACATACATAAAAACAAAGCCCTTAAAATTGCACGCAACAATAATACAGAAATTACAATGAAACCCCTTTAGCAGAGGCGGATGACGCCTGATTAAAGTTGCGCGTGTCGCATGACCTCTCCGGCATCTTTCTCTTCGTTTAAGTTTCAAAAAGCAGCAAGGGCACAAATTATTTATTTAAGTGTAAGCTGGGGAAATTATCTGGCAAAAACATACGCGAGCAAAGGGTAACCGGTATACTAATAGAGAGCTATGGTAATCTACATCAGTGCAAAAAGTTCAGCGTCTTATATCTCCAGACCACCTATCCCGACTACACAGAGGCTAGCGTCGCACGGACCTACAATGGCTGTCTACGGGATTCATGTTGATATGCATGCGAGTAAAACTTTTTATATGTGAAAATATAATGGCACGAAATAATTTACATTTTAGATTTTTCTTATGAATTTTCTGTATCATTTTAGTGTATCTTTTTGATGGTGTTCACACTGGAATATTACTGTTCTTAATCTCAGTGCATCGCACACTTTGAATTCATAACCAAACATTTTGCAATATTGACAAACGTGCATTTTCAAACACTTTTAGACCCTGAATATTAAAGACGACTCATTTTATACTGAAATAATATTCCATCACAGGAAAGTTAAAATTGGAGCATTTTTGCGCATGTGTTACGTGGTGGTGAGCGCCGTCATGATCTTAACATGGCTGACTGTTAGTCGGCATCAAAACGTGAAGTAGACCCTATATATTTTTTTAACAAAAGTAGTGTTTTTTTATTGATAAAATGGCATTCAGTTGTGTGTGAATAAACACTTGCCTATACATGTATTTTAGCAGCTGATTTAATGCACATAGCTCATAAGCATTAAGAAGGTAATGTTCAGAATTTTAGGCGTGTATTGATTAAGAATCCAGATGGTTATGAAATAAGTCTTACTTTTCACACACATGGAACTTTGTTTAATTTAGTGGACTTCTTATAAACACTACCAAATAATTCCATCACGGGTTAAAGCATGCATGCATAAATCACATTTCAATTAGCGTGAATTCAATTGCATTTCCACAAGCTCATAAAACATGTCTGAAAGTTCGTTCATTTTCACGGCCACCTCCTTGTTAGGTGACGGTTACACTGTAGAACAGTTGTCGAACAAGACAAATCATCTTAGGTGGTATGTTATTGGCCAAAACATAACCTGATGTAGAATGTCTCCCAATGATGATCATTGTTAGTTGCAGTACCAATAGTGTTTTTATTTTGCTAATAATCCATATGTGTGATTGCATGATGCAACACAATCAAGGCTGTTTCCGAATCCTCAATAAATGCATACTTGTGCGTACCTATCCCTGGATGTGACATCACCATGTATATACTAGCACTGACCTAAGTCCCAGTAAAGTAATGACATGCACTAAGTAAAATAAAAAGAGGTGTGTGGGTGTTCACAGATGATGCTGCTGTCCTTAGTCCTATGGACTTGTGGAGGATCGGATCGGTCATGGCGGAGCAGGTTCCTCCGTTCGAAATGAGTTTCTAAGAGCGCTGATTACCCTTCTAGGCCCTAATTATAGCTCTTCTGCAGTGTGTTCACTTCTCTTAATACAGTAGTCCCGTTATAGCGAGATGTCAAGGTTCCAGGTTCGATCCTCGCTATAAGTGTATACTTGCTGTTCCCGAATTAGACCGATTTTGATCCCCAGTAGGGCCTACTGCTTAAATATTGCCCTAAAATTGCTTTTCAATTGTGTTCAAACCACCATAACGTAAAAATATCCTGTTATATGATAACTGATTGCGTGAAAATGAACGGAAATTCTTACCGTGTGTAAGTATAGCCGCTCAGCCTGCAATCAGTTGTTCGGCCTATGCAGCATTTCCTGCTGTCTCTTACAACTCGCCCATTACAGCTCCGTACGACCGCCTCAAACCAACTACCTGCATTTACTGGCATAATTCTCGCAACTATTTTACAGAATTTAAGTGCAAAAATTAGGGGGTGTGAATTATGCAAGGAATCGCCAAGAGATTTACACGTAAACATAAAATGGGGTCTACTGTATGGAATCCCTCGCCAACCGCGGGGGTTACAAAACACGGCGCTATATTTATTGATAGAGATATGAGGATACATATTCAAAATTAAATCAATCGTGTGTTGGGGCTAGCGGTGAAAACATTGCCGTGTGCACATAGCTGGGCGAGCACCTAGATCCTCTGCAGCATTGCTGGGTGGGCTACTTCCTGTGGTGGGGCAGCTGGTGGGCGGCTGCTGCCCACCACTGCGGCCTGGTATTGGGAAAACATGACATGCACATTAAACAATGAATTTCGGCCCGCTTCTCTATTGCAGTGTTCCTCTGCATACACAATTACCTGAAGTTTAAATGCAGCAGTTTGACTGGCATATTTACCCATTATGCATTCGTACTAAATAAAAATTAACATACATGTAAACTATTCCCGTTGCATTAAAAAAACCTCCATGACATATTTTGTTTACATGTTTGCAGCATGGGCACACCAGCCAGAAATCGATAACGAGACCAGTGACTTAGCGCAGTTAAACAAAGCGTGTGCCGCGCAGGCCCGTTAGTAGTACATACCTAGTTGAGAGAAACATGCTGTGCCTGAAATATGAAAGGCCTTTTCAGTGTTGGGGGTTGGCACGGCTGCGATAGGTGAGAGTTTAACCGGCTGGTAAGTGTTCGTCAACCTGCCACGGCCAACAAATTCTCAGATATGCTATCTGCGAGGTGGGACGTGGAGTGACCTCGGGTACTGGTGTACTAGTGGAGCAGTAATCTTGTTTTAGTAGTTCTCCCTGTAGAGCTCGTCACTCTCTACGTCTGTTTCTACTGAATATTCGACCTCCTTTCCTATTTGTTTGAAGTTAAATCGCAAGGTTTTATGACCAATACTCTTCCCTTCATCTGCGGATGTGCTGTCCTAGGGGAATATCTTCTTCAGACATGCCCAAGGCACTGACGGGAGGAATTTACAGGCGAAAGTTAGTGCCGCTATGGACAGGCGAGGGTGTACCGGACACGTCCAGGAGCCTCAGTATGTCCTTGCGGACTAAACGTCTTCAGGCCCGTCTCCTGAGGGTTTGGCCAGCTCACACCTACTGCACAGGGTGAAGTTAGTATTTACTGGCAAAACAAAACACTTTCAGTTAAAATGAGTGTGTAATTAAATATGGAGTCACTAAATAACTTTTCTAAATGTTTACACTGGTGAAGGTGAACCTGGACAAACTCGCAATTTACTGCTGTTTGCTTCACGAGGGGTGGTTGTCCAGAGGGGATGTCGTGATGACCTGCTACCGTGGAAACGAGAAAAAGATGGGTAAAGGGGTGCAGGGTTCCAGTATCGAAGTTACCTCTGGAAGAGACCTCCGGCCTCCTCAACCCTGCATCCCGTTTCCCTGCTTCTTGCTAGCCGCTTCCTGGATGAGTGGTAGGCGAGGATTATTGGGGCATTTGTTATGCCAGTGTAGGGCAATAGACACGGATGTTGCGGTTGAATCTGGTCCCATATGCATGACTGCACTCCCGCACTGTGCCTTGCACTTCCTACCTCCTGTTCTGGTACGTCTGTCTTCACTTGTGACTGTGGAAAAAAAAGTCCCGTTCAGTAGCTGTATCAATGCTACCCAGAATTCTGGCAACTGTGGGGGAACCCGGCAGATTAGGTGCGTCTTATGTATGGTGAATGCAGTTATATGTTAGTTTGACAGCTGTTCCTTTAACATGAGGTGGCTGTGCCTGGATAGAGATGAACACGCCTCTGGAAAGCATGGCAAAAATCTTGCCACCATAGCTCATAATGGTTTAGCGATTTCCACCAAAACTGTGAGTCTGCTTGGAGCTGCACACCAACACAGCTAGCCCATTCCTCCCGAGTTACACCATACGTATTGAGCCTGTGGGTGCAGTTCTGTAGGAAGGCATCCTCGCATGTGCTTGTCTGGTGGCGTTTGGTTCAGCATGGTAACGTAGTTGAGTTCAGATGGGGTGGATGTAATGCTGCTGACACTAATGGTTGCTGTATTTCTCCGCTCACCACGTGTGCGCTGTGGGTGTTGCTCCCCTGCTTGAGTTTCCGCCGTGTACGTGAGGTGTTCCTCCCTCCTGTGACTTGTGCAACACCTACTTCTCCTCCCTCTTGCTCATTATGCCTGCTTGCCAATAGCAATTTTGGAATGTTCCTCTCACTACTGCTTGCCGAAATGTGACATGTTGACATTAAGTCTTGAGAATTTGTTTTTTTTTTTTTTTTTTTGTAAATTGTAATGTCCATGTAAACACTAACCTGCTTGCTGTGTTGTCTGCTCTTTCTCGCCAAGGTGGAATTTGTTTTAACAGTTCCGGAAATGTAGGAAAATTGCCCATTGCAAATGAGATAACTATAACACTGTGTGATTCAGTCTTGCTAACTCGTGATTGCACTGTTTTTGCTTGTGAATTTTCCTGCAACACCACTGTCTGCACTACGCACGGTTGTTTGTCATGTCCGGTCCATGGTCGCAACGACAATATTGCGTGCCTTGCTCGAATTTGCTAACAGTCCAATGGGAGTGCTTTGAGGCACAAAGGTATGGACAGCATAGTGGGTGTGGTGCAGCTGGCCATGTTGATGTACACCCGTGTGTGGGCTGCGGATGACAGTTCAGGGCCACATGCGTGGTGTGGTGGTCATGATGCGGCAGCCCTGCTCGAGCATTCATAGGCATAGGGGAACTTCTCCCTTCTGTCCTGCTGGTGGCAGAAAGGGTGGTGTGGGCTCGCCCTTCCTTTCGTTCGTCCTGCCTGGGTGGCATGAGCCTTGATGTCACTCTTCACTTTCTCTGCAATAGCAACGAACCAGCTTTGCATTCCCTTTTCCCTGCAGAGCATGTGGTCAGTTTTTTGGTGTCTCGACGCTGTGGATGTTCTCTGCTTCCTCTCGTGGGTAGACAGACAGATTGAGGGGAATATTTAGTCGAAACATTTATACATGGGTTTTGGTGGGAAATTCGGTACTACCGGAAGGCACCAATTTGCAGCTGTCGTGGCACAAAGGCGGTGAACAAAATTTGGAATTATATATCTGGTAAGCACAAGACTTCTCTGTGGCAACGTCAATGCAGATGCAGTAGAGCAGAGTCCTCGTTACCTAGGTGTGCTGCAGGCCAATCACCCGGCCAAACTTTCTAGTGATAATCTTGCTGTTCACCTGTTATGGAGGCCTCCTTGTTTGCTGAACGAGGGGCTCTTTGGGTGGCCCAATCACCACATGGTATTGCAAATTATTGAAGTTGAATCTGCATAATCAGACTCCCTACACATGGATTGTTAGGGCCAAACCACACACCCGTACATGCTATCTGCCGACTGTTTGTTTGCAGCACATACAAATATGAATGTGTACCCTTCTGAAGATAAAACCCACAATTTTCTTATGCCAGTGGTGTGTTAAGGGGCCCATGCCCTGAGCTACCTTTTTGGCGACCGAATAAAGCGCACTAGGCAGTTCATGCTGTTTTGTTTGGAGAATAGCGTTCTCTCCAGGGGACCACCTTACACAGTTGCTCAATTTTAGCCTGTGGCGAAGGCTACGTGGCAATAATAGCACTAGACTGGCATAAAATTAAGTGTGCTGATTAATTTACCAACTCTCCAGGTGATGCAATTTCTGGGGAGGTGGGTGGATGTCCCGGATGGCAGAAAAAAAAAGGTTCCAGAAGTGTAAGCTATTATAGAGATATTACTGGTGACGAAGAATTGAGGCTATCGGGGTGGTTAAACTGGGAGCACTACTTCACAGTCTTTCTCCTCTGGGTGTGGCTTGCTGACTGACTTTCCGCTATGGTGCGAGGTCTGGCGGTTGCAGGCCCATGTGCTGCGTAGGAATCTACTTGGGCACACGGAACATTTAACACTGCAAAATACAAATCAGATAATTTCCTTGCAAATAGTGTGAAATGGAATGGACAACACACTGGGGAGCGACTCGTTTAGTACAATAATCTTGGTTCAAGGGGGTGGCGACCGCATGGTGGAATACCGGGCATGCAGTACAATTTTATAACTAAACACGTTAAGTATAGCACGAAGTCAACTCTGTTGGCACATGAATGGTAGTCTGCCACTGTTGTGACTTGCCCTGAGCTCTTCCTTGCTCGATGGGTTGAAGTTGCCCGTAAGGTGTGCTGCGCAGCAGTGTGGTATGTGCCGACCTAAGCTCGTTTAGATAAAAGAAATGTCTCGTACTGTATACGATTGTAATCAGCTAACCTACAAAATTCAAACCCTCCAAATATGAAAATAATAGGACACTGAATGCAAGTCAAATTTTGAATGTCCTGCGCAGACGCCTTCAGCAAAGATCATGGAGAAGTTATTGATTTGGCAAGTACACTACGGCAGAGGAAGGATTACCGCTACTTGTTGCACCATGCGCACATGACAAATGTCTGACTTTTAAAGTAATTAATTACATTTTGCAACAAAAATAAGGTGATAATTGATTTCATCACTGTTAATTCAGTAAATATTAAACACCGGAACTAAATAAAAAGTGTAAAATATGTTTAATTTCATGTACACAAGACATCTACATAGAATGTGTACATTAAACCACAGAGTTTTACAGTCTTGTGTTTCAACCAATCAATCACACTAGACAAACTTTTTTTACAATAAAATTGGCTGAAGAATTTTCACACATGCCATGAAATAAAATCACGCCATTGCCTACACGTCGATGATCCTACACTGCCGTTTTGCTATGCACACGTTCTTAATCGTAATAGCAAAATATACATGGTATACTGTTGAATATGTGAAAGTTTTTCATCATAATAACATGCTGGATAACAAAAATATACATGCACCATTGATGTAAACTGTGTAGTGTTGTGGTAGTCACAAACAACAGTGCTAGCGCCAGGGTCTTAGTTATGCATACATGTCTCATATTTGAGGTCCAAAAAAATTCATTGTTTACAATATGGTTCCCGTGAATACGAACACCGTCCGAACTAAGTGAAGGGCATTTGTGAATAATTTAGTGCATTTACAGTAGTTTTTTTCTCTCGCATTTATCGCTAAATCATGGTTATTTTGCATTTGCGAAATTTCCAGGAATCTATTTATTATGTGGCCATGATAAAAATCAGTATAAGATACTATGAAGAGTGCTTGTGTATTTACAGTATCTGAAGAATATAAATATTAGTGTTAACCCTTATTTCGTGCAAAGTTTCACATTTTGTAAAGAAAAAAAAACTCGTTAAAACTGTGAAACTACTTTCAATCACTTCATTGTGCACCATTTTTTGGGGACCCTAAACATAATTAATCTCACCCCCTCCTCCCCTTTCAAACATTTTTGTATTAAAATAACTGAAAAATATCCCCTGTGTCAGATGAGAAAAGCATAAACTGAGAACTACAAGAAAAATTACCTTCAAAAGAAAATGTGTGTTATTGATTTAGATTGGAGTGGGTGCCTGGTGAATAAAATTTACACGTGGTTTAAAGTACATCAATTTAACAGTGATGGTTTTATATATTTAAACAGTGTATGGATTTTCCAGTTCATAATTTACAAAGTGTGCCAAAAAAAAAAAGACAATTGTACTCTTGCAGACAATTCTTGACATGTTGCACTGACACAGAGGAGAAACAAATATCCACAGGGGTCTGTACAAAATTGTGGCACCAGCACGAATGTACAAACAGTCCTCTTCAATACTATAAGGGGGAGCAGCTGGTCTAAGCAGAGAAGCTGCTAACAAAGTCTTGCACCACCTTCTTCAGCTTGGCGTCCATCTCCTCCACAATCTTACCCTCCTTCGCAATGCTGGCCAGCAGCGGCTGCTGGGTCGTCCTAGAGCACATACATAATCACTCATTCCAGGTCAATCAGTAATTGAGACACTTTTTTGATTTTAAAACATTTTTTACAATGGACACACACATGAAAACTTTACAGAAATAAAGTAAGTGAATAGGCATAATGATCACAATTTTTATTTTAGGCACACTTCATTAGTGTGAATAAGTAAACCTACACACTTGGAAATGCTGCATCCATTTCTTTACTCATATTCATACATATGGGTGAGATGTAATGGAACAAACAAATGTTTGTTGTGCCCTCAAGAATTATTTCACAAAGCAAGTTGCTGGAAATTTCATAAAATAGGTATTTTCTCAAGAGACAATGTTTAAATAACAGTTAAACTTCATATTTATTTATGTTAAGATTTTGTGGATTTTTAATTTTGGAATAATAACACAAAAATAATAGTACCAGTATTGTATGCTAGACAATTGAATGTAGTGGTGTTCTAAGTAAACCTTACAAATACAAATTACGAAAAACAAAAATTGACGCAAACTGGAACGCTATCTCACTTTCAGTCATCACTGAACATCCTTTAGAGTAAATAATGCAGAACTCATGCACAGCTGCACTGTAGTTTGAGTCTTCCACACATTTAATAACTTGCATATAATCTGAGTCATACGAATTTTGTTCACCTTTAGATGTCTCAGCACTACGTGTGTTACATTTTTCTACATGATCAACAAAAATTTGACCTATACAAAGCTGAAATGTAAACAAGTTACGCAGTAACCCTAGATGTATGCAATAAAGTGAGCATGGTATAAAGAGCCCTCTGCAAAAATAGAGTATCTATTAGATGCTAAATCGATGTTTATACTTTGTGCACATAAATACAGGTAACTTATGATGCCTATAGTCCATTCCCCATTGGAAGCACCTATCTCGGAGCCCTGCTAAATATATACTTGCAGGCTCGTTTCATATCCTTCCACCCAATGTAAACAAACATTACCATGTGACTGCCATGCAATATCTGTCAAACTCAATGTTTACATGCCATTGTGTGTATACGTGTTCATATATTTTCGCTACACCTACAAATAAACATTGAAATGTGACATCTACTTTTATACATGTCAAATGTGTTATTTACAGATTTTCAACTAATTCTGTCTTAGGTCAATTTCAAAAAACCATTTCGTACGAATATTCACAATTTAGGCCAACTTTACGAGATTTTAAAAATGCCTGAATTAACGATAGTTCTTACGGTTACGTTACAGTAACATTTTTTTTTCCACAACGTGGCACATTACACATAATGAATGTTAATATTTTGCAGTGACTGTGTTAAACACTGTTACAACTGCGGGGTAATGAACTGTAGTATTTAACTTATTATTGATATATGTTGGGTTATTGCTTTAAAAGGACGGCCTCAGTTAGAATAACGAAGGAATAGACAGTCCAACGAAAATACGACAAAATCAAGAACGCAACTCGTGTCACTTATTTTTTGTTATAGAAACTTAAAATATAGCAGTGAACATGCACACAAATAAGCCTACCGTAACTTTTATTCCGCTCATATATGTATTGCTACTTACTGTGTATTAGATTGAGTGAAATTTATTGGGGCTGGGCTTGGTTATTTTGTTGACTGGTAATAAATCACGATACACTATTGTGTTTCAAACCTCCTAGGGCAAAAGGTACAACGTTGTGATAAATTAACAGACGTGGATGTAAATAAATAATTTCGCCATAAAAACAGTTCACAATTACAACATATAAATAGTTATCGAATATTAGAAAACGCACACACAAGCCCAGCGTATCGACCACGATGCACAAAGGCACGGATTTTCACAGACGCAATGATTACCGAAACACACGTCACAGTATATTTATTACTGCCGTGGGAATACAGATTTATCACAATATCTTAACTTGCCTGGGTAGGTTTAATAAACACGTCTACAAACATGATGTAATTTGAAGTATTTTTTGGAGTACTGTAAGTATAATTTACGCTTAGTTTGGTAAAACAGCAACTCGCCACATCTGCCAACTTCACTGTTTCTGCCCCGCCATCATATCTAAATATATTACAATAAGTATTCAAACATTAAAATCTCTTTTCAGCTGTAAATTACAAATTAAAAATTCATTATTTTGCTGTAATAAGTATGAAATACGCTAAAATTGAAAACATGTACAATTATTTCCACGCACTAGTGAAGTGAAACTTCCCGAGTGTGAAAGAGACAAAGACAGAGCGCCAAGCCTCGCTCAGCAGACAGTTGCTTCAAAGTTGCTCTTGTTTGATTAAACAACACCGCACTATTATGGCCTACTCACAATATTTTCCGCTCTTATTTTTAACTGTAAAATTGAGATATGTCGCCACTGGGGGCTACCTAAATATTTAAACACGCACCATTTTATTTACAAATAGTATTTAAAAAAACTAGGTTAAAATAATATTTTAACTGAACTATTTCTTACCGCCCGTTGCCAACACGTCGCTGCTGTTAATTAATATTTAAAAAGAAATAAATATCACAAGTTATAGAATAATGTATTAAGGCAAAGTTTCATTTATTCAATAATACAGTACTCTAAAGTTAACCAGTGTTATATATTTGTGGAATACATGTTATTGAGAAAACAGGTTCACATGTTATGCATTAAGTGTTTTTTTTTCAAAGGTTGATTTTCATAAGTCAATTCCAATTGGGAACAACTATAGTTACTGACGTGTGCTGCTTATGAGTACACATTAAGCACGGTTACGACTCATCCTAACGTGACATCTACCACGAACCACAACCATAGATGGTTACATGATTGTTCCAGTGCAGGTACAGTTACAGACATGGTATTTTTCTGATGTACCAGACTCAACTTCCTTTCACTACTCACATAGTAATCTGCGAATCCAGAGGAAGGATCACTGTATTGACAATAACATCATGTTTGCTGTTTAGGAATACAAATTTATTACATTAAATAAATTTTATCACAAGCTAGATCAATTATATTGCAGTAATTTTTGTGTACGAGTATACCATGAATATAGACAAAATATAATGAAACTTCAGCTTCTTGGTACAATTTATATTTTATACTCAATGAGGCTGAGAAGCATTTTGAGGTTTGATATTTGGGAAAAATACTTCTGCCCATTTTCTGGTAAATACAATAACGTAAAATAGTTGATTCCCAATAAACAAAAAGTAATTGTTTAGTGTAAATATTTGTTTGCTTATTAGAACCTAAAATAGAGCTGTGCCGGTACTGATACTTGAAACTCAGTATCTGCCGATATAACGGTATTGGAACCCACCCTCGAGCAGAGGTGATCAAAATGTCAACAGCTTCCAACAGGAGAGATGAGGTAAGGGCACTACAACGCTGAACTCTGAATAAACCAACCCCTGCACCCCTCGGACAGCCCACAAGCTGAGATTCCGGGTGTATAAGGAGGTGTGAGATCCACACACGAGTATGTTTGTTGGTCCTCCAGCCTGTGCAAGGCCGAGGGCCCCAGCAAGCCTGAGGCAAGTGGTACAGGTCCTATTCCAGGCCTCTCACGCCACCATTATCCAAGTAAGTCTCCGGGAGTAAGTGCGCTACTCAGACACTCCAGACTGAGCTATTTGAGAGAGTAAACGTTACTAGGCTCATGCGTTGAAGAAACTGTCTCTTACACCTTTGAAGAACAACATGTCAGTCGCTGGCAAGTAGACGTCTCCACGTCACCAGACAGAGGAAACCCTACCCGGAAATCATTCCCTCTAATATCCAAGGTAGTTAGGTCATGATGTCCCTCCTGGGCAGCTACGACTGTTCTCCCTAACTAGCGTATTTAGCTCACCTTGATATTTATATTTATGCAGATTGACTTCACCTGCCATTTGCGTAATTCTTATATTAATTTTTTTATAATTGTGCAGAGCTATGCATCTCAATGTCCTTCCGAACATATTTAATAAATACGTGTAATATTCTGAATTGCAGCTGTCTTGAGTTGAATTATTTCCCAGTGTCATTATTGGTTCAAATGAATATTTTATATAATTAATTTTAACGGTCTGATGCGTGTCCGGGTTAATAGATGTGGCACGGTCACAGTGGTTTTAGTTTGTGCAGGTCAGCTTACACGTTCGGTTGGTTACTTTACTCAAGTGGTCGTTTTTCCTACTGGAAATCTCTATGGGACACATCGCTCTACTTGCCGGGATAAAGTTTATGATCGACTAATTAATGAGTCTGGGTCAGTCAATTACCTTCTTATTTACGGTAGATTGGATTGCAGCAGTGGTAGGTTGGCGGGAGGTGTTGGGGTTACCCGGCTTACCCTGTTATCTTTCGCCGAGTGAGATACGGTGGTCGGCTGCAGGCTGGCTTCGCTGTTGTAGACAGTTGGGGTTAAAGCACTGGCACGGTGTCGCCAACATGGTACCTCTGGTTCCAGTGGGTTGCCTCTGGACACAAAATCCTCGGGTTGGCGTTCCCGTGACGTCTCGGAATTGTGTACAAACCCACCCACGACAGGGTGGTAGTCCAGGTACATACGAGTAGGTGGCGCAAAAGTCTTACAATCACCTACTGGAGAGGTCTGTCTCTACAGTTGCCTCACTAAAGTGGCACAGTACCGTTCCGCTTGTCGGTATACTGTAGGTGGAGCTAAACCAGCCCGCTGCTTGGCAGCAATGTGTGCAATCCTTTGTTCGTCCCTCCGTAAGATGTGCCTTACACTGTACAGCATACAGGGTTAACTGCTGCTGAAGGATATGGGTTGAGCACTACAGACACGAGGGAAAAACCTAGAATAGTGTATGCCCAGTAGTGGCGGGTAGCATCAGCCTGGTGCTTCAGAAGTCCCCCCCCCCCCCCCCCCCCAATAGCAGGCTGACCAGAAGCGCTGAGCCGTGTGGGCCACCATTGCTCCCACTGGATGTGATATCCATATAAGGTCAGGCCAGGCACTCAAGCAAATACCCCTGCCAGCACCTAGGTTCTCCGGTAGGGATACAACCAAGCGCACTGTCTCCCCTAGGTGGAAGTATTAATAGTGGTTGTAGCTCCTCTGATCTATTCCTTTAGCACCTACGTGCTCCGGTAGGAATACAACAGGCGGCCGTCTAATGTGAGTGTTCAGAACTGTAGGCCTCCTTAAGGGGGTCCCCAGCCATAGCTAGTTTGTATAGAAATAATCCTGGTCTCGGGCAGTAGTGCACACCTCGTAGTGTTCCTAGCAAACGTAATCAAGATAGCTCTAGAAATAAGACTAGTCTTCTGCTCTAGTAGCAGGGTGTGTTGAATGTCTGTGTTACCAATAAAAGAGTTTCTGGTAAAAGGTTGTCTATACGGCATCACTGGAGACACTGGTAGCTGGGGCTGCAGAAGCCTCTGGTAGCAGCCGCTGCTGGCAGTTGAAGGTGGTTGATGACAATGGCAGCAGCCTCTGGTGGCTGCTGCGACTGTGGAAGTCACTAGTAGCAGCCTCTGGAAGGTCGTCACAAGAGTTCGCAGCCATAGGAGGCCCCAGCACTTTAAGTGTTGGAACAAGCACTATAAACTGGAAGAATACACTCGTGAGTACGGCTGCACATTGATTTGTGGCAGTGGGCCGCCGGGAGGGGCATGTGACGTTCCCTGATAGCGTGGCTGGAGTGGGAGGAAGAATCCTATAGTCATCACTTTGCTTCGGGCATCTTCGGTGGCGCTCAGCCATGCCCCAAGGTGGACACAGCGTGGGGGAGGGTAGCATGCTCGCTGGGTTATGCAACCTTGAAAATGTGTTTGGGTGCCCGGTAGGATATGAACGGCTCGCCACATCCGTGTACAGGTTTGCGGGTTCGACTCTCACATGATTTGAAGTAAGAATACTTGACGTGAATAAGCGATGAGTCGTAATTGTTTAAAGTAGGATGAAAAAGCTGGCACACATCAGGTCCTAGGGCACTAATAGGTTCACTCAATGAGCAGGTGCAGGTGAATCTAATTTCCTTTGATTATTTTCAGACTGCATGAGGCCAAGGAATCATGGGATTATTTGGATTCCATACATAACATGGTGCTTGGTGGACGTGAATACTACAACGGCATGTTTTCCTAATGAACAAACTTTTGCAGGGATGCAAGTAGAATGTTCACTCAAAGTAATGCATCATCACTTGTGCTCATGTTATCTATGGTCGTAAATACAAGTGATGTGAAGTAAACATGTTTTCATTCAAGGAGATAAATCGAAGAAATCTACTCGCCAACTTATGCATGCATTCGTATTTGAATATCCAAAAAAACACAAAATACATCTTAAGTAGTAATTATGTGACTTAAAACAATAATTTGCGAAAATACTACAGGATTTTGTACAATTCGTGAATTACAGCTGAAATTCTCAAAAACTGCAATTTTTCATGTCAAAATTCACGTTTTTCGCTTTATCGCATTTGCTAAATTTTCAGGCGTCTATTGATTGGCAATGCAGGGCAAACTTGGAAGTCGCGTTGCACACGGCGACGCCGGCACCGTGGTCGATACATAAATAAAGGGAGTAGTGCATACTAGCCTTAGGGTTCCCGAGAATATGGTAGTAATAAGGGGGGGGGGGGGGGGGGGGAGAGTTAGTGCGTGTAATGAAAAATTTGGGGCTGAATGTGACCCACCCTTATTCCCCCAAACATGCCATTTTTAGCATGAAGTTCATGTTCAATCGTCTAGCGCATAAAAAAGGGTATGTATATTTTAATAGCTGGACGTCTCCTGATTAATTTGATACCTAAGAAAGGCATTGGACCATCCCTTGTCGTTAAAAAAGGCCTAAACACAGTATGACATGGCCATTGAAAGTGCGTGAAGAAAAGATTATACTATGTATTGTTAAAATATAACTGAACACTGCCTTATGTTTGAAACAAAACACACAACTTTATTTACTGATGATATATATTCAATTACATTGGATTACTCGTGTCCTGGGGCTAGCAGTCAATACATTGCCTTGCACACATAGCTGGGCGAGTGCCTAGATCCTCTGCAGCGTGGCCAGGCATGGCGGCTCGCCTCTGTCAATTGGTCCTAGATACTCGGGCTGGGCAGCTGTCGGTCGGTCGCTACAAGATTATTCTGGGGAAGTTATTAAACCAAACTAAGACATACATTAGAGGGCTACCCATTTCTTCTCATTAAACACACAGCACTATTAGTGCTCCTGGGGAAGAAACAATAACGCCCCAACCACTAGCAACACCACACCAGGAGACACTACACACACTGGTTACTTCACACCACTTGCACTATTACTGTGTGGTGACGGTGACCTGCAGTGCTGCCGGGTATTCTGGGTGGACGCACATCCAGTACAGGCTTGGTGCAACTCCGGCTCAACATCCCTGATCAGTTCGCCCATGGTGGGGGATCAGCGGGGACTCTTATCCAGCTGGCCGACAAGTCACAATTAGGGTGCACTAGTATTTCCGTATCAGTGAACTGCGTGATTTATAGAACTGTTACCCTAGGCCTCATGAGAAGAGTGCTGCCTAGACGAGGATAGTATCACCCTATCCTATGCAGGATAGACGGGCGGAACAGGTACGTGCCTCCAAAATCAGACTTCAAGCAGTCGCTTCTGCACCGATATTATTATTTTATTTTCCACCGTGTGTTCATACCAGCTACAAGTATCACCCTGTTGTCTACGGCTTCTTAACCGGAGTTGAAGTTCACATAGATTGGGACAACTTGGTCTTCAGGACTTCGGGGGGGGGTCCTTGAAACACCCCGTGGCACCCTTAACCATGACTATATCTGACACAAAGGCCAACGCAGTCACAAGCGAACACCCTGATAATGACATATCTAATGTACCATGTAGCCATGCTGACTGCACAGGCAATAGTACGCTAGTAGTCTAGTGCACCTACTGCACAAAACTCTTCCATTATGCTTGTATAGGCTAGCCAGAAGATACCAGGGTTACTGATGGCTTATAGTACCGCTGTACAGCATGTCGACAACCACCCACAAACTTATGCAACGAGGTAACGTGACCTGGGCAGGGCATAAACCGAATCAGGTGCACCACGTGTAGTGAGCCCTACCACCATCTGTGTATAGGGTGGCCTGACGAACGCATCTCCATGCCCAGGATGGCCTACGTGTGAGAAAGCTATGGGAGGAAACACATCTCTTTCTCCTGCCGATTCAGGCCTTCCCGAATATACATCCAACCAGGAACGGCACCTGCCATCCAGCTATGGGTAGACACAATGACATACAAATAACAGACTTTGCAGGCCACCCGCACAAAGACCCTGTCATATTCACTCAGGAGTGCGAGAAGGAATTTAAGGAAACAAATTTTCTGCCAAAACAATGGGTTTATGGGGCCCTACTAAATTTAAACGGCATCGCCCTCACCTGGTGGGAGTGTTACGGGGAATTATTAACTGATTGGAAACAATTCTGCGACCGCATAGCAACGGAATGTATGGGCGAGGAAGTGTTGGCTAGGCTAACCACCTCGTTCTACAGCCTGACCCAGGTACTCGATGAGGAAGCGGAAATCTTCATACGAAGAAAAGAGTGAATATCCAGACTAGTATTTCCATGTGTCAATGAGGCTACCGCAGTTTGCTGAATTGGGTGCATGTTACCGCCAAGTCTCCGCAACGTACTCTTGACAGCGAACCCTACGACTGTAGATGATTTGGTCAACCAAGCTCGAAAAGATGAGCAGATTTTCCCACTCAGGGCCCCCGAAGTGCGAACACCATCCGTGGCGCCTCCTAAAGGCGTAACAACTACAACCCCATGCAGGGCCTTTGTACCCAAGTGCTGGTTCTGCCCAGAGAACCATTGCAACGAAGACTGTCCACAGAAACCAGAGGTAGCCACCGCACCACCCAAGTGAGCGGGTAACACGTCAGCAAATATTCCGCAGCAACCTGCTATCAAACCAACTCTGGATTACAAGGGCCCATCCTCCAAGGACTAAGTGGGTCGTGCTTGTACCAAAAAAAATGTCAAATTGTGATTTTGCATGAATTACAAATCGCTAAACGAAGTCACCCACCCGATTGCTCCCCCAGTTATCGACTTGTCTCATACCCTTAGACATTGGCTAAGTCAAGATATTCAGTACTCTCGATACGAGTCTGGATACTGGCAGATTGCCATCCATCCAGACAGTCAAAAGTATACCGCTTTTACGACACCTGAGGATGAAACCTTACAATTTCGAGTCATGCCTTTCAGCTGGAAAATCGGCCCTGCAACGTTCCAGCGATTAATGTCGTCGGAAGAACTGACAGGATACATCAGCGAGTTTTACTTCACATATCTCAACAATGTAATAATGTACTCCAATAGCTGGGAGGAGCATCTAGGCCATCAGCAACAAGTATTGGAAAGGCTGGAATTACATGGGATGACTTGTAAGCCATCGAAAGGCATCTTCAAAAATACACCAATCGATTATCTGGGACTCATGCCCACGATAAAATTCCCCCAAACAATTCAATACGCTTAACTACGACAGTACCTGGGCTGAGTAATTGGCTGCGAGACTTTGTTCCAAACATTGTGGAATACATGGCACTCCTACACCCTCTTCTCGAGAAAGACAACCATTGGGATGGGGTCCGGAACAATAAGCATTTTCCGACGAACAGTTTCAAGAATATTCACCAACTCCATCGGATACAAGGGAACAAACCCTTAATTCTGCTACGGACGCGTGTCAGAACTGCCTGGGCGCAGTATTATACCAGCAAGACACGAGAGGACAACCCCACTTAAATTAAACCAAGCAGCGTTACCACATTAATGAGCAGGAGTGTGGTCATTATCTGGGCAGTGAAGAAGTATAGATATTACCTCGAAGGGCAACACTTCATTCTGCGAACCGACTCAAAAACCCCCCAATGGCTACACGAGTCTCGGAATTTGAGGCCAAGCTCGGCCGGTGGGACATGTTCCTTACGGAGTTCGACTGAGGTCCAACACTGCCCCGGTAAACTAAACAATCTGCCAGACGCCCTGTCTCATGCAGCGACATTGGATGAGAACTCTGAAGAGGGGGAAGAGAAAATGTCTCCTCAGATCGAAAGAAGTCCGGAAAAGCAAATCTGACTCAAACCACAGATAACCAGTCACCAAGTTACTCTAAGCCAACAGGAGGATCCTGCTATCCGACATCTAATACAGGAACAGCCCCAACGTTACGCCGTACGGGACGTCGTCGTATGGATAAGCAGTGGGTCACCCAATACAGTGTGGAAGATCTGGGTGCCACCGCAACTACGAGCGGATATATGCAGACACCGTCACGACCATCCCCAAGCTGATCACCCGGATATGAGGGAGACCCTGTTGGACATCAAAGCCCGCCACAATTGGGGCGGAATAAGCCACAATGTCTGGCAGTACGATAACCAACAGTAACTGCACGTGCAGCAGAATTTTCGAATGAAGGTTTTTATGTAAGTGGTAGCAAAATATTGATGTGTAAATTTAGTGACTGCCATTTGGAATTTGAAAGGAAAGATACGTTAAATAAACACATTAAGTCCGAGAGGCATAAAAATGGGAAAAAGGGGCACCAAACAGTAAAACGTCAGCTTTCAATTGAGGAGGCGGGGTCAGTGCTAAAACGAACGAAACAGCACAAAGAATAATTTGTGCTGGAAACAGTTGAAGCATTCATTGCTGTTGGAATTCCTGTTAAATTAGACAACTGCAAACCCAGAGAATGGATAGGGAAACATGTTAGTGGTGCTGGTGGTATACCTATTGCAGACTGGGTATGAAAAAAAAAATACATTCCTCTATTAAGGGGGGAAGAAATGAAGCAGAAATCAAAGAACAACTGGCAGACCAGAAAGTTATTATGGCAGACGAAACAACAGATAAAGGAAATAACTCTCTCTTCAACATCATTTTTCAGATATTGCAACCAGGGGCAGAACACCGTATTTTATTAGGGGCTTCATGTGTACTTCAATCTGCTAATTCTGCTGCCTGTTATAAAGCTGTTATTGACATATGCACTAAGTATGAAGTTAAGGAGGAAAATGTAGTTGCATATGTAACAGATGGTGCAAAATATATGATCAGATCTGCATGTACCTTGAAAGGTGTATTTGGTGATCATGTGTACCATATGCAGTGCTGGGCACATAAAATCAGTTTGGTAGAGCAGATCTGGCAAAAGAATGCATTCTTAAATACTTAAATACAAGAAAAAGACGACATGACTACTTAGATTTTTTGAGGGACAAGGCTGAAGAAGATGAGGAAGTGAAGATGTTTCCAATGACCATTGTGACACGATGGAATACCTAGTTGCACTCTCTTTTCTACTTGGCTATCATCTGTGTGACATTGTTAGCTTTTTGAACATTTGAGTGAGGAAAATAATGCAAAGTAATGCAAGAAGCTGAGGTATAGGCCATTGAAGCTCAGTGTGTGTTTGTAACTGAAAATTGTGCTTGCTTTGTGGATGCAATAAACTTTTTGGAGGGATTGTCTTATCCAAGTGCTCATCTGCTATATTCGAAGCTTCAGAAGCTGCAAATTTCACTGGAAGTCGTACCAACGGGAATTTTTCCTGATGCTGTCGAAAAGAGGCTCAGTAAAATGAAAGTATTCAGTCTGCAGCCCTGAAAGAACAGTTCAAACATACATCACAACTTGGCTTACTGAAGCTGAATGAACTTCTTTCGTGTGATCCTTCTCACACTTTTTCATGACATTGATGCTCTCTTGAATCCCAAAAATATTGGGAAAACGGACATAGAAGACAAGAAATTCTCTACAATGGTTAATGCTGTACCTTTCATAAAATAAATGTGCCAAGAACTGAAGTAGCAGCTGGTTATATGGCCCTTCAGAAACTTGCGAACAGTAAACTTCAGAAACCACATGCAGCATATATAAACATTGTAAACTTGTTGTGCACACTAAAATGTGACTTTCCTCAGTTTGCTGCAGCTGCACTTAAGATGATTTGGATTCTAACATCAAATGTGGACATTGTAAGGTCTTTTTCAAAGTATTCTGTCATTGTCAGTGATAGATCTCTATTGCCTGAAAATGCTGAACTTTTAACAATGGTGGCTTTCTCTTGAATAACATTTCTTCTTTGTGTATTTAACTCAAATGTTTGCCACAACTTGTGAGTACAGTGTTATGTGCTTATAAACTGCATAGTTATTCACCCAAACATGGTAAGAAATTGTTCCAACTTGTGCAAACCCATATGTTAAATATGCTATGTTGTTTAACGCATTCCTCTGGTGTGCATTCTAGATTGTTAACATATATTTTATTTGAACATTTGAGCATTTACATGATATAAAAAGTGTAAATATTACAATGAGGAATTAAGTATAATTTATTTGAGCTAAGTTTTCAAAATAACCCATTATGGCGATACAATAGAAATTTTTAAATCTTTGCGATGATAGACAAAATCTTAATGACAAAATACCCCAAAATATAAACCAATAAAATCTTGGCTCTACTTATAAGATAAGGCATGGCCGAAGGCATAAGGAACAACAGACTGCTCGTCTAGCTGCCCTGAAGCAGAGTATTTTTGTCCCTCTTATGCAGGAAAGACAGGCGGAATGGGGCCACGCCACCTCACTGAGATTATGGGCAACCGCGGATGTCCACGTGGTAAGATATATTTATTTTTCACCGCTCGTCCGAACCAGTCCCGACTATCACACCGTTGTTAATGGGTCTAGTCTACCGGACTGCAGCTATAGTCTATTCCCCATTGGATGCAACTTTCTCGGAGCCCTGCTAAATATCTACTTGCAGGCCCGTTTCGTATCCTTCCGCCAAATGTAAAACATTGTCATGCGACTGCCATGTAGCATCTGTCAAAATCAATGTTTACATGTTATTGTGTGTGTACATGTCTTCATATACTTTCGCTACACCTAAAAATAAACATTGAAATGTGACTTCTACTTTTATACCTGTCAAATGTGTTCTTTACTGTTTACAGTTTTTCAAAGAATTGTCTCTTAGGTCCATTTCAAAAACCATTCCGTACGAATATTCACAGTTTAGGCCTATAACATTCTTTTGGTCAGCTTTACGACGTTTTAAAAATGCCTGAATTAACTATAGTTCTTACGGTTACATTAACATACTTTGTTTTCCACGACATAGCAAATTACATGTAACGCACGTTAATATTTTGCCAAGACTGTGTTAAACACTGTTACAACTGCGGGGTAATGACCTGTAGTATTTAACTTTTTATTATTGATATATGTTGGGTTATTTCTTTAAAAGGACTGCCTCAGTTAGAATAACGAAGGAATAGACAGTCCAACAAAAATACGACATTAAAATCAAGCATGCAACTCGTGTCACTCATTTTTTGTTATAGAAACTTAAAATATAGAGGTGAACATTCACTCAAATAAGCCTACCATAACTTTTATTCCACTCATATTTATATGTATTAGGTTTATTGAAATTTATTGGGGCTGGGCTTGGTTATTTTGTTGAGATTGTTGGTTAATCACGTTAAACGACTGTGTTTCAAACGCCCAGGGCATAGGTACAACATTGTAATAAATAAACCGATTTTGTCATAAAAACAGTTCACATTTAAAACTTATAAATAATGCTAATCAAATACTTGAAATCATGCACACACAGGGACAGCAAATCTACCACGATGCACGCCATTTCACAGACGCAATGTTTAACGAAACACACGTCACAGTATATTTATTAGTACCGCGGAAACACAGATTTATCACAACATCGTAACTTGCTTAGGTACGTTAAAAAAACACAAGGTCTTCAAACATGTTGTATTAATTTGAAGTATTTTTCTGAGTAAGAACTATCTACGTTTCGTTTGACAAAAAGCAACACGCCATGTCATGGTTCGCCACGTCTGCCAACTTCACTTTTTTCTGCCCTGCCATTGTATCTAAATATATTACAATAAGTATTTAAACATTAAAATCTCTTTTCAGTTGTACATTACAAATTCAAAATTCATGAAATACGCTAAAATTGAAAACTTGTACAATTATTTCTGCAAAGTGAAACTTCCTGTGTGTGAAAGAAAGACAGAGAGAGCGCCAAGCCTTGCTAAGCAGACAGTTGCTTCAAAGATAATCTTGTTCAATTAAACACCACAGTACCATTACGGCCTACTCACAATATTTTCCGATGTTATTTTAAACTGTAAAAATTAGATATGTTGCTATCAGGGCTACCTAAATATTTCAATAGGCACCGTTTAATTTACAAATAGTATACTAAAAAAGCTAGGTTAAAATAATATTTTAACTGAACTATTTCTTACCGGCCGTTGCCAACACGTCGCTGCTCTCGCTGTTAATTCATTTTTAAAAAGAAATAAATATTACCAGTTATAGAAGATATTAAGGTAAAGTTTCATTTATTCAATAATACAGTACTTTAAAGTTAACCATAGTTTTATATATTTGTGAAATACATGTTACTGAAAAAATAGGTTGACCTGTTTTGCCTAGTGATTTTTTTTCTCAAAGGATTTTCATAAGTCGCTTCCAATTGGGAATGGACTATAGGTATGGTTAAATCACAAAGTGGATAATCAATGTAAGTGCACTTAGGCCTCTTTAAAAAAGCTTTTTGTATATACGGCAGTAGTTATAGTGCAGTAATTAAAACACAGCAGATGTAAGTGTTATGTTTAAATCAATATGGCCTTTGTGAAATGCTTAGATTTTAAGTAACTGGGGTGTTCATTTTTTTTGTAGATTATGTAATTTTTTCAAAATTCAACACATCACCACCCCCCCAGAAGTTTCCCCTGGTAATAAGTTCTTTCAGTTCATTACCTATACAGCCATTGTTTGGTATCAGGTATCGGGAAGAAAGTATTGGTTCGTATTGGCATCAGTATTCAATTTGTATAGGCTCAGCACTTATCTAAAAGCACAGTTACTCTTATATCCAGTACCACGAAGCCTATTAGAAAAACCTACTAATAATGATTCCATATTTGTTAGTTCGAATAAACTCGATTTTTCGAGTCTTGACCCATCAATAATCAAAAGCAATACAACCATTAGTCTAAATTGGAGTCTTACAAATATAATTTTGACTTTCTTAGTGCATGTTTGTGCAGTGGGTACATACTTGACGTGTTGGAGAAACTCGCGCTCAAAGGCGGTGATCTTGGAGGGGTCGAGTTTGTCAAGGTGCCCCCGGACACCGCAGTAGATGACCGCCACCTGCTCCTCGATGGCCATAGGCACATATTGGCCCTGCTTCAGCAGCTCTGTGAGTCTCACACCTCGGTTCAGCAACTGCTGGGTTGCAGCATCCAGGTCAGAGCCGAACTGGGCGAATGCGGCCACCTCGCGGTACTGGGCCAGCTCCAGCTTCATGGAGCCGGCCACCTGTTTCATGGCCCTCGTTTGTGCCGCAGAACCCACCCGTGACACAGACAGGCCCACGTTAATGGCCGGGCGGATACCCTTGTAGAATAGCTCAGTCTCCAAGAAGATCTGGCCGTCTGTGATGGAGATCACGTTAGTGGGAATGTATGCAGACACATCACCTGCCTGCACAATAAGACAAGCCACAGTGCTGGACTAATGACACTTTCTCCACACTTAAGTGTGTTTGTACATTTGCTATCAACACAATTTTTAAAAACTCTAGACAAAACCACAAACAATTATACAATTACTTATGCCAAAGTTTAGTTATATTTAATTAACGCAACGACTGACTGAAAACTAAGTCAAAATTAGTAAAATCCCTCATAATTGAAAAAACTCAAACCATTAATGTATAACTGTATCGTCCACTAAAACATTCATAAACATCCAATGCAGAGGAAATTGAACGATATCAGTAATAATTGTCAATATTGAGGGAGAGGCAGGCAGGGGGAAATTACATGTATGGATGGAGGGCGATGGGTCAGAGGGGGGGGGATGAGAGGGATTTGGGGGGGGGGGGGGATTTGATGGATGGAGGGTGATAGGTCAGAGGGGAATGTGTGAATTGGAGGGGGGAAATGGGATGGATGGAGGGTGATAGGTCAGAGGGGAATGTGTGAATTGGAGGGGGGAAATGGGATAGATGGATGGATGATAGGGTAATGAGGAGGGGGAAGAAAATTGAGCGCACAAATTTTTCAAAACTCACTTAGCTGTGCTGACATTCAATGCAAGAATAGTTAAATACAAGCAGACATCTCAGGCCCAACGGACAACATTAACGGATACACGTTTGTGTTAGGTCTGGAGTAGGCACGTGTGAAACTGTAACATTCGAGATTGAATAGACAAATAATTATGATCTCAATCTCGAATCTAACTTTTTTTTAAACTCTCGAAAATTTTTAAGAATGTAAACTTTAATTACTCCAGTAGAACCCCTCCATCACGACCACCTCTCTATTATGACCCAATCCTGATAAATCATGAAAAGATTGGGTTGAAAAAGTCGAAAATTTGAGGCACGTCTAAAAATAGATACAGTAATCCCTGGCCAACCATTGAATCTTGAACCGCGGTTTCAGTTATGCACAGATTTTTTTTGTAGACCTTTTCTCTCACAGCAGTTTAAGTTTCTGTTATCCATGGTTTTCAGTCTGTGGAAAGCTAGCCATTACAAATGTTAGTGGTCGCACATATCTCAAGCTGCCACCATAGATTTTGACATTTGTTGTCCCAAGCAGCATGAAGCAAAATTACTTCATGCCAGAAGGGGACACTGGTGTATTGTCAGTCGATGTGAGGGTTTTACCCTCCTCTTTTGCTGTTAAAACAGTGGCACATTACAGACTAGTTTCTTAATCGGTGTATGTATGATAACTACAAATTTAATTCAATGTCCCATCGCGATGGACAATAATACATCAGTGTCCCCTTCTGGCATAAAGTAATTTATTGCTTCACACTGTTTGGGACAGCAAATGTCAAAGTCTATGATGGCAGCTTGAGAAATGTGTGACCACTAAAATCAGTAAAGGCTAGTTTCCCATAGACTGAAAACTGAGGACAATAGAAACTTGTTCCACGGTTGGAGAAAAGGTCTAAAAAAAAACAAACAAATCCGTGCATAACAAACTGCGGTTTAAGACACCGCGGCTAACTAGGGATTACTGTATTTTTAGACGTACCTCAAATTTTCGACTTTTTTGACCCAAACTTTTCACACATCGGGATTGGGTCGTAACAGAGAAGGACTCTTAATAAATGGGGCCACAATGGAGGGGTTTTACTGTACAAAAATGTTCAAATTTTAATTTCCTGCTTATAACAACCGTATTGCTTGCTTACTACATCTCAAATGAAATTTCACATATTAACAATGCCATAGCCTGCAAACAGATTAAGAAAACTGTTTACAAACATTAAGGATTTAAGAGGAGTTGGTCCTAAAAATTACTAGAGTAAGCAAGCATCCAGAAAGTATGTCACTGTGATTGATGATTCTGTCGTCCATGAAATTGAGGTATTTTTGCATCAAATGATTCAGATGAAGTAGTTGAACTTGTCTAGCTACTTTTATATATATATATATATATATATATATATATATATATATATATATATATATATATAAATTATTACTTTAGAATTTTGTTTTGCTTGGTGAGTTCCTGCAGGTGTAATACTGTTTCCTACTTTATAACATTTTATTTTACTGGCCCCCTGAGAACTGATATAACAGGGTTCTACTGTAAACTGTACGGGCCTATTTGAGACCTTTGGTCAAAGGATGAGCGAATATTCGTTCTATCGAAATGAAAATGAAAAATGACTAATTTTTGTTTCTGTAAGAAATTTAATACTAAAATTCTTGATTTCAATGAATTTCCAGGTGTTTTAACGAAGGTTCATTTAGTGCACTAGCAAAGAAAGTTTTCATCTGTAAATCATCTTGTTTGTTTTCATTACAGTGAAATCCAGTACCTGCGAGTATGGCCTATTAGAGATTAACGTACTTAGAGCAGTTTTTTAATACAGTCATATAGTAATATAATACCAAGGTTAAATTATCTGGTTACAGTGAGTGAGGGTTTATCGAATACTTCCATTTTTACAAGCGATTCGAATGCATTTCGACAAATTGTATTTGCCTTTTCTAACAGTTGTGGTGAATTGAAATAGCTTAAATTGCACATTTAGTATAAATCTCATAAAACGTGTATAGGCCACACTCCATGAGAAGTGGCAATGCTGCAGTGCAGTATATGTTACAACGCTGCATGCTTTGTCCAACTTGTAGGCAGCGAGCAATTGACCACGCACTTGCTCACACTGTCACACATCCTCTATCTTATTTACTACCAGTTGCGCTCTGCCTTTTTTTATGTATTGGTGCATACTTTTAGCACTGTCGATTACTTGTGAAATTGTATGCCTATTGTGATTTTAAATGGCAAGTTCAAGTCGACGTAAGGCAATAGATATTGCCACTAAATTTGAGATTATTCAGGAATGTGAAAAGACGTAACTGCAGTAAAAGTGAAATAGGCAGGCAGTACAATTTAAGTTCTTCGACACTTTTTTCGATATTAAAAAATAAAGACAAAATTAAAGATGTGGTGCTGAAGTAAAATATATTCGGTAAGAACAAAATATTTCGCAAGGCTGATCATTGCTGATCATTCAGAATTGGAAGGTGTGCTCTACGAATGGTTCTCGCAGCAACGTGCACCAGGCGTGCCGATAAGACGACCAGTAATTCAGGCGAAAGCCAACGAATTAGTGCTGAAAATGGACCTTGACGATTTTAAGTGAAGTGTAGGTTGGCTTAATCAATTTAAGGCAGGAAGGGGAATCGTCCAATTGCAAATATCTGAGAGTGTAAACAGCGTAAAAGTGCAGCAATGGTACCCCGTCCTGAGTGAAATTTTAAATCACTACAAGGCCACAGATGCCTAAATGCCGATGAATCAGGCATTTTTTATAACTTGCTTCCTAATAAAACCCTAGCTGTTAAAGGTGATGAATGCAAAGGCGGCAAACGGAGCAAAAAACACATTACAGTACTGCTGTGTAGCAATATGGATGGCGGTGATAAGATGAAACTCTTCATAATTGGCAAATCTGCAAGGCCTTGTGCCTTTCAGCATGTTCGCAACACATCCCTTGCACATACAAGGCAAAAAAGAAGGCATGGATGACTGCCGAACTCTTCACACAGTGGCTCCATTCTTTTGATGCCAAAATGTGGGCTAAAAATAGAAGAGTTACTTTGTTTTTGGACCACTGCCCAGCGCATCCGAAAGTGCAAACCTTGCGGAACACCGAACTTATTTTTTTGCCTCCCAATTGAACCAGTGTTCTACAGCCACTGGACCAGGCTGTCTTCAGAATTTTGAAGCATAATTTCCGCTCAATGCTTGTACATTCTTTGTCGTGGAAAATGTCAATGACATAATGGAATGTGTTGAGATATCATCAGCAACATTTCCGTCTCGTGGGAAAAGATAACTCTACAAGTCATTGTGGGGTGTTTCAGACATGCTGGATTCCGCCACAATGACTGATGTAACAAATGAAGATGAGACGGCTGTAGAGGACGAACTACCTGAACCCGATGGCTGGAACCAACTGACTTACAACATTACGGTCGATTGTCAGTTACAGGATTTTGTCGCAGTTGATGAAAATGTCGAGGTATACGGGCAAATGACTGATGCCGAGCTGATTGAGCTTGCAACGAAACAAGAGGAAAATTCCAGTTCCTGGTATGAACAGAAGGAAACCCCACAGGCTGCATTGGAGGCTCTCGATGTCCTGAACAATTTTTATAGAGCTTCAAATACTTCTGTTACTGAATTACAGCATGTGGAAGCACTTGTGGTGCAAAATGTCACTAACAAAAAGAAGCAAATGACCATCGACAGCTTCTTTCAAAAGTATAGTTATAAGTTTTTCTTTTTATGTAATACAGTACAGTAGAATCCAGTTTTAACAAGTACAGTAGCTGCGAGAACATTGATATAACACGGTTTTTTTTGAAGAACAGTCAATAAATTGCAAAAATATTCCATGAAAAATTGTAATTTTACAATATGAAACTGTGTGACAAGATTGTGTGCAGCAGGCTTGCGGCGGGACTCGTAACAGTGTGAAGCGTGCTTTTGTTATCTGTATTCAGTAACTCCACTCTCTTGCCCCGCAAAAATATTCCATGAAAATTTGTAATCTTACGAGTTGAAACATTTACGGCGAAATTGTGTGAAGCAGGCTAGCGGCGGGACTCGTGACAGTGTTAAGTGCGCTTTTGTTATCTATGCCGTAATTCCACTCCACACCAGACACCTCGTTTCCGTTAAGTACCTTGTGTCGTTCTCCCCAAGCGCATGGTTCTATAAAATCCCCCCCCCCCCCCCCCCCTTCCTTGACAGTTTTCATGAGACAGTTCTGCTTTTCTGTAGTCCTTCAGTCATTGTACTGTCAACTGTATTTGGTTTCAAATTATTTGGTGTACGTGGGTCAAACATTGTTAAATGAAAACAAATTTAATTTAAACATAATAGTCCAAAGGATAGCTGGAATCTAATACAGCTACATAGTGACAGATTTTCGCTGCCCCCCCCCCCCCCCCCAGTGGTATACCAATTAAGATAGGGACACAACTACTACATTTTATCGCTGTGCTATAACAAACTTATAATACATTTTAATAAAGTTTTCTCGAATTATTACAGGTTTTGAATAAGTCTCGCACTATGCAGGTTTTGTTAGTTGAAAATGTGTAATTTTCCAGTGACTACCGTATTTGCTGCCATAATTCTCGCACTACCACAATTTACACCCCCGTTTTTATGGTGCCGAATTAGGGGGGAGGGGGGACTTTTCCTTTCATATTTCAGGCAGCATGTTTCTCTCAACGAGGTATGTAATGCTAACAGGCCTGCACGCCGCACACTTTGTTCAAATGCACTAAGTTGCTGACACTTTGAGGTCTCTGGTCTCATCATCAACTTCTGGTATGGTGTGTCCACGCTGCAAACATGTAAACAAAATCAGTCGTGTTTTTTTTAATGCAAAGGGAATAGTTTACATTTATGTTAATTTTTGTTTAGTAAAAATTGCATAATGGGTATGCCAGCCAAACTGCTGCATTTGAACTTCAGGTAATTGTGCATGCAGCACACGAGAGATTTAAATTTGACCATGTATCTTCATATCTATTATCAATAAATAAAGTGCTGTGTTTTTAATAACGTATCCCCCTCAGTTGGCAAGGGATTACTTACAGTAGACCACCATTTCAATGTTTACATGCACGTGTCTGCACCCTAATTTTTGGCACTCAAATCCTGTAAAATAAGGTGCGAGAATAATGCGTGCGGAGCTGTGATGGGCGAGTTATCGCTTGCAGGGCAGTGCTTCGGCAGCCAAGTAAACTATAGCGGGAAATGCTGCATAGGCCAGGCAACTGATTGGAGGACAATGCTGTGTAGGCCGAGCAACTGACTGCAGGCTGAGCGGCTACACTTACGTGGCATGGTCAGATTTTCCGCTCATTTTCACACAGTTATCGCACAACAGGTTATTTATACATTGTGGTGGTTCGAACACAATTTAAAAGCAATTTTAGGGCGATTTTTAAGTAGTAAGCTTTACTGGGGATCAAAATCTGTCTAATTCGGCTTCAGTGAAGACACATTTCGAGGATCGAACCTGGCTATAACGGGACACTACTGTACTGTACTTGTGATGCTGGTCTGTTAATACAATAAATTACTTAATGCCAGAAGGGTGAAGTGAAAAGATTTAGGCGGCTCTTAACAGTGAGTCTTAGAGTCTTAAGAGCCAATGAGGGTGATTGAAGTGAATATGGAGCGGCATCAGAATGAAGAGACGGCGAAAAATGGAGATCCCCGAGAAAACCCGCCGACCAATGGCATCATTTGGCACAATTCCCACCTGCAAAAGTTTATGTGCAGCCATGCCTACATAAGGTACTAATTTTTTATGATGAACTAATGCTTTTTTCTTACGAAGTCAATTTTTAAAGTGAATAAAGGTAAGTGTGTGCAAATAAAATGTGTTCTTATATTATCATATTTTGGCAAGTAAGGCCGTGTGCATGTATTGGTCATGTCACAAGATTTTGATAAATAAATTAGGGATAGTTAAAATTTCAAGTAGTCTGCACTTAATGTTTGTATTCCTGTAAAGTGCCCGACCTCACTGCGCCAGTGCAGAGACAAACATGCCACCTAAATTTCACCAGAGTAACCTTGCTTGTAGCGACTGAACCGGAGCTGCCATGCAGCGCCCCAGCCATGCGTATCAATCTGGTATGAGCAACAGCTGAGCAGCACTCTGGTGAGCATCCCACCTACTTCATAGCCCCGCTTGAGGATATAGGCCCGGCCCAAGCATCAGCCGCACTACAGAGGATA
This sequence comes from Dryococelus australis, assembly GCA_029891345.1. NCBI lineage: Eukaryota > Metazoa > Arthropoda > Insecta > Phasmatodea > Phasmatidae > Dryococelus > Dryococelus australis. Next base: position 134,807,365 of record CM056997.1, read on the forward strand.
TAGGCGCTAGGCCAGTTATGTGCACACGGCAATGTTTTCGCTACTAGCCCAAGCGATTTAATTCTGACTATGTATCATCGTATGTATTATCAATAAATAAAATGCTGTGATTTGCTTCAAACATAAGGCACCTCCAACAAGGTGTTGTTTCTGTTTTGTGTGTAATACTTCCAATATTATATCAGCAGAGTCACCATACGATTTTCATCAAATTAAAACTTAAATGTTTTGTGAAACATTTATGATGATACTGCTATTACGAGAACTCTCAGTTAAGTCAATTTTTCACACTTTTATGAACTTTCATAGGTACAGGATTCCAGTGTATTTTATAATTGAAATAACTACACAAAAGGAAATTTAAATGTGGGAAATACTCAATATTCTACATTTTCTGGAGTGATTTTTACAACAAATTTGTTATAACGAATAACTTGCTAAAATGTTATCAAATTCGCTAATCTTTCGTTAAGGCTCAACTCTTGACATTTTTCATTTTCCTTTCAGCTTCACAAAAGTTAAAACCATCTTTCATTTTCGCTTCATGAGAAAGAAGTCACATATGCACAACCCTAATTAATAACGTTACTACGAAAACATGTTAGAGACCTGGGTCTCAATGACTGGCAGGGCGGTGAGGGAGCCACCACCGTTGGTCTCGTTCATCTTGGCAGCACGCTCCAGCAGTCGGGAGTGTAGGTAGAACACATCACCAGGGTATGCCTCACGGCCAGGAGGTCGTCGCAGCAGGAGAGACATCTGCAACATGTGCCGTGCACTGTACATCAGGACACCACCACCGTACAACAAACAGGGTTCTTACAGGCATTTTACATTTCAATCCAGGGACCTTTATAAGATTCTCCAAGTACTGAAATTTACAATTTCAAGGAATAAAGTATCTAATGTAACAATTATCTAGTAAACACAGCTGTTACCACTTTGCATTTTTAAGTTAAAACACAAACTTAACATTAGAAATCCACAAGCAAAAATTATGCAAAATACAGTGGATTCTCGATCTAGGGCCCCACTTTTATGGGATATAAAATGAGCTGCTTTGTCTAGTCATTAACATTTCACTATTTCGTTAAAATATTTTTAATTTGTCAAATAATTTTATAGCAAAAAAAATTATGCATTATTAAAATAACATAAATCTGTTTGTCCTGTAACAATTTCACTCAAACTAAACTAAAGTTGTTATTAATTTTTTTAATCGGTACATATTTAAGTAGAAAACATTGAAAAATATTTACTATGTATAAGGATGAAAGGACAACTTTACGAGAGCACACTTGACATGTAAGAAATCGTCACACCAAAGAAATTTTAATGTGATGAATCTTGCACTTTATAGACACATGTAAAATTGCTCAAGAACATTCACTAGTGAGAGTTTTACAAGATCTTAACATCACCTACATACAGCTTCTGTATATTTGTAGATAACAATATTTAAATTAAATACAGTTCAATTCAACACATATTACTTCAAGACAAATCCACAGCCTAACTATAAAATACTAGTCAAAATGTTATTACTGAAAAATTAAAAATACTCCTTACATAGTAAAAATGCTTCTACACTGAAGTGTCAGACCTATTGGTTTTAGTTTTCTTGGTAATGACGCGACACCTTGTGGCTTGTAAGAGGAACGCCACTACGTCCAAGTGTTATGGTGGATGCTACGCCAGATGCATACTGGGGCGCTGTGTGTGGTGATGTTTAGGACTAGTCCTTGCGTGGCACTGGTGAACGTCCATTATATAGCACGAGCCTAGTAGCTTTGCGCTTTGTGGGTTTGCTCTAGCAGGTATAACTGGCGGGTTGGTGGGCAGGTACTTGCTAGGTTGTGCGGTCGCTGGGGTTGGCTCTGCATTGTGAATCCCCAAAAGTGTGCGTTGGCAATCCCGAAGGATTTGTCTTGTCCACTGAAATAGGCAGCGAACAGGTTATCACTTGAGCTTGCTCCCTCGGTGGGAGGAGTACGAGTGCGACGAGCATGGGGCTAAGTTCCTGTTGACCCCGGGAGGCAGATTTTACCTGTTTAACACTCTCTCGGACACCATTCAGATGGGAGTAGAGCACGAGGACAGGATCACTGCGATCAAGCCTGCAGAAGTACAGCAGGTGAAGTGTAGTCTTATACAGGTTCATAACAACGTACTGTGTCTGCCAACAGAGTGCGGTATCTGTTATGGGGAATTTTAACACTACTAAAATTAAATTGCCACTAGTGGACTGCATAACGAATATCAGCGAGATAACGACCGACTGGCAACAGCTGCACAAGACTACTTACCACCATGACATCCAACACGAGACTGCTGTTCTTCCTAAAGCTCAGGACCGCCAACCCTTGGGACAGCATTAACAAATGAAGAATGCTCACTAAGGCTGGTGCATGGGAAATTTAAAGAGTCCCCCGAAAGTATTACGGGGTCGATAAGATAAACTACATAAAGTTTTGCTGTGAAATTATTGCTGATCTATACTTCTATCTGATTCATATTTACAAAGTCACAAGAAGAAACATACTGTCCACCTTGGAATGCCGAGAATGTCAATAAAATTAGAACTGTTCAGGTAATGGGCACAATTTAACCATTGGACGCATGAATACTCCATTGGCAGAGCGCACTGTAGCAACTTGCGCAATACCATCTCCTCCTGGATGAAGCTCTTCCACACGTGCAAGACGCCACAGCAGAGACGCCACAGCAGAGGATGTATTCTGTCATCCTTGATCAAGACAAGTTGATTGGGAGCGATGCTTGTTCCTGACTTCTGCCACTTCCGAGCATTGCTGGAGAGTATGGAAATACTCCCGGCTGTCAAAAATCTTGATGCAGCCACTCACAGCTGCCAGCGCTGAAGCCGGTTTAGGCCCACGTCCTCGTGGTTGGGTTCTGGCACCGCAACAAGGAACTTAAGTGCCAGGAAGTGTCCTGGGGTAAGGGCAACAAAGTCATTGGGATCCGAACTTAAGAGGGCAGAGGGGTCTGGAGTTCAGGACAGCTTCCACCTGCACGACAGTGTACAACTCCTCAAAGGTTCGGATTTGTTCCCCAATGACACTAGTGGGTATTGAAGGATTTGACCCCGGCCTCCCTCAAGCCTCCAAAGTAAGGGTAGCAGGTGGGTTGAAGTACCACATCACTCCGAGGGAGGTGAAAGCATTGACAACCCTTTTCTGGCGAGAGGATCAGAGGCTGCTGGAGTTCCATCAGATAGCTGTGGGCCCGACAAAACTTGTCCCACGGTCACTGTAGAGCTTGGAAGACCTTCCTCAACGAGAAACAAAACATTTGTAGGCACGTGGGAAATCAGTAGAAAGATAAGGGGCACCATCTACATGGACATCCTTGGTGGCACAAGAAACAAATATACAGAGATAATCCAAAACAGATGACTTGTGAGTCTTACTGGCCCTTACCAGAATGGACCCTGCATAATCCACCCCTACCTTAGCAAATAGTTTTACCTGTTGAACCCTCATGGCAGGCAAATAACCCAGTAGAGGTTGACGTGTGCCCGATTAGACTGACTTGGCACGTTAGAAGAGGATTTTGTCCGCTAGACCAAAAAGCAGGATAGTTTGGTTTATATAGTTGGCGTGAGGCAAGAGGTGTTGGCTAGTACTTACTCACACCTGCTTCTTGAGGTTGCAGTCCAAGTAGGTTTAGCTTAGGTGCAATGAATTCGGTCTATGCCGGAGCTGAAATTCCACAGGTGTGCTTCGTTAGACCAGAGGATGAGGTCCCAGCCTAAACACACTTCAGTACCAGTCAGGAGTCCTTTAGAAGCAAGTTCTTCTTTGAATGAATGGCACAGACTGCACGTGCAACAATAGAACGTGAAGGGACATGTCTAACTCACTAGGGGCAAATGCCCATTTAATAATATCCACGAGTGTTACTGCAATTGTGAATAAAATGCAGCACCAATGATATCACTCGAAGCAACTTTGCTAAACTGCTAAATTGTAATAGCAGATTGTCAAACTCGTAAACTGAAATAAATGTTCCCAAAACCTTAACCTTCTGCTCAAGCAGGAGTGGGTCAGTGACTAAAGTTTCAGAACAAGAGGGCCATTGAGCAGGTGGTTTCAGTTACCACGCTGGACTAGTCCACCATAGGGGATGCCCTACTAGCTAAGAGGGCAAGAGCCCACAATAAGCACAATCCACAGGATTGGACTATGATGGGACATGCATACCAGCCAACTTTTCAAATCGTCAATCGGTAAAACATTTTGAAAATGTCAATTTTAACATAAACTGGATGCGGCATTCTCCCAAAAATCTACAGTATAAGGAAAATTTCTTCTACATAGGCCTATTTTCTTACATGTTAATTTATCATTTTAACCCTAAATTGCAAAATAAATACAAAGTAGAAGTTAAAAATCCTTATGGTCAAAGACTTCTCTAAACTTGCATAAAATGCAGTTTACAGAACTTTACACTAACTGTGAGAATGGGTTTGAAAGGAAATTATTGCCAAATTGTTTACTAAACTAGGCCTAATTATATAGATGTTATACTTTATATATATATATATATATAAAGCAGCAGCTTAGTGTACAATGAGAAGTACTACTAACAGTAAACATTAACACTACAACCCTTACCTTACAGCAACTTGCCTCACAGTCAGCTTCAGTTCTTAACAGTTCACATTAACACTGCAGCTGTTGTGTTGCATGTTATTTACAACACACTGTCTCACATATTATTTAAAACAACAGTTCAAATTTTAATACTAATTAATATTGTTGACTGGTCATCATATACTTTTTTGACACTTCTGAATCAGGAAGCGTCTGTTTGAACATAGGCCAGGCATGGTATGCTACACTTATTGGAATATTCTGTTCAACTAGAAAAGATAGCATTCCACTCCTGTAACGCTATCCACATCAGAACTTTTGACAAAGAACTGTCCCATTGAAAATTATTAAAACCGCCTTTCACATTTTAGATGTGTTTTCCACACTTCACGTGGTTGAAAACATATTTTCTCCCACCTTTTGCAATGTTTACATTGTGCCTACAAACACGGCTAAATGTGAACTTCTCTACTTTGTTAGACTTTATTATACACGGAAATTCATCAGTGTACTATTTCCAAAATAATCAGAAAATAGGTTTTCTGAAGTCTTACTCATTTTTTTTAATAAAAAAAAAACCCCCTTGCAACACTAACATGGCCGACTAGTTAACACAAGCACACACTATGATGCAAAGATGGCGAGATACACGAGTCATGGTCACTTCATAAATATAAGACTTCAGCGCTGTCTGCAACGTCAATCAGCCAATAACATTCCGCGATTAGCTACCAGATTCTTTGTTACAGTGACGCGTATCTCGCTATCTATGGCGAGCATAAGAAAAATACGCAAACATACAAAATAAAAATGTTATGGCGAACAAAAAAAACTGCAAAACTTTGGCCTTTTCCCGTAAACCTGCAAACACATTATAAATTCCGTACATTTTACAGGCAAACAGTAAAATTTGGCAGGTATAGACATGCTTCCACCAGGATGGACTGGTAAGCTCCTGGATTTCACTCACCCTATTGGCGACAAGTTTTCAATTGTTGAGGGGACGAGTTTACCTAAGAAAGAACAATCTCCTAGTCTGTTCAGGCACTGATAAATGACAAGGTGATGGCAGGGACAGTAATGTAATAATTTCTGAAATCTATTATGGATAACTAAGCACAATTAGTGACAGACTAATGACCACCTTCAAGAATATGCATGAAACCATTTAGCCGTAAAATATTAAAACTTTAAAGAAAGAAAATGTACAAGTTGCTTATTTTAGATAAGTCGTTATGACTTATTATAACTGGTTTTAAGCTTTAATTAGTTTGTGCTTGTATCTTGCTTTAAATTGCTTGTATTTAAAGTACTTAACAAATATCAGGAGTTTTAAACGGTTTTATTTAAATGCATATTTTAAATCCTATTAACTAACATTTATATTACGCATTTTTAATGTGTAGCGCCTATGTTACACATAGTTCTGTACCACAAAATTGAGCATTCTGGCGGTGATTCCTTGAACTTAAAAGTCTTATCTGGAATGCTGTCCCAACCTTGAGATATTACTTAGGCTACGGCACGAGAGACAGTTTACAGATGTTTGCATTTGGCAACCTAAGTTACATGGATGTAAAAACAGTTTGGTTACAGGAAGTTTTGATGAGTTGAACAACAGGGTGAAGTAAACATTTTGTTGTGAAATATTAAAATTGTAAAAAGTTTAATACCAATTCTACCACAAAAATAAGGCTCCTTCCTCGTAGTCGCACAATTGTGTTATTTTGTATTAGGTTTGTATTTATTTTTCAAAGTACAGTGAAAGTCTGTTGTAACAATAGTTTATATCGGCACAAAAAACTGTCGCTATAGCAGACTTGTTATAATTTTATTTTTACAAATTCCACATTTTTTATTTGTGCTGTATATTAACTTTAATGGCACAACCTAAAAAAGTAAAAATACTGATAATATAACACATTAAAATTAAATTTATATGGCCTAAAATTCAATCACTAACGGAGAACAGACGTGCCTCATGCAAAGTTTTGGAGCGGGGAGGGTGGCAAGGCAACGCACAATGTGCGTACCTATCTCCATGCGAAAGTTCGGCCAAGGTCATGGTGCTTACTGTCGCGACTGTGGGTGGGAACATGGGCGACGTATGCACACAAAATTATTATGTACAACTGTCATTTGGCACATTATTTTGCTAAAACTGAGTGAAGAAATTTTATTTCACTCTTAACAGTTAACAAATCTGTCTTGTTAGTGACTAAAAAAATGCAGATTGATTCACGAGATAAAAACTAATGAGCAAAATGTGCGATAGTTTAGCACCAAAATACACTTTAAAAGAACACTCACAATCACTCATTCTTAAAATAAGAATCACTGTGTTCGCTTTAACAGCTTGGCCTTATAACAAATGACAGGACCTCTTGGAAAGCTAGCAACTCTCCAAATGTATACACAGTATTTGCAGATGTGTAAGGCAGGTACGTAATTTAGGCCCTTAAAATTTCTGTACGTACTTGTCTTATACTGAATGATAATATAAAAATATTTGGCAATCTTAAAATCGCCTGACCGGTTGCTGCTCTAACTTATGTGATGTTAATATTAGTATAAAAACAATCAACATATTGTATAAATGTTACGAAATAAAAATTTCTACAAATGCATATTTGGTACAATGAAATGGTAACTTTTCATAAATAATGTCACCCAAACAATTGCTACGTGTAGTACCACATACAATGTATACAGTATTTTAGCATGTACAGGCTGCATGGACCTGTTTTTAAAGCCTGAGGTTTGTGAGGTTTGTTCACGTACGGGAACAACTGATTGTCAACAACATGCTCCCGTGAAGCAATTGCACTTGCAGACATCCTTCATCAACAGCACAATATTGTGATGCGCATGACTAAAGTGCTAAAGCGCATGACTAGACTACGCGCGCTCTTCACAGATAAACGTGAGGCCGAGCGTTCCCATTCGTTTCTAGTTTCATTCTTAATTTGTGTCTGGAATTTTGTAAGGTTTAGGTGAAACAATACGACGTTTAACTGCCTAGCATGTAATGCTGTGTTATGATTTCAAAAATAAAATCTCACATGGCTGCAATTTGGTAATTTGTCAACTTCGAAGTTGTCAAAACGCAAATTACAAAAACGCGTCAGATTTTGTAGACCAACAGGTCACGTGCCAATTGGAACACTGCTTTGTGATAATGGAAAAGGAACAGGCGAGTTATTATGCAAAATTTAAATTGATGGCTGTGGAATATGCACATGAACATGGAAAAAGGGCAGTTGGTCGACGATAAAAATGTACGGTGCTGGTGCAGGGTAAAATATACACTGTAAAAAATGTCCTAAAAAAAGTTTGCTGCGAGTCAAAATGCGTAAATACCCAGAACTGGGATAATAGCTGTTTAATCATGTGCGCACCACTAGGAATAATGGATTTTCTGTAACCACCGAAATGCTTCCGTTTGAAGTCGGGGATATTGCAACACAAACATTCCCGTAACAGAATTTAAACCAGACGTTCGCCAACGAGACAGATTACGAAATTCTTAGCAGCTGTTCAGTGCAATAATAGCACATATAAATAATTTACTTGTACTATCAGGTCTATGCATATGCAGTTCAGGACCTGAGATGTCATTTTATTATGGCCAGAAACATTTTTACAATTTATTCATCCCCCCCCCCCCCCCAAGTCACGCGTATAGGCAGCATCCTATATTTTCACATGAAAAATACGGTAATTTCCAATGATTGATTCAAAGAAATATAAGTAAATTTACATTCTATTTTATTTTAGGGACAGTCATGTTGCATTTCACTATTAGCTTTGGACAATATTGAAACTTTCCGCTTTGCATTTACAGAAATACACAGTGTCGAGTGCACAAGCAGCACGCGACATAATACAGATGAATGCCGGACTGGACAGCACAGGGCGGCGCCAGCCACGACGTTGCCATGTTTCACGAAGTTCACACACAGAAACCAAAACCTTTTCTTAATTTTTTTACGCAATCATTTCTTCTTGCATTGTTTTTGAAGGAAACTGCTGAGTGCGGCTATTTAATGTATCATTACAGCAAAAATAAGCCCACACTACATTCGTTATTACAGATTTCTTTTTCCCCACTGAGTATATGAGCAATTGACGGTGCCGATAAAAGTTCATTACAGCGGACTTTTTGTTATGAAGCATACTCGTTACACTGGACTTTCACTGCAGACCAAAATTTGGATCGGTAATACAATAATTGCTGTTGAAGTGTAACAAATACATATCCCAAAATATTTATGAATTGCTTTCATGAAGACTCAAATGACATTTATTTTTCCCCTGACAATTCACAAAATTCACTGTCATTTCCCAGACTTTTCACTGCTCAAAAAAATCCACGTTTCCCTGTTTTCCAGGTCGGTCATCACACTGAAATAGCTCTTTTCATCTTCAGTAAGCTGCTGTGAAGTGCCAAGTATTGAGCAGAGGAGACCCCCATACGCCACAGTCTTTAAACGATAATCCTCCACCAAAATCCTATCACAGCACCACACAATACGCTGAAGATCCTGACAGCTAGGACATACTGCTATCTGTCTATCCTAGAGATAAACTCCATTCCCTGATACCCGCGATTCTTGAAAAATTTTATAATCTAGAATCGGGAGACGAAGAATTGAAGCATTAAATGTTAAAACCTGATTCCTACAAATACATAACTTATCACTAGAGGCACGATTTTGTAAATCGTGATAAAATTAAATAACACAGAAATACAAGTAAAAACACGAAATACAACAAATGTGACATCTCACGAAATGAGCTTTCTCAAAAAGAAATAAACTCTTCTTCTCTATTATATGACAACTTTACTTCGACACTGTAAAAATCTACAGACGCGCGAGTCCCGGAAATAACGAGAAATTCTAGAGATGAAAAAATTTCTCAATCTAGGAAACCATAGTTCTAAATGCAACAACACACGTAAATACATTATATTTTCTTGTGAAACCAAATGTAAACAAACATTCCAAAGATTACACAAGCAATAAAACATGTACTTCGAGATAAACTACAGAGAGTTTGACAACAAACCGCCTCCAATCATGTGAAGTGAACACACACAACTAGAATGTGTGCAGTAATCTGCCACTTGTTTACTAACATTGGCGGATGTGAGTGAAACGAACGTGCGATATCTAAATACATACATTAAACTAACTGTTTCATAAATTATGGAAGATTGTGCAGCCGAAGTAAAAGACAGTAAAATGTATATGATTTGGACATTTTATGCAAAGATAAAAGTACAAAGGGGAGTGTAAAATGTGCAAGAAATTAATACAAACATAGACCTGAACTACAAGTCAGACTTTTTATAGAAAAAAAATTGCAGATGATATTACGTGGCCACTGCTTGACTAGTTTATGTATGCATCCCATCAAAGCAACTGGTTCACAGCTTGCGACCGAGATGCACCCAGCTCCAGCATTGACGAGCGAAGGGCACACACATCAAATACTTAGCAGTAGCATCACACCTATGAGTATCAACAAACAAGTCCTCCCAGCGAACCTCTTCGACAAATTTATGTTTTGCTGGTGGGAACACCTCAACCTCCCAAAACCACCTCATGAGATCATCCAGGGACATCAACAATGAAATGCAATAGGATGCTGAAGGCACTGCATGAGGTTCTGCTTCTACCTTGCCCATCAAGATCTACCCGAAAATCGAATCTAGAGCCATGGGAACGCATTTGATTTTACCTCCAGTAAGAACAAGATCTGCCCCATGAGGAGATCAACCGGTCACGGAACATTGAAACCTGGTTTAGCACGCTTCAAATGGGGAACCAAGCAGAGCACCTATTGATGGCTCTCCCAGAGGTGCGAGGGATGCAAACCTCTCGACCTGGGGGTCTGTTATCTATGGTAGCGGGCGGCGTAGTATATTTTCTTATTACCCGAGATTGAGATTGACTACAGGTTTACCCCCTCTGCCTGAGGCTCGGCATCTGTGACGTCACTGGGTGTAGGGGTATGGCGATCTTGTGGGTATCTTTTCAACTTCTTTACATAGCTGGCTGGTCCGTGGCTCATCGGGTAAAACAATCTTGGGTTGAGGGGGTGGCAACCACATGTTGAAATTCGGGCTGGTAGTGCAATTTAATAATTATTTTGGCTTATAATGTGAGTCCGTCGTCGTCCAGTTGCATGGAACCAATTGTCGGCACGGGAATTTTGTATGCCACGTAGAGTACGCAGTTGTGCTGCGCAGCAGTGCATCATGCATCAAGTTGAAGCAGGGAATAATTAACTATTTTCAAGAATGCACAGTCAGAACTCAAAAGACTAGTCATCCATTGATTTGAGCACTCTCTCGCCCCTTTTACGAAAAAAAAAAAAAAAAACCATTTTAAATGTATTTAGGCCCCTCCATGGTTTTAGTAGCAAAATGACATTTGTTTTATAAAGTTAGAGTGTTATGCTGAATTGACTTAAGATCTATGTGCATGCAAGATAAAATTTGTCTTAATTTGATTGATCTACAGTTTCAAAGCAGGTGCTCTACCAAATGTGCTATTTATATTTTGTTCCAAAGCTTTTAATTTCAAACCCTAACACTTTGCAGCAGTGGATGTTTACCTGTCGGTAGGCAACAGCCTGCTTGGACAAGTCGTCGTATATGATGAGCGCATGCTTGCCGTTGTCGCGAAAGAACTCTCCCATGGCACAGCCTGAGTATGGGGCCAGATACTGCAGTGGGGCTGCATCAGAAGCTGTTGCAGACACTATGATGGAGTAGTTCATGGCTCCTGGAAAATAATTTCAGCACAATTTAGAAGTTCAAACAAATGTAGTGAAAACTGATTAGATATTTCACTAAAGCCAGAGTGTCCACTGAAATTACAATTTTGAATTCCCTGACTTTTCTGTTTTCCGTCAGAATCTTACCATTTTCCCTGAGCAATCTTCAGGATATAAACGTTCCAATACAATATTTTTCCACAGCTGACACTACAAATATCTTATCACTAACAATGGGTCCGTTAAAATATTTGAATATCGGACATGAGTCTTGTACAAGAACCGGCAGACTTCAATTTACCAAATAAGCACTTGGTTCTGAAATAATACATATTTAGAAGACCACTAAGCCTCATATAGAGACATGCATACTTTTTGTAGCACTCTAAATAAAAATTAAATAACGTGTTTCGTGAAAAAAACGACAACTCGCAAAACCACCACCAAAAAAGCAAAAAATTAAGATTCCATTTTAAATAAAATTGTTTAAAACTCTTTCAATATATCATTGCAAGTAGTAGTTGGGAAGTCGAAGCGAACAAAGAATCAATATATTGAAAACACACTTGTAGCCCTTTACAAAGCGGGTCAGGGGGAGGGTGGGAGGGGGTAAGGGGAGAGAGAGAGGAGAGGGGTAGGGAGAGAGGCAGGAGAGTGGTAAGGGGGGAGGAGAGGAGAGTAGGGAGAGTGGTAAGGGGGGGGAGAGAGCAGGAGAGTGGTAAGGGGGGGGGGAGAGAGCAGGAGAGTGGTAAGGGGGGGGGAGAGAGCAGGAGAGTGGTAAGGGGGGGGGGAGAGAGAGCAGGAGAGTGGTAAGGGGGGGGGGGAGAGAGCAGGAGAGTGGTAAGGGGGGGGGGGAGAGAGGCAGGAGAGTGGTAAGGGGGGGAGAGAGCAGGAGAGTGGTAAGGGGGGGAGAGAGCAGGAGAGTGGTAAGGGGGGGAGAGAGCAGGAGAGTGGTAAGGGGGGGAGAGAGCAGGAGAGTGGTAAGGGGGGAGAGAGCAGGAGAGTGGTAAGGGGGGGAGAGAGCAGGAGAGTGGTAAGGGGGGGAGATAGGAGAGTGGTAAGGGGGGAGAGAGCAGGAGAGGGGGAAGGGGAGAGAGAGCAGGAGAGCAGGAGAGGGGGAAGGGGGGAGAGAGCAGGAGAGCAGGAGAGGGGGAAGGGGAGAGAGCAGGAGAGCAGGAGAGGGGGAAGGGGAGAGAGCAGGAGAGGGGGAAGGGGAGAGACCAGGAGAGGGGGAAGGGGAGAAAGCAGGAGAAGGGGAAAGGGCAAGAGAGAGGGGGAAGGGGAGAAAGCAGGAGACGGGAGAGGGGGGAAGGGGAGAGAGCAGGAGAGGGAGAAAAGAGAGGATGCTGCCCACCCCATCTGCCCGGCATTCTTTTGTTTTTACTGACCTTCACGCAGTAACACGTGTGTGCTTTTAGCACACGAGTTATGCAGTCGTAAATTGGTATGAATTTCATCAAAATTTAAATTCTTAATACAGTTTTACTATAATTGTGATATAGAGGATTCTAGAAAATATGTTTTTCACTGGAGCAAAAGAGAAAAACTAAGCATGCAGGAAAACTAATGCAGAATTTGATTTTCGACATGAGAAATAATGCACATAACCTCAAAATGAATATATGATTAAACCAACAGACTGAAGATGTCATTAAAAACAACTTAAAGTACATTTATAATTAAACATTCACTTTAAATTAAAAACTTCAGTTCTTGAAATTAAGAAAATTTAACTTTTTTAAACTAATTTTAATGTTTTTTGTCCTGTTCCTTCATCAGAGCCATTCTCAATCTCTCGGTTAAAATTAACATAACTTACTTATTCGCGATGATTTTTGCCATCCATTACTTGTCAAGTTGTTTTAAAACCCTCCCGTTACTAACCAAACCCACAACTGCAAGTTTTCGATGATAATCACACTGTTAAAATACAACGTCCATAACCTTATATACCAAACTCAGTTTACAAATACCTTGATCATAGTCCAATAATGTAAACGATTTAATAATTTGTTTTTATTGTCACCAACCTAAGAGTGCAGTTATCGGGTAAGAAGAATAACAAGAGATGCTTTCTCATTTTCACAACCTACGAGCGCAATACACGTAAGAAGAAGCATAATCCATAAAATATTAAATAATGCTGGGGATGTAAACAGAACTATTGATAGTACCACTTTTTTACTATCTGCATTGTTTTGCATATAAGTAGTGTTAATAATTGATGCATGCAATCTTTGGTGAACATACGGTCTGTTTTGAACAGACATTACTAGAAAAACTATCAGCGATCGTTGAATGCTCCCATCAATTTGCATTAGTGAAATGGGAATTTTGATGGGACCAAATTAAACATGAGATAAGATAAAACGTAAATAACGGGAACGATTCATCGAGTATCCACTGTTATTTCTATTTGCAGAAACCTGCAAGGTACACTTGCCTTACCAAAAGATATTTTTTGTGATGTGTTGGCTAACCTGAAAAAAAATAAAAACCCCACTACAAAAACATATATTTCTGGAGTGATATGTACTTTCCTACACACAAAAAATGTTAACATGACGTGGAAAATATTTTCTGTGATTAAAAATTTGTCACCGGTGGAGAAGATGTGCCCTGGAAAGTGTAATGTATTCACGAGAGTGCTTCGTACTACACTGCAAAATGTTTAACATTTACAAGGGATTCAAAATTAACGTACAACCTAAAATAAGTTTGATGGGATCAAGGCTGGAACTTTACTATGGACATAAATTTATTGAAGGGTATGCTATAAACGAATTACACAGTGTCAAATTTTCCAAACCTTCTATCAAGATCATCCCTATTCTTGGAAACTGTGATGGGTCTTAAGGGCATCACCTACTCAAGAGGTTTTTAGCACGAGTGACAAGGACGAAACTGATGCCCTAGGCGCTAAACCAGCATGCAGCATTTCCATTGTGCTGCGTATACCTATGGGACGAAGCAGTGACCCTCTCATTTTATCGGAGGAAAGTCTATAGCAAGGTACAATGCAGGTCCCTATTATAGGTTTACATGATTCCAACCAGTATATTATGATATACAGCAATGTGAAAAAGCAGTTTTTAGCTATGTTGGAGGGTTTTATTTCAGTACATTGGTATCGTGGTGATACATTTAATGGTTTTGTAAAAAAATGTGGGTTTCAAACACTCTGCAACACTTTTTCAAGTACCAGGTTGGTGGTGCCTTTGTCAGTGGGGTTCACATGCATATTCATGCATCTCACTTCATACAATCACGAATTATTTCAGTTGATATATTCACAAGTTACAAGCTAATATCTACTGACCAGTATCTGTCAGCCTCTTGACAATCTGTGCCACGGTGGACCTCTTCTGGCCGATGGCAACATAAATACAATACAGCTTCTTCTTTTCATCATCACCATCGTTGAACCTCTTCTGGTTGATGATTGTGTCGATAGCCAGAGCAGTTTTACTGGAAAACAACATGACCACGTGTAATGAAAGTACTCTAACAAGAATTACATCACCTATCTGAATGGGACACACACACTTTACTTCACTCTATTGACAAAAACAATGTTCAGTTACAGTGGAACAGCACCATAACGAGTATGAGTTAGAGACAGTCTGTAGGTGAAATACAGATACAGCCACGATAAGAGAGAAAAATGTTATGCTTATCACCATCAGTCAATTCATCAGCAGACATATTGTTTACATTTCAGCAGACATATTGTTTACATTTTGAAGGAGCACAAAAAAAATTCTGTTTTAGGAAATAAAAGTTCCTGCAACCACAAAATAAACGACAAAAAATTAATAGTCCTCAATTACCAATAATCACCACTAGTGATGGGACAACCTGTTCATTGATTCCTTGGAACCACAGATTCTTAAAAGAACCGACATGATTATAACTTCGGTTCTCTGTCAGTTAACCTTACCTTGTTTATTAGATAGTTTCACATTTGTATTAAAGTCGTAGTGTACTCTTACTTTCAGCACTAAATGAGGTCTAAACATTCGCAATCATACCATCGTAATATACTAAAATGGCCCCTTCGTGAGAAATTAACACAACATTGTAAACAAAGTAAAAGTGCAGTGTTGGCCTCCCATGTAGTCTGTACGGTCAGAGGATTCAGTACGACAAATGATACCACAAACATTGTCGTAAATTGGTATTTGATGATATTTGAAACTTTTTAAAACAGATTTTGTAGTGTGGTAATCTGTTCCTGTACTATACAGAGCACAATTATTTCTCACTCGCTACACAAAAGAATATGTTTTCTTTACGACTTGCTAAATGTGTGTTGGCCAACCTATGGTATACACAACAATTCAATGTTTTCTTGCTATGAGGCATCCTTTTTTGAAACAAATAATGTTAATGTGACATGGAAAGTGTTTCAATATTGCAAAGACTTCGCTATATATACAATACCACACCCCCTAAAATAAATTTTGTGGGTCCGAGGCTGGAATTTAAATTGAAATTCATCGCAGAAGGGTACATAAGTTTTTGTCTTGGCAACACTGCACTGTTTTCGATACTTCTATTTACTACTCAATCAAAAACTCGTTACTTTATACTATTTACAATTTTCCGGGACCTTCAGGAGAAAGCACGTAGGTCATGAAGAAGGAATAGTTACTACAGTTCTTTACTCGTTACTAGAAGTTTCTATAGGTAGAGTGGAGGTAACTTTCGTTACAAGTTACTAAAAGTCCAGCAGTTAATGAAGTTATGGCCTTATGTCAACGAGCATAATAATTCTTATGCAAAGCACTCAATACATAATTGCTGTTCAATATAATTTACAGTTAAATATCTATGTTCCAAAATAAAATATATTTATTGTACGGGTGGGACGATACCATGTTTTCGATACTCAAGAGTTAAGTAAAAAATTTCAATAAATCAATCGAACTTTTGCAAACCACATTTGGACTGTTAGACCAAATTTATGATGAAGTTTAAAATCAAAGAAAAATCATACAAAATAATATAACAGATGATGGAAAAAACTTTGAAATTTATATAACTCAGCATCTACGGTAGGCCCGCCAAGTGGTAAAATTATAAACATTCATATACTGAAAAAACACACCAGGCATGTCAATTTTTGAACTAAGAAAGTTTAAAAATTTTTATTCAGAAAAACAAGCATAAAATTTTTTCTGGATTAATAAATGTGGGAATTGTTTATCGCCAGGTAGAAAACAATAGAAATTCTGCTACCGAAAGTAAGATAAATTTATAATAGTTTTTCATTTGACGTTTTCAGAGATTATGCAAACACAAAACACACAAAATAAATATGAAATGCCAGTTGTGTTAAGACAAACTGCACGTAAAAGTCAAAATATGTACTTGCATTCAGCACACCAACATAATACTAAATTTTGACATTTATAGAAACTTAACACAGCCACAATGTATCCTTGCGCTACAGCTGCTTTGTATACGAATAAAACACTAGTGCAAACAAATGCTATGATCAATGTAGGTTACCATTCCAACCTACCATATTTTTGTTGGGCAGTCATACTGCTAGGGCTCCATTACTTTTATTGCCAACAAATTGGATGGGGTTGGGAGAGGCTTTAGTATAACGTCTTTCACGAGATGACATTGTTTTACACCTTTTCTTACGAGACTATCATTTTTAATAACATATTGTTTTAATGGAAAGGAAATTTGCTTATATGAAGGAAATATTCAAATTATTATATAACCTGTCAAGTATCAATATCACAGAAAAAAAATTGCTGTAAACCTGTAGTTCCTACCAATTCAAACATTAAACACATTCGGGACGAAAATCTTTTTGACAACGTTCACTTTACTTACAATAAACGTGTTCTTTACCACTGCTAAACACAGTTGAATTCGTGGTTTTTTAGGCCACACACAATTCAAACTAGAAGTCTAATAACCATTTCAAAATACTTTATTTACAATCCACTATGACTTACTGTTCGTAATTCCTATTTGCGACTCCTGAATATATGTTCTGTTGCAATCCTTTCTATACATTTCTCTGCCATTGATACAAAATAATTAGTTCAATAATTTAATAATACGACACTTCACAGGCTTTCCAAAACTAGTAAACCACAGAATGACAGTAAATGGTGCCACTTCAGGACAACAGGGAAAATGGTAGACCCAGCAATATACACGTGCAGATAAAAAGTATCAATATGGACGTCGCAATACTCTATATGGCCCCGTATTGAGCTATCGAATGTCCCATCTCTAATAATTTTGGTAACTTCCTTTAATTTCATGAAAAACTTTTCAGCGAGTTAAGCAAATAAGATTTAACAAGATAAAATATGGACAAGCATAATGATATTTTATCAGTAAACAATCACATTTAAATAATAATCTGAACAACCAATGTCATAATTATCAATATAAAATTACCCCCCCCCCAAACCAAAACCCCTTTTCGCTCATGCAGGGACCCAATGGCTGTTTCCCCCGACCCTAATTCCCTGTGATTATGAGCTGCGCCGAGAAGGCACTCATTACATCATTACTTTCTACTATGCAAGTCTGCTTGAGCCTGGACGATACGTACCTGTAAAAGCTTCCTGAATAGTTACTTATGTAAAGAGTATTTCCAAAAATTGATACTCGTTACTTATGATCTTGCATGGTATAAACTACAAAATTAACGAGTAGTCACTTTCTGCCCATCACTAGTGTGGAATAATTTCAAGGTTGAGACTAACAATGTCAAATATGAGATTCACAATTAATGTGGTGCAAGACTCGCGAGGCTCATCAAAAGCAAGTCTAACCTAAAAAAAAAAAAACATGTTAACATGCAATACAAACACATTGTCCTGAAAAAACTTTCTACTCCCAGTGTTCCAGTTTTGGCATTAATCCTGAGACTAAAACAAAATCCTGTAGCATCTTAAGAAATTATTGTTTTATGTCACATAGTTGCTTCTTATGAAGAATTTGATGTATTTTTACACATTCAAAAGGCATGCAGAGTTGGCCAGTAGATTTCTTCGATTTATCACCACAAACTAAAAAAAATACTTTACTTTTCAACACGCGTGTTTACAGCCAAAGATACCACGAGTGCAAGTGATGATGCGTCACTGAGTTAACATTCCAGTGCACGGCCCTGCAAAAGTTTATTTACTCATTAGGAAACCCCACCGTTTAGTGTTCACATCTATCAAGCACCATGTTATCTATGGAATTTGCACAAATTAGCTCACCGAGTTTGTTTATATTTGTAGAATAGTCAAGTTTTAATCAACAATTCTTTATTTTTTACAAAGCGACACGGTAGTGAAAAATGTGTTTATATGCATTTACTTATGTAGAATAGATTTGTAAACTGAATTATCATGTATTTTAATCTTGTATTCTTCCAGCTAACTATTTTTTTCATATATACACACTGTAAATATTAGTGATGGGCAGATACTGATTAACCAGCCGATACCAGGACCATCACATTGGCGCCATCTGAACATTATTTGCAGATAATTCACCAATTATTAGCACTAATTAATGTAATGCAATGTTAAATAACCTGGCATGCTACATCTCATAACGCATTAACTTACAGCATCCATCAATCAGATATTCTGTCCTAAATCCAAAATATATTCGGAACAATTGTTTTTCGAGGACTTGTTCCCGTTGTTTACATTTTACTTTATTTCCTGTTGTACACATGACAAAGATTGTGTACATCATTTGTTTTTTGACACTATGTGAATGCAAAATAACGCTGTTAACAGACAACTGGTGCTATCAATAGTATTGTTTACATCCCGGAAGAGTTTTTTTTGTTATATTTTCTTATGATTTTACTGCTTTTATTGCATTTGTAGGTTGGCAATGAGAAAGCAACTATATTCTTATTATTTTTATGCATTTACTGCACTCAGATTGCCAGCAATGAAAACGAATAGCCCATTCTATGACACTGTTGTTATTGAAAACAGAAAGTGAAAACAAATGCACTAGATTTTGATGAGCGCAGTTCTTATTGGAAACTGTAGGCTATGGTTTTGGTTGGAGCGTTAAAGGTCTGAATAAGACTCAGCAAGTAATAATTGACAAAAATTGTCGCAAACATATCAGTTCTTATTTTAACAAAGAGATTGAGTATGGCTCTGTCAAAGAAGGAATACTAAGCAAAAATATTAGTAGCATTAATAATAATAATAATAATTTAAAAAAAAAAGCTAAATTTCAAGTAAATATTTAATACTAAATTTATTTCAATAGTTTCTTTTTAATGACATCTTTAGGCTGTTGATTTAAACAAATACGCATTTTGAGGATATATATGGCATTTCTCAGATCTGAAATCCAAGTTCGCATACGATTGCCTGAAGTTAATAAACTCAGTTTGTAATGAATACTGTATTGTCTGGTTACAGTGTTTGCTTGACTGTTAAAGTCACTTAACTGCCCATTTAAATAGTCTATTTTACCACTTATTATTAAAATTAGTGTTGTATTTCATTTTTATGATGCAGTGTTTAAATTTAAGTAATAAAAAGATTTCCAAATATTGGAAATTATGATTGTGCACATCAAAACTGGTATCGGAAAAATGTGGTATCAGTCCATCTAGTAAATATTGTATTTTGTTTTTTTAGTTTAACTATATTCACAGATAATGTACAGCTCTTACTATACTAAACATAAAGTTTAATACGGTTAGAAGTAGTTTTATTGATGTACATGCCAAACCGCTTCTACTGGAATCCCACATGTATGGACATTTTTTGGCAGTCCCCTGAATAACTAAGTCGGTAGATAGGGTAGACTGTAAATTACTTAAGACACTTTTCATTTCATTATCGATAGAGGAATCAGTTGTTAGCATACAGATGCAGTATGTTGCATTCATAACATACTGCATCTGTGATTGCACTACATGATTCGAAGCACGTGTGTTTACGGACGTCCATTGTAATTAAATTTGTGTTAAGCACACAAATTTTTCTACCAGAAATGGAAAAATACGAAAGTTCCATAGTAGGTGTCATGAATTTATAAAGAAAATAGCAGTGCACTGAAAACATCAAGGCAATATTTTAAAACAAATTTAAGGTTGCATGTTTTATCCTGCCCATCCTATTTATTTATTTATTATAAGGGATTTTCATATTAAATTAAAGTTGAAGCAAGTATTTTTCAGAAGTGCCCTAAACCCAGAGGATTAATTCGTAGCACAACAACTAAGCGTATAAAAGTACAAAACAATACGTTTCTAGCTCAAATCTAAATTTTAACAGTCATTATTCTATGATTATTTATTTTTAATAGAATAAGTCATTATAGAATGTTATTCTTTAGGTCGCAAACTTTGTTACCTAATCTAAAATATTGCTCCTGAATTATCTCAAATTCCAGTGGCAAATTTAAGTTTCCCGCCTGAACTTTTCTCGATGGCAAAATATCATTCCCATACACCATTACCATACCTGCCAACTTTTCAAATCCTCAGACAGTAAAATATTTTGAAAATGTATAATGTAAACTAAATGCGCCATTTTTTTTCTTCTTCAAAAACCTACAGTACTTATAAAATTTCTTCAACACAGGCCTATATTCTTACATGTTAATTTAACATATTAACCCTAAATTACAAAATAAATACGAAGTAGAATTTAAAATCCTTATGGTCAAAACTTCATTACACCTGCAGAAAACTCAGTTTCCACAATTACAGGTTAACTATGTAAGAATGGGGGTACAAAAATCTGAACTTCAGAGGGAACGTCTTTGCAAAAGAACGTGAAAAATTGCCGTTGTTTACTGAAAAACTGTTGAATAATATGTTTTATTATAATTTTAAAAAACTTTGCAGCATGCTGTATTATGAGAAGTAATTTTAATATACCTAATGTAAGCAGACACTGGAAGACAAAGTCAACTAACTTCTGTTTAGTAATTAATGTAAGATTATACCTAAATTGGCATTCCAACATGGTGTATTTTTGTAATTGGCAACTTAACTTTGTTGGGGTTCTGTTTATTTTATTTTCAAGGGAAAAAAGGATACAGTAATGGTTAAGGGCTTTAGTTTAACATCATTCTTGAGACTGCATTGTTTTGATGTTCTTACGAATGTGTGAAATTTTGAGTTCCATATTGTTTTGAATGGATGAGTGAAAAATTCTACTCGTATGGAAATAACATTTAAATTATTGTAACTTCGGAAATTTTAACTTCAATGAAAAAACAAAACGTGATACATGTCGCTGTTTGTATTCGTACAGATACAAAAATACACACACTTTCATCGAAGTTAACTATACACTTGAATTTGCACTTAGACAAATAAATTATTCACGCACTACAAAAGTGTTGAAGTGTGGCTTCTTCAAGCCACGTATATTTCAATAATTATAGTAACTGTTTACAAATACAATATATACAAAACACGCAAACTTACTGTAAGTCAAATTGGCATCCTCTTAAACACGTCTTTTTCTGATTTGTATCATCTTGAACACGTGTTTTTTATGGTAATCATTGCAAGTTTACTCTAATAAAAACATGTCTGTTCCTCACAAGAATTAAAATAATTTAAACCATAAATGTAGAAAGCATAATTCACGTGGTTGAAAATCCCTTTTCAAACAGGCCTTGTACAGCATTGTACAAGGCCCGTTTGCACTTAAAACTAAAGCACTTAGCACACAAAAACACAGCAAAACATGAACTTCTCCCCTTTAAGACTTTAATATGCATGGAAATTCTTCTGCATACTCTTTCCTAAAAATCAGAGAATAGGCTTTCTTAAGTTTTCCAGTCATTTTGCAAATTATTACACAACACGATAATGTAAAAATATGGAACTACTACATGAACATCATGGCCGACCAGTAAACACATGCAAAATGTGTGATGCAAAGGAGAGATGTCATTCAAGAAGAGTTCACAAAAATTAGATTTCAGCACTGTCTGCAACTTCAATCAGCCAATAATAAACCGTGATTACCTACCAGACTCTTTGTTACAGTGATGCATCTCATCATGCTATCTCTGGCGATCACATGAAAAAATTGTAAACAAAAGTGTTACGATGAACCAAACCCGTAAAACTTGAACCTTTTTCCGTAAACACACTATAAATTCAGCACATTTTACTGGCAAACCATAAAAGTCGGCAGGTATGCACTATACCTTCGCATGTAAATCCATTTAGGCCTCTTTAAATAAGATTTTTGTGTATACAGCGATAGTTATAATGCAATAATTAAAACACAGTAGATGTAAGCGTGATGTTTAAATATGTAGGGCCTGTGTAAAATGCTAAGATATGTAACTTGGGTATCAAAATTTTTGGTAGATTCTGCAATTTTGTAATTTAAAATCTCTTTCCCCCCCTAAAACGTTTTCCACAATAAGTTTTTAGCATGCAGTCCTTTGAAAAACCACTGAACAGAGTTCTACTGTATATTGATTTATTTCAATACACGTGTATTTTCAATAAGTGCCGGAAAGTCAGCGAAGTGCAGTATTTTTTAAATAATTCAGCCAATTATTTTCTATCGATGGCAGAGAAACGTGTAGTAAGGATTGCAACAGAACATGAATTCAAGAGTTGCAAATAGGAATTACGAACAGTAAGTCAGTGTGTATTGGAAATGCATTTTGAAACAGTTAATAGAATGTTTGAAATGTACGTCGCCTAGAAAACCACAATTTCAACTATTTTACAGTGTAAAATAACATGTCTATTGTATTGAAAACAAACTTCGCCAAAATATTTACATCCCGAATGTCTTTAATATTCAAATTGGTACGAACTACATATTTATCCTGTTTTCTTTCAGCGAGGTTAAAACTTTACAGGCTATATAATAATTTGAATGATTCTTTCATACGGGCAAATTTTCGACCTGTCAAACACATGTAATTAAAAATTATAGTCTTTTAAGAAGAGGTGTGAAACAACGTTGTCTCATGAAAGACATGTCTCCCGGAATCAAATCCACTGAAAACCAAATGACATAGCCTCTCAGCAGTATTACTCAACAATTACAAAAATTAGGTAGGTTGGAATGGTAACTTGCATTGATCATAGAATTTGTTTACACTCATTGTTTTATTCATAGATATAGCAAATGTGGTGCAAGAAAAACATCGTGGCCACGTTACTTTTCTAGAACTGTCTAAATTTGGTGTACTTAAATTCAGTATTCTGAAAGCAAGTACATATTTTTATTTTTTGTGCCATTTGTGTTTAGCATCCAGTATTTCATATTTATTTTGTGTGTGTACAATCTGTGAAAACGACCAACACAAAACAACTTTAACTGAATAATTTATCTTCACACAAACACACACCCATATAAATATGAGGGAGGGAGGGGGGGGAGTAGGGAGGGGGGGGGAGTAAGGGAGGGGGGGGGAGTAGGGAGGGAGAGGGAGGGGGAGGGGGGGGGGGGGGGGGGGGGGGGGGAGGAGGGGGGGAGGGGGGGGGGGGGGGGGGGGGGGTGAGGAGGGGGGAGGGGGGGGGGGGGGGGAGGGGGAGGGGGGGGGGAGGAGGGAGGGAGGGAGGGAGGGGGGAGGGAGGGAGGGAGGGAGGGGGGAGGGAGGGAGGGAGGGAGGGAGGGGGGAGGGAGGGAGGGAGGGAGGGAGGGAGGGAGGGAGGGGAGGGAGGGAGGGAGGGGAGGGAGGGAGGGAGGGAGGGAGGGAGGGAGGGAGGGGAGGGAGGGAGGGAGGGAGGGAGGGAGGGAGGGAGGAGGGAGGGAGGGAGGGAGGGAGGGGGGGGAGGGGGGGGAGGGAGGGGGGAGGAGGGAGGAGGGGGGGGAGGGGGGGAGGGGGGAGGGGGGGGGGAGGGGGGGAGGGGAGGAGGGGGGAGGAGGGGAGGGGGGAGGGGGGGAGGGGGGGAGGGGGGGAGGGGGGGAGGGGGGGGGGGGGAGGGGAGGAGGGGGGGGAGGGGAGGAGGGGAGGAGGGGAGGGGGGAGGAGGGGAGCAGGCTGATTTATAGCTGAATGTAATTTCAATTTTATAATGTGCCTCTAAATCAGCAGGAATTTTCTAAGGATGCCTTGAAAAGTGTATAGTTGCCATATGCAAATGCACTCTGCGAAAATGTTGCAATTCTCAGTGAAATGTATTTTGAAGGATGAACATCGTTTCAGTGTGTGTATGTAATTATGAATAAGAAAATGTCTGAAATGCTATACACCCTTGTGCAGCTGTGAACAAATGTTTTATAGTTTGGGACAAGCAAGTACATAACATGACGGACACGTTCGTTATATTAAGGGTGTGTACAAATGATGTGTGTTTAACTCACGACGACCCTGAATTAAGATGACCCCTTACTAAAAAAAATATTTAAACCTGAATTCAAGATTACCACTGTGAAGTACTGAAAATTATTTAGGTCGAAAGTGTTTTTGCATGAATTTATGACAAACCCTTCAAAAAGAAATGCTGTTATAGGAATGATATATTTCATTTACTTTTACAGAAAAGCTAATCACAAGGAAATAGGTGTCTAACCTGGCTGTATTGTAGCAGCATCTTTCTTACAATGTAAATTTTTGTGGGCGTTATATTTGTGATTAACCATTTTGCTCCCAAGCAAAGTGCTTCCTCATTGCAGCCATTTGCAAATTAATCGGATTAGGATTAGCCATTATTTCACAATATCTATTTTTAGACCACACCCATCAACATGTCATTCGCCTAGTGAATTAGAACCCGCCTGCCCCAACTAAAGCGTTATATGTCTCTGGTCAACATCAGATAAGGGGACCCTTATCAAAGTTGACAGGTAAAGTCTCAGCACTACAAAATTACAACAAACTATAGGAGAGACTGTATTTAAGCATGAAAAGCATTTGTGAAAATCCTCTTGTCTCATGACATGCCAATTTGCTTCCTGAGTAAAAAATTACGAATAGAAGCTGGTAGTAATGTCGAGACTGAAATAATGCTTATTAACCACGAAAACTTCTTAAAAGGGTGAAATTACACATGTGTGTATAGGCAAGGTGCAAAATCATTCAACTTATGTAACAGGAAAACTAAGTGGAAACTCCTTAACAGGGTTTCACTGTATTTACAAATAATACTTTTCCTAAAATTCTAAATCTTAATATATTTACTAGCTAAATTTATACAGATAACATACAGCTCTTACTATAGTCAACATTAAGTTTTATAAGACTAGAAGTTGTATTTTATTTATGCACACGTCAGAAACAGCATCTACTGAAATCCTGTATGTATGGACTTTTTTGGTAGTCCCCTGAATGATACACTTAAGTTGAATAATTGTGGACAGTGTTTATTTGCACATGTTTAATTGGACCCTTTTAAGTAGTTTTCCTGGTTAATAAGTATTATTTTTCCAGTCTCTTCCAACCAGTGGCATTGTCTCGCATGATTCCCACATGCGAGATTCCTGGAGCGGCCCTGCCAGGAATCTAACTCAATTTTACTAGGTGGCAGGTGAGTCGACACCACCGTAGCCCCAATCTGCTTAGTGAATAATGTTAATACAGTACACTCCTGCTTATTTGTGCTTCGCTTAACCAGCTTTCGGCTTATCCTTGCAGCTTTTTGACTTTTCTCAAAGTCTACTTTAACTTCTGTGGCAAGGCGATACTGTAACACATGTCGTTTATAAACCATTTTATGAGTAGTCTCAAAATTGACAGACAATGTAACCAACCTAGACACTATGTAAACAGTAAATGCTCTTGCCGTATTGTATCAGCTGATGAACTGCTACAGGATCCGTGTTGTTAGGTTGGCTATTTTGATGATGTCTTTGTAAGAAAATAGTACTCGGAACTGAAAGTTGTAATAAATTTTTTTTAAATATACTTACAACATTTATGGTTTAAATTATTTTTCTAAAGCAATATTAAATTTTCTTGGCTATTAGTAATGGGACTTTAAAAACATATTCAGCATTTATGAAGAGTATGTAGACACACACAAACAGTAAACGTTTCCAGTCAATGGCAAGCCATGTTTATGTTTCCAGCCCGGTGGAGGAAGTTGTGCAAGCACATTTCTTCTCATCGCGTTTATTATACGAATATCTTATTGGCGTTGGTAGTTAATTATTTTTTATTTGCTTTCTCCAAACATAGTTGGTTGTAGTGCGTTTCTTTGAGTGCAATGTAATATTAACCGGCACGTCGTTAAACTGCTCGTTCTGCCATTTTCCTAACCGCCTTCCACAATTAAGTGACATGAATATAATTTCCTTATATAAGTTTGTGTTTGTTTGTATAGGAGACGTGCGCAATGTTGATTTTAATGAATGATTTTGCAAATAAATTATTTAATGCTAGTGACGAACGTGATTTTAGTAATATAAACTCGCAAGGATTGCCATACAAAAACATGTGTTCAAGAGGTTACAACAGCAAGTTTGTGTGTTATGTAAATGTATTTGTAAACCGTTAATATAATTATTGAAATGCACGTGGCTTGAAAAATGCCACACTTTTGTAGTAAGTGAACAATATTTGTCCGCCTACATCGCAAATTCTAGTGAAAGGTTAACCTTCGGTCAAAGTGTGTCCGTGTATATATTACTGCATCTGTACGAATACGAACAGAGACATAATGTTATAATTTTTTAAGTTAAATGTTATTTCCATACGAGCAAAATTTTCCACTGCTCCATCAAAACAATATGCCACACACTAGTGCCGAAATCACATAGCCCCAACCAACACAGCACGAAACGACCAAAAAAGCAACCATGACATTTCAACTTGACTACTTGAATTTACAGCACAACAGACACCATGCTCCCGGCATTTAACCCAACTATTTAGAATGTGTTGATAGGCTACGTTAGTCTTAAAGGTGGCGAACAAGAGGGAAATTTGCAATACATAATGGTATCGCTAATACATACAAAAGTAAAATTATTTTTAAGAGTTAGGTAGAGTAGTTATCAATTTAATTTTCTTATAGGCTGCGTATTTACCATTGTAGAGAAAGCTTACAATACAATTCCATTTTGCAATATTTCACATTCTTGTGTCGTGTCGCAAGACACTACGAAAAATAGATATAATTTCTAATCCAAAATTGCTGGTGGGACGGCGATCTATGTAGTATTTCATTGGCTGTTGGCCGTCAACGTTGGTATTTGGTGTCTGTGGAAACCATGCTAAATTTTTATGTTTACAAGAACTTTCCTCAGGTAAGTGTGACTAGATTAGTTGTCATTAATACCTTATGAGTACCGTATATTAAAAAACAGTAAAATATCTATTTATTTGACAGTCAAAATACAATTTCATTTTCGTGCACCCTGGCTACAAATTACTTGCAAGGTAAAAAAATTAAATCAATTTATAGACATTACATGGGCTGTTAGTCATTTAGTTTAAATATTTATAAACAAAAAAAAAATTGGATTGTTGCCAACCTGCAACTGTTTGAACCGCCCTTCACAGCCTCTAAAGTCATTTGGGAGGAGGTACATGTTTGTTTACAAATACTGGCAGTCACATGTGTGCAAACCGTCACCTTCAATGACAGTTCAGCTGTGGTGGAAGGATACCTAGCCACCCAGATGCAATTGGCACTACTATCCTAGAACTGTCAAATTTGAGACCACTTATATTAAATGGACTATAACAAGCAGCGGTACCATTACGTCTATTGTTGTGCCGCTTAAGCTGATTCTTATCTCTCTAGTAAAATGTCAGCCTGTCGCAGAGGCATGTGCGAGTCATCCATTTCAGCTCGTGAAGCACGTATCAGACTGCCTGGAGGGCGTGTCCAAAATGGCAGATTTTGTTGACAAAATAATCACCTGAACCAATTTTTTTTATACAAAAATGCTGATGTATCCTGTAATTTGGTATTTCGTATTTTCTATCTAGCAGCCGATGTTAGCAAAAATACAAAATTACACCTTGCCAGTTTATCAACCGCCAGCCCGGATCATTGTTTACGTTGTAGTGATATTTTCTCAATGCCAACAAAGCGTGAAAGGGCAATTTAAACTATCCAAATGAGTTAGAAAACACCTTATGAGCATGGCGTGTTAACAAAAACTGTCCCAGGGGAAAAAAGAGAGGGGGAGAGAGAGATAGGGGAAAGAGAGGGGGAGAGAGAGATAGGGGAAAGAGAGGGGGAGAGAGAGATAGGGGAAAGAGAGGGGGAGAGAGAGATAGGGGAAAGAGAGGGGGAGAGAGAGATAGGGGAAAGAGAGGGGGAGAGAGAGATAGGGGAAAGAGAGGGGGAGAGAGAGATAGGGGAAAGAGAGGGGGAGAGAGAGATAGGGGAAAGAGAGGGGGAGAGAGAGATAGGGGAAAGAGAGGGGGAGAGAGAGATGGGGGAAAGAGAGGGGGGAGAGAGATGGGGGAAAGAGAGGGGGGAGAGAGATGGGGGAAAGAGAGGGGGGAGAGAGATGGGGGAAAGAGAGGGGGGAGAGAGATGGGGGAAAGAGAGGGGGGAGAGAGATGGGGGAAAGAGAGGGGGGAGAGAGATAGGGGGGAGAGAGAGGGGGAGAGAGAGGGGGGGAAAGAGAGGGGGGAGAGAGAGGGGGGAAAGAGAGGGGGGAGAGAGATAGGGGGGAAAGAGAGGGGGGAAAGAGAGGGGGAGAGAGAGATAGGGGAAAGAGAGGGAGGGAGAGAGATAGGGGAAATAGAGGGGGGAGAGAGAGATAGGGGAAAGAGAGGGGGAGAGGGATGGGGAGAGAAGATAGGGGAGAGAGAGAGATAGGGAGAGAGAGAGAGTAGTGGAGAGAGAGAGATAGGGGAAAGAGAGGCGGGAGGGGGCAAGATAGGGGAAAGAGAGGAGGGAGGGGGCAAGATAGGGGAAAGAGAGGAGGGAGGGGGCAAGATAGGAGAAAGAGAGGAGGGAGGGGGAGAGAGGATAAAGAGCGAGGAGGGATGGGGATAGAGGATAAAGAGGGGAGGGAGAGCAGGGGGGAAGAGGGGGAAGAGGGTGGAGAGGGGGGGAGAGCGGGGGTGAGATTGGGGAGAGGCAGAGAGAGGGAGGAGGGAGGGGGGGAAAGGGAAGGGAGGGAGGGGGGGAAAGGGAAGGGATGGAGGGGGGGCTAGGGAGAAGGGGGGGGGAAGGGAGAGAATTCTTTCAATAAAGGTAGGGTTTAACTTTTCTTACAAGATTCCATATAAAGTGTTAAAAATTTTACAAAAACAGTAATATTTCCCAAGTTTAAAACTTATGTGTGTGTAAGATCAGTAAAATTTAAATAAGCTCCTAGTAATAGAGATTGTACTTTATTGATTAAATGGCAGGTTGCCTCTTTCAAAGTCACTTTGTAGTCTTTATTGCATTGCATTCTAAACTTTCAACTAACTCTGCCATTCAAATGAAAGGGCTTGCATGACGCGTTGAGAAAGCGACACACACAACTACACACAGCTTATCTATGTCGCCCAACCAACGCGCCGGCATAGGCTGTGTATACTCGTGCAGTCAATTAACTATACTCGGTGCAACATAAATATCAGTTTAAGTACCGCGTACTTTAAATTCTGCATATAAAGTGAGTGATTTATGTTTGCTTTGCAATGTATAATAGAATTTGTTTTACCATGATTTTCGGAGTCAACATCACTGTTCCATTAATAATAAAAATGTGTAAATTAGATTATCCGGGTTTTTTAAGTAGAAATTCGCATATTTGTATTTTCTCCAGCCCTGATTAACACGGTTAATAGGGAGTTTGCGGTATGTAATTTAAATACAGTAGAACCCCTATTTTACACTTTTGTATGGACTTTTTATAAATGCTCTATGATACAGGAAAGTGCAAGAGAAGGAAAATGGTACAATTAAAATATTTTGCTTGGATAACTGATTAGAACTGGATTCTACACAGAGAGCTCATTTAAAAAATGGTACAATTCAACATAAATCAAGAACTTGCCTAATAAAATAAGTGAATCAGAACAGAAGCTGTGTCCAGATGAAAAAACACTACTTCACTGAATATATACAACTAATATGGGCAATAACAATTTTTTTCCTACACATACAGTAGACCCGTTATAGCGAGATGTCACGGTTCCAGGTTCAATCCTCGCTATAAGTGTATCCTCGCTAACCCCAAATTAGACCGATTTTGATCTCCAGTAGGGCCTAATAATAAAAATTGTCCTAAAATTGATTTTAAATAAAAATATCCTATTCTATTACATGAAAACTAATTGCATGAAAATGAGCGGAAAATCTGACCGTACCACGTATAGCCGCTCTGCCTGCAATCAATTGCTCGGCCTATGCAGTATTTCCCGCTATCACTTACTCGGCCACCAAAGCAGTGCCCTGCAAGCGATAACTCGCCCCACAGCTCCACACGACCGCCTCAAACCAAATACCCGTATTTACTAGCATTATTCTCACACCTATTTTACAGGATTTTAGTGCAAAAACTTAGGATGAGTGAATTATGCAAGGAATCGCCAAGACACATGCATGTAAACATTAAAATGGTATCTACTGTAGGTAATCCCTTGCCAATAGCGAGGATTACGCTTTTTAAAAACACAAGACTTCATTTATTGATAATAGGTATGAAGATACAAATCAAAATTAAATCACGCATGTACTGCAGCTAGTAGCGAAAACATCGCCGTGTGCATGTAGTTGGGCGAGCGCCTAGATCTTTGGGCGGGGCAGCTGTCGGTCGGTAGCTACAGAATTATTCTGGCTGGATGGTAGCCGCCCGCCACTGTCGCCGTTACAGGTTTGGTTCACTTAGTAATAGTGGCACGGTATTGGGAAAACATGACAAGCACGTTAAACTAAGAAAAAAAAAACAAATCTTCGCCCCGCTTCTCTATTGCCGTGTTCCTCTGCATACACAATTACCTGAAGTTTAAATGCAGCAGTTTGACTGGCATATTTACCCATTGTGCATTCATACTAAACAAAAATTAATATAAATGTAAACTATTAACTTTGCATTAAAAAAACACCCGCATACAAATAAACTGCGCGACTAACTGTATTTAGATGTTTGCAGTGCGGGTATGGCAGCCAGAAATCTATAAGGAGACCAGCGACCTTGAAGTGTCGGCAACCTGGCGCGGTCAAACAAAGCACGCGCATTGGGCCCGTTAGCATTACATGCCTCGTTAAGAGAAATATGCTGCGCGAATTGTGCCAGTGCGAGAATTATACCAGTAAATACGGTAGTCACAGGAAAATTATACGTTTTCAACTAACAAAATATGTATGGTGCAAAACTTACTCAATACGAGTAAAAATTAAAGAAAACTTTATAAAATGGATTGAAATTATGTTCGTTATAGCACAGCGATACTATGTAGTAGTAGTAGTTTTGTCTCTATCTTTAATTGGTATGCCAGAGTATGGGGGGAAAAAAACCAGTGAAAATCTGTTAAGTAGCTGTATTCTATTCCAGCTATCACTTGGACTGTTAAGTTTAAATGAAATTTGTTTCAATTTAACAATAACGTTCGACCCACATGTCAAATTGTTTGAAACCAAACACCGTTAACAGTACAATGATCATGAACGACTACGTAAAAGCAGAAATGATTAAGTGCGCCTTACACTTTCACGAGCCATGCTGCAAGCCTGCGCCACACAATTTCGCAGTAGATGTTTCAACTTCTTGTAAAATTACAATTTTACATGGAATATTTTTGCGGGGCGAGAGAGAGTGGAGTTACGGAATAGATAACAAAAGCACGCTTCACACGGTTACAAGTCCCACAGCAAGCCTGCTTCATACGATCTCGCAGTACAGTTTCCCCTCTTAAAATTACAATTTTTCATGGAATATTTACAAGATTTTTTTGACGGTTCCTCAAAAATACCTCGTTATACCAGTGTTCTCGCAGTTACCGTGCTTGCTACAACAGGATTCTACTGTAATAAACAAAATTGTACATTACAGACAACTTTTTGGTAAAGAAATCTGAAATTTTTGTTTCGTTACCTTTTCTGCCTACATGTTCCAGTTTGTATAAATGACTGAACACATCTTCACTGCCACTAATGCTGTTGAAATAAAGCCCAATATGGATTCATATATAGTGCTCTCTTTTCTTTTCCAAAATAAAGGGAAAAGTTTTTAGAGTGGGAGCTATACATGGAAAAAAATAATTATGAATGTGTCAAGGTGTAAGAAAAAGTGGGGGGAGGGGGGTAGCAAACTGCCCAGAGATGTTTTAGATGGTAGCGGAACAGTCCATCCCATCTCTCGCTCTTACATCATCACTGCTCACCCTTCTCTCCCTTTATCTCATCACCTACTCCAGTTCACCTCTCCCCGTGACAATTGCTGCTAATGCTGTCTCTGTTTGGCTTATCCACATCCCTGTTGTGTCACATTCCAAGCATGGCAAAAAAGAAGACAGCTTGTCACTGTGCAAATGAAGCAAAAAGAAAAACGCAAGCCCGCTGCCTACCTGCATAAAAGCAAAGAGAAAAAAGAAATCCCGCCTGCTGCCGCAGTTGAAGTGTGTGATAAGATGCCAACGCGACACACCTAATAGTTTGACATCACCGTAGTTTTCTGTTGCTGCTCAACTGTGACAATTAAAAAAATGTAAAATGCAGGAACTTATATATATATATATATAAACCACTTCTAGGCGTTGGTGTGGTAAAATAAGTAAGTGTATTCCATAGTTGTAAGCTGCCTGAGCGCAAGTACTAACCCAGTCTGCCTGTCTCCAATGATGAGCTCCCGCTGTCCACGGCCAATAGGCACCAGAGAGTCCACGGCCTTGATGCCAGTCTGCATGGGCTCCCGCACAGAGATACGAGGAATGATGCCTGGGGCCTTGATGCCTACTCGCAGCCTGCAACCACACACCAACCACTCACCTCACTTCTTCCTTCACTTTGCCTACAATGACTCAGCCACTAATATGACGCTACGCCAATCCGAAGAAAGTACAGCAAGAAACTTTCTTACCACATTACTTCTATAAAATAACTCTTACATAAGCTTTTAACTTGGAATGCAGCTGTGAAGGTACTTTGTGAGATATAACCTACAAAAATTCTCTAAAAAGATAATCCTTTACTTCAACCACAAATGTTTAGCTAACAGAATGCAATTAAATTTCAAGGACTGTTCCATAATGTTCCAAAGTTGTTACGTTGTTAAGAGGTCGCACTACTGAACATATACCATATTCCTGAATAAGTTTATGAACCTTGACAAAACAGCAGAGGAAAAAAGAAATTTTGAAAAGGCATAGAATGACTAAATTTGTTGTTTTTTAAAACATGCAATAAGATCTTTTAGGCAGCTGTTCTTTTCAAAGCATTGTGAAGAATTGCAAACTGTGCTACCACTTTAAGGGCTGTGGACAAAACTGTCATGCTACAATACTACGTTTATAGACTGTTCACATGTAACTGAGCACGGTTGAAACCGAACTAAATTACACTGCCACTACCCGCCTACATTCTAATAGACACATCAGGCACGCACCCAGTAATGTTGGTAACAGAGGGACAGTAGTTATATGTTTTCACATCAAATTACATGTGTTTGGTAAACATTTGTGATTATGAATTAAGAGTACTCACTGTGTAGTACTAGACAGGTACACACAAAGTAGGACAGACGACACATTTTCCACACGGTTGCACAATCGTGGCGTTTCACTGGCTAAACCAGCTTCATCAGGCAGCGAGTTGTAGAACTCCAATATGGCCAGGTGGTGAACTAGGGTGCGGCAGGAAAATTGCCAGTATAGCTGATGAGTGTGGTACGAGCTGTGATTATCTTATGTTGAGCGAGTTCTGAGCTGTTGCTTGAAGGCGGTAGGGCTCTCACAACTCTGGTACTGTAGCAGAAATCAAAATGTTTGTTGTGTGATGCTGCATGTGCTGCAACTGGTTTGTCCTGTAGGTTATTGATGTGACCAGCTATGGCATGTTTGGTGCCTGCTAAGTGGTGATTCATTCTCTGCCTGAGTGTATTGGCATTGTAGCTGATAACAGATTTTGTGTGGCGCAGTTGTAGTTGCCTTGGATGGGATATGTACAACTATTGGGTCTGCTATTGAAAGAAGTTGAGGGTTGGTGGATGGCACAGGAGCCACAGCGTGTGTATTTACTGCAGGTGTGGGATCCATTGGGGGCGATAGTTTGGGTGGCATTTGCGGTGGGCTGCAGATTTAGACAAACCAGTTTGTTGCAGAGGTTAGGTGGTCTTTTGAACACCAATCTGGGCAGTTTGGAGAGTAGGTCTTGTGTTTGTGATGAGGAAATCAAAATTTTGTATCCAGAGTGGAAAAGGTTTCTGAGTTTACTTAGGTCTTGGGACTACCAGGGGTATATCAGAGTTGATGACCTTGGTTTGTGTCCTGGTATTATTTGAGATTGCTTGCTGAATCTGTGGACGAGGTGCCCGGGGTAGCCCGTTGAGGAATGCTCTGGCTATTTTTTACACTGTTTGTTGAAATCACTGTTGGTGAAGCAGATGTGTTTGGCTCTTGTGGCGAGACTGTAGGGTAGAGATTTTTTGGCATGATATGGGTGGTAGCTGTCAAAATGTAAGTACAGAAGGTGATGAGGGGGGAGGGGAGTGTGTGTGTGTGTTTTGGAGTAAGACCAGGTGATCTTTAGTGAACTGTGTGTATTTAAATTGGTTAGAAAGTGAATTAGGCTAGGCTGTCTTCAGTGGAAGGCCACATCATGAAGATGTCTATGATACAGTGTGGTTGGGTTGGTTGGTCACTAAGTAAGTTTTCTTCTAACATGCACATATAGCTGCAACTAACCTGAAGGCACTGAGAGTCTTCAAATCAGAAGTTGCTGTTGCTGAGAGGTAACCTGGCAAATTCAACAAGGAATGCTGTATGGAGGTCTTTGAGGTAATATTCAATGGCAGATAGTCTAGAGAGTGGGGGATGTAAGTATAGAGAGATGTAACATCTATGGTGACCATGTATGCATCTTGAGAAATGGGGCCCAAATGTCTCAAGCATTCCAGGAAGTTGCCAGCATCCTTGACGTATGATGAAAGCTGCTGTATACAAGGTTGAAGGTAGGCGCCTTCAAGTGCTGAGATTCAATCGCTGATACAATGTGACGTCCTGGAGGTGGACGTTTGTTGTGTATCTTCCGAGATTCAATCGCTGATACAATGTGACGTCCTGGAGGTGGACGTTTGTTGTGTATCTTCCGAAGCAGGTAGAGAACTGGTGAGTTGGGTATACTTGGGGTGAGCAGTTTAATTGAAGCTTCGGAGAGGGCTATGGCTGGGACACTAGGAATTGATTAATATTGTCGCAGAATCTGATGATCGGGTCTTCTCTCAGACATGTGTAGATGGATGTGTCCTAGAGTTGGTTTTCTGCTTCTGTAATGTAATATGTTTGGCTGAGGATCACTGTAGTTGTGCCCTTGTCAGCCGGCGGTATTATAATCTCTCGGTTGTTTTGTAGGTTTTTAATGGTTTTTCTTTCTGAAGAGGTTATGTTGCTAATAGTAGGTAATGAGATTGCAAAATCGGGGTCTGCAATGTTGACCAGGACGTATGTGATGAACTGCTCAAGTGGATGTGATAGTGGTAAAAATGGTGATGGGGGGTTCCCCCAAGTGGATGGGGGTGGAAACTTGGTCAAGGCTGGATCAATGGAGCTACTGTTATGGTTTTGCGTGGCGAGGTTGTCAAAAAAGACTCTGAAGTGGAGATTGTATATGAAGCTTAGGACATATTTAACAATGGCCAAGTGGTCAAAATGTTTTGGAGGGGGAGGAGACACCTTTTTATAGTATATTGTACTCTGCAACAGTGAGGTGATGGTTGGACAGGTTGAGTACATGTGATTTGCCTTTGTGGGATGGTTAGGTTGTTCCTCCGTTGTGGTTATGCATGGGAATGGTTTAGACAGAATTGGTGTGTGTGGGAAGGTTGAAGCAAGATAGGGTTATCGGAGAGGGGGAGATTGGGGGTTGGAGTGGTTGCTGTTTGAGACACAAGGTGGTAGGCAAGGTGCTGGTTTTCAAGGTTTCCATACACAGTTTGCTGAGCTTAATAAATTTGTTATGGTACCCACGTATGGCTTTTTCTATTGTAGCATGTAGAATTTTGTTGGCTTGGGCCAGAAGGTGATTTTATAAGAATAAGAAGATTCATGTTGGGCAGTAACAAGGTGCATGGTGATGAATGACAATTAAGAAACTGTTTGTAAATTAGGACTGTCATGGTTAGAAAATGCAGGATTAATAATGCTGAGGCTTGTGGTGGCATGGCAAAAATGGGCTGTTTTGAGGTTAGGGCTTCGAGACCTATAAGACAAACCAGTTGCAGCACATGCAGCATCACACAACAAAGATTTTGATTTCTGCTACAGTACCAGAGCTGTGAGATCCCTACCACCTTTAAGCAACAGCTCAGAACTCAGACGCTCACCAATTTATAACAAAATTCAGGCAGCTGCCAGGCCTCAAGATAATCACAGCTCCTACCACACTCATCAGCTATACTGGCAATTTTTCAGCCGCACCCTAGTTCACCACACGGCCACTAGGTTTACCACTAACAGCACGCTTTCACCGTACTGCAGTGTTCTACAACTGCCGCCTGATGAAGCTGACTTAGCCAGCAAAACGCCACAATTACGCAACTACACGTGGAAAATGTGTCTTCCTACTATGTGTGTGTACCTGTCAAGTACTACACTGTTGGGTTCTTGAATGCCTATCTTTTTATATAATTTTAATCCTACGTAAGTGTAAGCATTAGTAAGTTAGTAAAACATTCACTGTTCTAATATCACAGTTTCACTTGACCAATACCTGAATAAAGTGACCAGGTCCATGGCAATGTTAATTTTATATGAGGAGGGAAAATGCACCATGGAAATACAAACCCATCGTAAGAAGCAGTTTCAAAAGTGCTCAGTATACCATAAACAACCTGTAGTTAAATTTATAAAATGCTGTTATTAATTCTCGGAAAAATATTTTAAAAAGGCAATTACGTAAAGATTAAAATTATTCCTCAGAACTGCAGATTATCAGATTACCTTCAAATCCTTCTAAAAAACTTATTTAATATGCGATAAACCGAGCTGAGTTCCAAGCTATGCTACTTTCCAGCAGAATTGCTACATCTCTGCTCAAACAAAAAAATGCCAAGCTTGCAAACCTCTCTATAGTCTATCCGTGGTTTCGTCATACTTTTTTTTTAAATCAAACCTTTGAAAAATCACCCCATGTATGACGAAGTTATTTCCTATATATTTAGTGTATCACAAGCATTTTATACTTGTGTTAATATAAAGTACCTTATTTTTGGTAAAACTGAAGCGACTGATTTCATATCTATAAAATTGTATTATTCAATTTATGATTAATATGAAAAAAACCAAGGGGAGAAAATAGGAGTGTTGGTAATGCCTAGTAAGAAATATTCCTTATGCAGTATATTATTAAAGTAAGTGTTCACTAATATGGTGGACTGTCCTCTTTGGTGTAATTTTCTAGACTCGGTTAAGCTATGTTTGCATGAGACGGAGGAACATGCTTGAAGAACTTTAGCACAGCTTCAGAAAAATGTGGAGTAACCGTGGATGGACTATGACAGTAATATTCAAAATTGTAGGAGCTCCACAAATTGTGCATGCGTGGTGAAGGACCCACCTGCTGGTGCCCTTGAGTGGGCCCTTGCCATCAATGGGGTTGCCCAGGGCATCCACCACACGTCCAAGCAGGTCCTCTCCCACTGGCACGTCCACAATGGCTCCTGTCCTCTTCACTATGTCACCCTCCTTGATGAGCCTGTCGTTACCAAACACCACCACACCCACGTTGTCCGGCTCCAAGTTCAGGGCCATCCCCTGTGGAACCACATATCATTATCTACTGGCACACTATAGCAGTTCAGTAAAACTTTACTTTTAAATTTTTAAGCCTTCAGGAAACAATTCTGTACAAGTTACACAAGGTGTCCACTGAAATTCTCTTTTGGAATTTAGTGACTTTTCCCCGTTTTCCAGGCAGAATCTTACCCTCTTCCCGGACGTATTTTCTGGACCAAAATCTTCCAACACCATATTTTTCCATCGCTGACAGAACAAATATGCTATCAGTGAAGCAGACTTAAATTACACTGCTACAGACCAAGCAAGCAGGGCCAACATTTCATTCACTCCATCAATATTTTATGCAATATATGCTATTGATTTCACCCAAGTGGCTATTACAAACATATAAATAATTTATTTTGTACAAATAGGTCCTATGTTACTTGCTAAAAATGTATTGTAGCTAGTTCACAAAATTAAAAATTGAAATTTTCATTGACATGTTTGTATAGTTATATGAGAGTACTCAAAATTTTGAGTACGAGCTCGAGTTCTGTCATAACTTTATTAGAGATCACATTAGTTTCTCAAGCTCAAATATTTAAAGCTATGAAAAATTAAAATAAATACAGTACATATTGCAAATTTTTTCCCCACAGAATATAAGCAATGCCTCAGTTTTGTTTACTGCACGAAAAAATTCAACTTTGATGACACTGACATTACACAGTACAACTGTTAATACACAATGGCAACGGCTGCTGAACCGCATAATTATTTTGTTATTTATGTTATATTGGCAATGATAAATTCTTCATCACGTTACAATAAATTGTAAATAAAACATGTGTACGGAGTGTATTAAACCTCTCTGAAAACGAAAACACTACTTTCTTTTTGCTCTGTAATTCACAGCACAACATTGAAGTAAATGAACATGGCCACCACTGAATTATTCTCCCTATACACCTGCACACATGCATAGTAATCAAATGTATTAGTTAACTTTCAAAGTTTCTTCAAGCTACCTGCTGAAAGGAGTAAAAATGAGACTTCAGTTTTCTTACTACCAACTTGCAAAATAGTGTTTTAAGGAAATAGGAGTGTATTTACCATTACAACCTGATAAAATAAATACCTAAAGCATGTAATTATTCATGTTGTTAATAATAATTTTAGAGCAATTTTTTAAAAATTATGTCATGATTAAACGTACAAGTCACATTTTCAAAAGTTGTAATTTAACTCATTTCTGGAGGTATATTTTCCCCCGCCCGACAATTGTTTTTACACCAACCACCAACGGCATTCGTAACCTCAACAGCAGATACTGACACCAGCAGACACGTTTGTTGCAAAACAGAATTACTCAGTTTCTCTGGACTCGAGACACGCCTATTTTTCGTGGCATGCAAAATAAACAGTTTTTCACGGAAAATGACATAGTTCGCAAAAAAAAAACACACATGAAAAATATGCAAAAAAAAATATTTCCATTGTAAACCCCCATGTTTACGACACTAATTCGTTAAATTGTTTCAATATGTAGTCAATCAAGTCGTCGACAATCAATGTATCCAATATACAATGCCGAAGTGGTATTGCCAATGAGCCTCTAGACCTATCGCTATGTTATGGAAAAATTGATCTCTGCGACTCTAAAATAAACAAATTTCCTTTGCATTTTGTTTATACGACAAAGGCACACAGTACGCTCCATAAATTCGTATATCCATGAACTTGCCAAATTTTTTTTGGTTAATTTTTATGTAAACATGTCTTAAAAATTTATTTAGGTTATGTTAGGACGACTTGCATCTGGTGCCACTTTATTTTGGTTTTGACCAAATAATATATTAGTTAAGGTATTTTATTGGTGGGGCGGAGAACTTTAGTTGTCACATTTATAGTGATGCTATTATTCATTCCGCTGCACGAATTACACAGTAAACATTTTAGTACAGTTGAAAATTGTTGGGTTTTTTTATGAGCTACACTAATATCAGCGAAATCAGTATGGATTCCAGTCAGTAATGTAGACATTTAAAAGAGTTTCTCAATGTCTGGGAATATAACTGACAAAAGAATAAACCAAAATCCAAGTAATATGGTACTAATTAATGACAGTGCCTGCATTTTCTGATTACGTGTATGCTACTTTCTTTTTGTGGACCAATAAAGTAGCCAAAGATTGTTGCAATAGGAAATATATAAGAGTGCTTGCATTTTTGATCAAATATTTACAATTTTCTTTTTGTGCTATTACCAAACCATTTTCTTTTTCAGCTAAATTTCAGTGGAATTTTTGACAAAATGAATTAAAAATTGAACAAAAATTCACCAAAATCAGGCAAAAAATTGATGAAATCTATCAATATTTTTAACCACAAACATGTGTGTACTTATAAGTTATGTTCATTGCTATAGTACATGCCCAATAATGTACACTGGTGAACTCAAAACATTTTATTTCGATTGTTTATTATTTTGTGCTTAAACTTAGCCGTGCGATACAGGTTAAGTGGGAGAGAACAAATTTTTTACATGGCACACTAGTTGCAACATCAATATTTTGCAGTTTTCCAAAGTAAAATACAGTCCACCCAAGCAAGCAAAACAAGGTCTGTTGATTCAAATTGAAATTGTAGGTAACTCGTTTGGAATTATTTCACAAAAATAAGTAAAGACGAAGCTCAGTGTACGAGTGTAGTGCATGATATTTAACAGAAATTGATACAGCAATAATTTTAAGGGTACACCACACAAGAGTGCTATTACTGTTTCATGTCAAATTGTGTAACGTAGCCTACTGGCAGTTTTATTAATTCTAGTAAAAATTTGCTCTAGTTCTACTTAAAAGATCCAAACCTTTTTGAATGCTCGGCTCGAGCTCGACTAACAAAATTTCTGTGCTCGTACATCCCAGGCTTGTTATTACATGAAGCCAAAGCTATGAAACAACAAATTGCGCAGAGTAGCAAATTATTT
Source organism: Dryococelus australis (assembly GCA_029891345.1). Classification (NCBI taxonomy): domain Eukaryota; kingdom Metazoa; phylum Arthropoda; class Insecta; order Phasmatodea; family Phasmatidae; genus Dryococelus; species Dryococelus australis. Next base: position 134,848,535 of record CM056997.1, read on the forward strand.
ACATTTTCTGTAACCCAGATGAAAATTCAGTGATGTTTTCCTGTGGGCGGACACCCCGCTGCACTTCCAGCCCCACCCCTATTTTTTACTTCAGAATAGACAGTTCAGCAATTTATTATAACAGGTGAGGTGTTTGGCTGCATTTGTTTTGTGATAAGTGAAACAAAATTTTATTTTCTCTTTGAATATAAAGTTTGGCTGTCAATTTACTATTGTTTAGCTATCTCTACATGGCATATTCTTTGGGTTATGATTTACTCATTTGGTCTTTGGCTTTGTGTCTAGTTTACTGCCGATGTTATTCACTTTTCTTTGGATGTAACTTTTCATTCAGAACTTGTGAACAGGAGCAACTGAACTCGATGCCTCCACTAGTTCAACCACATGTGTACATTTGTATTAAAACTGCTGATTTCCCCATGAGAAGTAACAAACATACTTAAGGGCTTGCTAAAAATTGCCATATTTATCAGAACAAGAAACTACATTTTCTTGCCTCAAATTATTTCATAGCACTGATATTGGACCCAGCATAATTTTTTTTTGCATCAAGTAATGGTTGTACATACATAGTAACTTTCTCAAGAAATAAACCACCAATTTTTCCACAAGAAGTTACAGTGAATCTATTTTTCACTTGCTAAGTGCAACTCTGTGCCCGGTGTTTACATTTATTTGGAACAAGGGGAAGTCATGTACTCTTGTGGGCTATATTTTATTCCAAATATGTCCAATACCTTATTTTAAGAAAACCTGTTATATTTCTGGCAGAGAGAATTAAACACTGACAATGCAAAAAATGTACGTTTGACCCAATATTTTTAGGTTCAAAATCTGTGCTACGCTTTTACGGGATCATTCTTAGGAACCACGAAGCTTCGTAAAATCAGGTCCCAAATGTGCATGGTAGCACAGCATGAAATAAATGCACTATACTAGGTGTTTATGGTATTTTGTGACCACAAGTCACATTTCAGTAACAACATATTAACGGACTTTTGATAATTTCTAAAATACATGTTATTTCCCTGAAATTAACCACCAAAACAGGACATTTGTACTCAAATCCATGCTCATCATGTGACCATGACAGAACAAGAGGTGCATTCTTGAGGCTACGCTCATAAATTATAGGAACATACTGTACCAGAAACATTGACATTTTAACAATTCCATCAAACACGTTGGTCATTCAGTTTGCTCAAGCTGTCTGATCAGAACTTCAGTTATGGGACAGTTTTACAACACTTTACGATTTGAGGTAACAGCACTACCTGCCTAGTTAAACTTCAAATGAAGACTCAATTTTTGCACATAATTTTCTTCACATTTTGCCAAGTTTATAAAGACAGTTAAACTTTTTAAACTTGGCAAAATTAGATTGGGAGAGGGAGGGTGTAAAGATTTATTTTGAACAAAAATGTGGGGTACATGCAACTGACTGGTACAAAGTTATTGGAAATGACTAAATGAAAGCTTTACTTGCATTCAGATAAGTGGTATGAGTTACTTCCCCATTGGGGACAAATATTTTTAAAACTTTTCATTATTTAGGTATTCATGTTGCATTGTGCCTCGATGACATAACCCTTCCAGAAGACACAAGAAGCTACAAATCAGAATATGCTCAATGGTTCCACCAGACTGTCACTCTTGCATTTTCAGGGCCTCAAAAAAAACGTGCGAACTATGGCATAATTTTGCATGCTCTCCCCTTACTTCCATCGCTTCTACGATTAAGATGCTGAGCTGGCGTGCAGCCTTCCTGTCGACGACTTGCCTGAATGTGACTTAAGGTCCGGTTGCACCCTTAAATTCATCGCTCGATCCGAGATCACCAGCAAACTTGATCCAGGATCAATGAACAAATCAGTTGCACCAAACGAGATTGGCACATGACTGGAGATCTAAATGAACTTCAGCTTGAACCACTGAATTCGGTAGTTCAAGGGAGATATGAGCTCAATGTAGTTGTTTATACGTTACGACAGATGTTTAAAGTTTTAGCGAGAACAGGACTGCTGGCATGTGATTTCGAGACGAGAACAAAAGTAGTCTCAATAACCTAAACCAAACAAAGTGTTACATTAAAGAATGTGCTGTGCCATTGTGTTTGTTACACACTACACTCCTGTTCATACATATACTTGTGCATAGTACATTTTAAATAAGTATTCTAAATTTTCCACATCCTCTTGATAGGGTGACATTAAATAACTTCAGATAGTTCCATGGAATCAATCACGATGCATACTTTTCAATCTTCACACTTACAAAACTGTCATTAACATTTACACAAACTAAATTTTATGCCATTATGCGATTGTTGCTTAGCCTACTTTTGCACCATTATATGTTTGCCGTTGGATAACTTAAATTTCTGATTGGGACTCTGCAGATTTTGTTGGTGCAACACATTTTCAATAAAACATGGTTCCAACTAGAGATTGAGGGAAAACCAAGATCAGTCGATCTCTGTTCAAGCTTGTTTATGGTGCAACCTGGCATAAGCAATGACACAATACTTAAGGCATGCTAATAAAGATAAAAGTACATAACTTACAATGTGCCTTTACAGAGAACTCTAAAAAAAAATTCTATAACTGATTCTGAAAATACAAATTTTAACCACTTTCCCATCCAAAAACATAACACTTAAGAGTTGAAATAACTTTAAATTAGCCAGTTCTTAATGCTTTTCAAATCTAGACACCACCACAAAATATCTAACCATTTTTTAATCTCATATTTTCTAACAAACCTGCAATGCAATTATACATCAGATGGGCAGTAACCTTAACAAGCGGCCTCCGTAGTCATATCGGTCTCATTAATAGTTGTGAGTATTCCAATTGCAATAACTATGGAATATTTCAACGTAAATATTATTTTCAGAACAGAAATGAAAGCCCACTCCACTGTTTATAATATTATTCTGTAATACAGCTATAGCTATCTAATCTAGCTACAGCAACAACACAGTTATCTTTCTTAGCAAACTTCAGTATAATATCCTAGTCACAGCTTACAATCTTGATGAAAAGGAAACAAAGCTTCCTCCTTACAGCCGGTTGTGACTGTGAAGTGTTAAATTTTTTTAAAATATTTCAGAGTCCTCTTAAAAAGCAGGAGCATCACCTTCAGTCCGGAAGAGAACTCCACCATCTCGTCGGCCTGGATGTTCTTGAGGCCGTAGACACGGGCAATACCATCACCAATGCTGAGCACACGGCCCGTCTCCTCCAGGTCGGCCTTGGGAGCGGCACCCATGATCCTCTCCTCCAGGATGGAGGATATTTCGGCAGCACGCTGGCTGCATGACACATGGAGCTTGCGAGCTACCACCTGCGCGGCCGACCATGTCAGTCCCGACTGCACACAAAACACACTGTGCACTGATGGAACCACAAGGGAGAATGTATAGACATTTCTGCAATTGCTCAGACATAACTGCAGGAAAAGAATTTGTATTTAGAAATTGTATAATTCGAAATTCTCATACCTAAAGAACAGAGCTTTTCTAGGGGAAACTAACAGGAAAAAATGTTTGGGGAATGACATGAATTAGTATTGCTAATCATGAGAACCACACTGCCGCATTATGTTCGCATAATTATGAAACAGTAGTGGGGAAGACAATGAAAATCAGGAAAATAGTGGTGTATCTTAATAGATAACGTCACTAAAAATGCTAAAACAGATAAAAAATTGCAAATGCATCCACAAATGGCTTAAAGAAAATGTATTGCTACAAATTTGTGCCACTACTTCCTAGAGCGCAAGTGATAAAGAGAACCACACCGTTTTACCACAATTATACTGTAGTGAAGTTCAAAAGAGAAAATAATCTTTGTGCAGCTTTGAGGGAGGGCATAACTATTTGTTAGTGAGTTCAGAGACCCACGTTAACATCCACCTCAAGTTTTATTCTGTAGAATTCATCTCTATGCGATTTTCATTTGTGTTAGTGATGTTGGAAAGTTTTATCTGGAGCAGTGCATAGTTAACACAAACCAAAGGTAATTCTTAAGAATAGGGGATTTATCGAAAAAACGGAAAAATACCTGGATGTTAGATATGATCATTAGTAATTATAATTACTAGGAATTTTGGACACTATGTATTTCTGGTGAATTACTCAAGGCTTACCTGGTCTATATTGACAAGAGGATAAAATGTATTACTAGTAGAATAAATATAGATATTGTAGATGCAGACCCTGTTCTGAGACGAGTTTATCTGTGTAGGCGATGTACACAGTCATGTTATTTTGAATACACTGCTCATGCGTACACACTGCCACGTTAACACTGCGCATGACTGCACGTCCATGCTGGTTGACATCAGATGGCACAAAGTGAAATTGCGGGACGGTGTGCATCTGTGTGAAATTACGAGTGTTTCTATGGTATTATAGCAAGGGAAAAGGTGAATTAAAATATATGTGCAGTGATTAGTGTCTCTATATAGTGTGGTCAAATGGACCAGAGTTGTGGCGTGCGTATTCGTATAGTCATATAAATGGCATGTGATTTGGCGAGTATTGCCTAAATTAAATTAATTTTTTGGGAAACAATCTCAGAAAGTAACAATTTCACTCTACTAATTACACAGAACACAAATTTACTAGAGGAATCAACATTTGACCAATAGAAACCCCAAAAACAATAGTGGGGAGGGTTATAAAGACCAGAGAAATTGTGAGGTGAAACGAGTGAAACATATGTACATAATTTAATATTTATTGATGAAAATATGTTAAATTGCAAAAATGCTGCACAAGCGTAGCCAGAGTCCCAGTGTCAGCAAAGGAGTAAATTCCCAAGACCATGATTCAAGGCACGCTTGCATTTTTTTAGGTGGTGATGCGAAGCGCCACGCATCAGCGAAGCTTGGAGTTTCCCCAGAAATGATTTTCAAGCGTAGTCCCCTCGCACTTAAAAATACTGCACAAGCATAGCCAAATATTATGCATGGAGCCAGAGTCCCAGCGCCAGCAGGGAAGTAAATCCCCAAAACAGAAATTCAAGGTGCACCTGCAATTTTTTTTTTAGGTAGACGCGAAGCATCACGCATCAGCAAAGTTTGGAGTTTCTCCATAAATTTCATGTTTAGCCTATTTGCACTGAGAAATGTGCATTATTTACAATTAACATATTTTTGTACTATTTGTAATATTACTGTATTATTCTCTCATGAAAATGTTTAATTGCAAAAAAAAATTGAACTGAACATGATCTAAATTGACATGTTATCAATACAAATTAAAAATACTATAGTGGGGAGGATATGAACTGGAGGGAAATTGAAGGGTAAAAGTTTATAATGAAAATGTACTTTTTTTATTATTTTACCACACAATTTTCCTGATCTTCATAGCCCTCCCCAGTACAGTTTTTGGGGTTTCTATTGGTCAAATGTTGATGCCCCTAGTAAATTCAAGTTCTGTGTAATTAGTGGAGTGGAATGATGCCACTTTCAGAGATTTTTTTCCAGAAAAGCCCCTACTCTGAAGAATTACCACACTTTTCAAGGGCCCTCAGCAAGTGAAATAGAACATGGCATCAGGAGCCATTTGCAGACGTGTTTAACAATTTGTGTATGTTATTGAATTTCTTGTGGTGGTATTTTAATCTTTTAAGATGTCTGTGTTGAGAGAAACCAAAATCACTAGCCTATTGTGACTTTTGTAATCACATGAGTTAACACTAATAGAATTTGGGAACATAAGATAAAATATCAGAATAAAATCTGGCACAAATGACAATTGGGTACATAAAATCTTTTATTAGACAAGATAGAGATTTTTGGACATTCACCACTGCGATGCAGATGTCTGCCATGGAGAAATACTTAAAAAAGACAAGCAACCTATGGACGAGCAAATTAATATTTTTACTTATTTTCTCGTCCATAAGTTGCTCATCTTATTTTTGTATTTTTTGATCCTCAGTCCTGTTTTTTCCATGACTTATTCGCAATGGCGAATGTCTAAAAATCTCCATCTTCTTATTCATCCCCATTGCACTATTCAAAGATCACAACATCTTTTAGGCTAAAACCTAGCTCAAAACCATCCATCTTTTCCGTCAGTCAGTCATCCCTCTGTTTCTTCATCCATCAATTGAAAGCAACACACAAGTCAGTCATTCGACGATCCAACTGGCTAGAAAATATTCAGTGTAACCACCCAACAAGAACTTCCCTGCACACAGAGAAATGCTTTTAACGAATGTCAGAAATATATTATTTTCCCTAACATAATTTATCAGCATTTCCTCTGAAAATCTTCCAGTCTTCAGTTCAATTCAAAGGTGAAACACAAAAAAAGGGAACAAATTTACTGCTTTATGTATTAAAAAAATCAGACAAACAAGTGACTGTTTTCCGATAGCCATGTTCAAGGAACAATATTTCAAGGTAGTGGCACATCAGCCGGTCCCTCGAAAGTTAAAGTTTGAGATATATTTGACAGATAGCAAAAAGAAGTTACCCTGCGATTCGTTGAAGATCCCATAACCAACGGATGGAGAGGCGACTGACTGATGAAACGGATGGTTAAGAGTCCAGCTTAGTTTTAACGTACGAGTACACTAGTTTATACATGCTGATTAAGTTCTTAATATTACGGTACACCACCTGCAGGTACAGTACTTGAAAGAAATTTTGGTGATGAACATTTACTACTATATCGACACCACCACAGCATACTCATATTAACCAAACACAATTGAACGATCAGAACACGCAAGCCAGTTTATTTCAAGGCAATACACTTATAACACTAAGTTTATTTAATCAATTATATCTATGATACAGACTCAACGTAATCTAGGTCAGTCGTACTCCCTAGCATGTAAAATAAAGTTACATAAAAATAGTGGTAAATAAAATCATTATTTATTCTAAAATAAAATACATAGTGATAAACATTCTTATGTTGAAGTATAAGATTACAAATCAATGCACCGGTAAGCAGAGACCAAGAAACAAAATGAGTCGATATTGATAAAACTTACTAGCCGAAGATGTATAACAAAACTTAAATTGTACATTCTCAAAACAAACAAACTTGATTATGACATATAAAGTACTCGTTTTACAAGGTGACTGTAGAGGACAGCAGTAAAGGTAGGATCGTTAATCCACTATGAATTTTGCAAACATCTTAAAACAGTCAAAAAGGCCTTATGCTTCAATTATATGGAATACACAAACTTAAGTTACCTGTGGAACTGCACTAGGCAAATGCCTAGCTACAACACCTGCCAGCCGAACAGATAACAGAGCCATTTTTCGCCACCTTCCCAAATCAACCAAAAGATGGTGGAGGAGAGAACAGACGACACGAATGATCCCAAGATGCTTTGCAACCATAGAAGATGAAAGTTATATATGATAACGAGGGTAAGAGTATTTTTATAAACCAACGAGCAATATAGTAAAAAAAGAGTGGCGAAAACGTTAAGCAAACAATCTAATTTATCAGCCATTTTCATTTCAGTCAAAACACAAGGCCGTAGTAGAATGTAGCGGTAATTCAATATCATGCATACGTATCCGAAATAATCGACAAACAAAATACAATTTAATTTTTTCATACACTTGCTGGATATAAATAAAGTGTAATTCGCATATTTTGCTTTCCAAGGTTAAAGATGGCATCAATCAAACAGCTAGGATGTTGTATAGTGTAGTGTTGTGAATGTAATTGTTGTGATGAAGTGTGTTAATATCGATAACTTCTTCTCTTACCTTCTCTGAGATTTCAGATACTGTACATATGTTACGTTTTCTCAATATATTGAGACATTCTACTAAATTTGACATGTGCTGGCCTGTTAGTACTTCTACCGGAGCGTGATGAGTGTAGTGTGTATGGTATCATTGATAGCAGATTCAATTAGCTCAATCTTGTCACACAAACTTTGCTGACAATTAAAACAATGTATTCTGAGTATGGTTCCAATCGTTCTCATACTTTGCTCCACTGGATATGATTGAGGGTTGTGTACAGAAATTGTAGAGGCTATAATGTCCAAAAGTCTTAGGCCCCTCTGCCAAACTTCGCCAGTAAATTGGCTTCCCTTTTCTGATAAGATACACTTAGGCTTTCCAACTTCATGGATGAAAAATTTCAAATTGGTTAGCAAGGTTGTGGCTTTAGCTTGCACTACAGGATATAGCTTAATATACTTGCAAAACAAATCAAGCATCACAAAAACATATTTCACACCAGCCCTAGATTGTGGTAGTGGACCAAAAATATCTACTGACACAATAGACAAAGGTTCTCTCGGTAAGATTGACTGTATCTCATCTTGTAGATTCTCAGCAGGAGATTTCGCTCTCTGGCACAAATCACAAGTATTTACACATTCTCTGATAGTGTTTATCATGTTAGACCAATAAACCCATCACTTGAAACTTGTGTATAGCTTGTCGGTACAAGTGTGACCAAGAATATTATGTACCTCAGTAGCAACAACATGCTGAATACACTTAGGTATAATCGACTTCCATTCCTTCTCAAAATTATTTACCTTCTCACTTCTGTAGAACAGAATCCAGTCTTCAGCTTGACAAAAATACCACAGTACTCCACTATCAGATGGTAAATGTTCCAACTTACTGACAATCTTCTTACAAAACTCATCTTCAGACTGTAATCTAGCTAATGGCTTAAGAATTTCTTTCAGGTGTTTATTCGATTTCACAGTTGACAGATTTACATGAGCGACTACAAATTCCTTTAACTTACGAGGTGGGTGATTCACATCTTGTTCGTTGTCTGGTATTCTACTAAGGTAATCGACGACATCATTGTCCGATCCTCGGATGTACTGTATGTCGACATCGTACTCGTGAATAAACAAAACCCATCTGGTTAATCGGTCTCCGAAAACTCTTCCAGTCTTAAGACATGTTAAAGCTTGGTGGTCAGTCAACAGTTTAATATTCTCGCCAAGAAGTAAGTCACGGAACTCCTGCAATGCCCAGACGATCGCAAGCACCTCTAGCTTGGTGACAGTAGAATTATTTTCCACGCTGTTCAATGTGCGAGTCGCCATAGCTACAGTTCTTTCAAAACCTCTATCGTTTTCTTAAGCCAATTTCACAACTATTGCTTACACAGATGCATCTGTATACAACAAAATTGTTTTCCCTTGTATCGGATGATAGAACACGTGGTTATCCAAGAAATTTTTCTTCAACTTAACAAATGCTTCATGACGTTCATTACTCCAATTCCATGTTACTTCCTTTTAAAACAGTGCAAACAACGGTACAGCGATTTTCGATACCTCGTCAGAGTAATTGCGGTAAAATCTTAAGACTCATAGGAATGCTCGTAGCTGTCTTGCATTCTGCAGTACTGGAAACTGTGTGATCGCTTGAAATTATCAGGTGCTGTTTTAATACCTTCATTCGCCAGAATGTGTCCCAGAAAAGGTAGCCCAGTTAAACAGAAAAGTGACTTTCTAATTTTACTGTCGTACCGGCTTTCTGTAACTTCTCTAAGAAATATGTATGTGTTGTATGTGCTTTGCGAAAGTTTGTGATGTAATCAAGATATTATCTACGTATGCTCTGGCAAAACATCCACATACCTCGCCCAAGGTAATGTCTAAACAACGTGTAAACTCCGCTACAGCATTACATAAACCAAATGGTATTACTGTAAACACATATTGGCAGTTTTTAAATATAAAATCTGTGCATTTCCTTGACTCTGCGGATAATGGAATTTGTCAGTAGGGTCAAGTAATATCTGAAATTGTCAAGTACTTAACATCTTGGTACAAATGTAAAATATCTTGTGTCTGCACAGGACATTCGCGACCTTTGACTGTGATTTTTTTAATACAGTATGCATCCAAACATAATATTACTGTTCCATTCTTCTTTCTAACGCATAGTATCGGACTAACATAAGGACTTGCTTCCCTACTTAATTTTCCATTCAATCATACAACTTCAAATAATCTTCAGCCTCCATCAGGTACTTAAAAGGAATAGGGTAAGATTTTTTGTGGAAAACATCATCTGTCAACTAAATTTTCACCTCGTAGAAAACGTTTCTGCCTGTAACCCCAGATGTACAATGTTGATGTTGCAATAACACATTTCTTAACAGATTTCTATGAAAATCAGAAATTGCATTAGCTGCATTGCCAGCTTGTACATTGGTACAAGCTGGCTCTGTACTAAGATGTAACACATGTGCATATTTACGTAACAACATAGAAACATTATCGGATGTAGGCCATGTGTCCAGAACAGGCAGTTCAACATGTTTATCCAAAGAAGTAATCAACCAACCTCCGAAATTAAGTACTATTTTGTAGGTTGTCATGAAGTTAGTGCCTAAGATTAATGGCTTTGTTAATCCTTTAACTATTAACATGCTAGCTAACTTGGTTTCATCTAACCCATCAATTAGTAACACTGTTTGCCTATTCACAACAGGACTATCTCTGGCTGTGACCCAACAATTTTCAGTCTTGGTACAGGTAACAAAGGTAACTTGACACCAGAATTTTCAAGTTCCTTAACCAAATACTCTCTGATTCAACTGACGTCAGCTCCACTATCTAGCAAAGTAGAGACTACTAAACTTCCTATTTTTAGATTTACTTCTGGAGATAAAGATGACTTCGAATAAGGTGCGAAATTCTCGTCTTCTCTCAATAAAAAATCATGCTCAGATTCATCTAATAACAACGTTAAAACTTGACATGTTTTTTAGATTAGATTGTGCCAAAACTAAATTTTTATTGTTCAGAATTTCTGACTTTACAGTAAACACACTACTCTCAGTAGAAGTCTCCGCAATGTAAAATCGGGCCAGCGATGGGAGACATTTGTCACCAATCCCTGTTTGTTTAACGGTGGCTGTCTGACAAATGTTTCAATCATCAATCACGAATTTGCATTGCTTTGCACATTGTTTGCAAGGAACGAAGGTGTCAATAGATTGGATTAAGACCTTCATTTCTATGACAATACCCTTGAGACTGATTATTTCCATTACGCATGTTTACTGACATAGAATAAACTGTATGGTTACCTTAGCTTACAGTAGGTGGAGGCACATCCATTACATGTGGCAAACACCAATTTGAATTTCCAATATTATTATCAGCATTTTGAACATGGGTATTTTGTGTTTGTGGAAAAATTGGTTGCCATGAAATACTTGTTTTCCCGGACCAGTTGTCAGTTACGATGTTAGCAATTGCGCCATCGCATGTAGTTCTTGGTGTGCTACTCCTTTCGCCTCTATTATCACTCATTTGCAGCATGTAGACATTCCCATTGGGATGTACATACGCATTTGGCTGTGGGGTAACCTCAAAGTTTACGTCACTACTATTTCCTCCATGGTTTCGTCTCCAATAACCAGGGAATAAGTGTTTCCCATAATTGAGCTGTCGGTTAGCCGATGGTGAGTTGTGTGAGTTATTACATTCATTATCATCAGTGTGTTTTACACATAGTATATTAATTCTAGGGTTTTGGATGTGCTTGAATTGAACTGATTATTATTATTATTATTACACCTTTGATTCGATCCATTGTACAATGGTGGTGAATGGGGTTGTACCATTAGTGTTCTACACCTAGTAAATGGACTCTAGGGTTTTGGTATCTGCCTGAATTGAACTGATTATTATTATACCTTTCATCCGATCCATTGTACAACAGTGGTGAACGGGGTTGCATAGGCTTGTCTGTATCTCGTACTGTAGAGAACTTCTTTCATTTTGATAAATATTAACTATTAGCGTTCAAAATTTGTTTAAGTTTGTGAAAATCCAGTTCGCCCATCTATCCTGATATCTTGTGGGTAATTGTGACACTACGATTTCGGCAAATTCTTTGTCACTCATGGGTGCTGTGAGATTATGTGTCCTTTCAAACATTTCTCCAAAATGTTGTTCGAGTTATTTATCCTTTTTAGGATCGTACTTTTCTAAGTGTAGCCAGGCCCTCGAGTTACTCTAGATATGGGTGTTCCAGTATTCTTTCAAAAATAACTATTTGATTTGCGAAAATGTGAGAATTTAGTCCTTTTAAACCTCCCACCAAAAGAAAACAGTTGATTTGAGGCTTAAACTTAATCAAAGTAGAACTTCTTGTTTACTTAACCCAAACAATTTTCCATATACCTCCAATTTTTTTTAGATAAATAAAGGGGTTTTTGTTACTGAATCCAGAAAATGTAGGTTAACCCTCAGACCATTGCTTTGCCAGGCGATGTAGGGATGCTGCTGTCGGATGCAAAGAGCTGTCATACTAACTGTGGTGAAATTTGGTTCAGCGATGTTAGCTCGATTACTATTGCCTTCAGAAGTATATTGCAAATCAATAGTATTACGTGTAGGTAGAATGGGTGTAACAGAACAATTGCATGAAATTTAGCCAACTTCGCCTCCATTACTCCTAATTTGTTTTGCAGTTCCTTGCCTTTGTGATCAAAATCCCTTTTAGACAATACAGAATCAGCTGTGGTTTTGTTTAATTTTTAGTTCAAAAGATGCTCAAAATTAATTTTATGATGATCAACATTCTCCATTATGGCAGTATCGGTGTTGGATAAGATTACAGGATCTCTTTTCTAAACAATAGTTATTCTATTCTCTAACGAACACATCTGCCCTTCCAAACCAGACCTTGTTTGTTCAATTTCTTTAGGTAGTGAAATTTCTATTTCTGAAATACACGATTGAACTTTTGTCAACTTTATTTTGAATGACAGCAAAACCTTTTTCAACAGTATCATTTTGCCGACAAAAACAATAATTAATTTGTTCCTCAATTTACTGATATTGGTTTGCAAATTTTCAACATGAGTATTCTGCACAGTTTGGTGTTCAGCTTGATGTGACACTGTGTTTTGCAATGAGGACAATTTATTGTGTGTGTCATTCACGTTAATATCAAGTACCGATAAATTATGCTATACATTTACAATGCATGTTTCCAAACTTTCAAAATGTTTGTTTTGTTCACCGAACTTGGAATTAGTTGAAGTTTAATTCAGACTTGACAGATTTCATATCTGCTCTTAATTCTGATTTGACAGGTTTCATATTCGCACTAATTTTGATTTTACAGATTTTATATCCGCACTTTTAAACTTGCGAGCATTCGTGCCATTTGTTCCGTCAAGCTGTTATCATTACTTGTGTTCCGGTTTTGTGTTACATTCCTGCGATCGATATGTTCTGAAACATTTGACAAAACTCTATCGTCTTGGTTTTCGTCTGCAAAACTTAAGCTTGGCCTCAGCACAGTACCTTCCATACAGTTTTCTCTAAGGTCTCATTTTGATCTTCTCAAAGAGTAAGGTTCTGTAATAATATATTTTTTTTATGAAAAAAATTGCAGACCTGCTTTGGAATTCGTTTCTGCTGCCACTAAATTATCTTTGCCGTTTTCTCTTAGCAAAAGTGTACCTCAAACTGCAATTTGATTGCAATGAAAATTACATGTAAAGGTACCACATTAAGGGCGCAATTTTTTTTCTATAAGGAATATATATATATATATATATATATATATATATATATATATATATATATATAGTGGTGTGTTGTGAATAGAGGAAAGAGAAACAGAAACTTGAAACTCAGCGTAAATAGTATAATATTCAATATTCTTTGATCATGCAATCCACAACTACCAAACATAGGTATTTCGATTCCACGAGAAAATTAGGCATTTCATACAAATTGCTTTATACACATACTGCTGCGGGAGCATATGGTGAGAATTATACTGGGCAAGACATTCCAAAAAGGATGAGTTAAAGTTCTGCAATATGATAGACATGAATGCAAATATATTAATTAAATTTGCATGTAATATAATGCAGTTTATTACACTTGATGAGGTGTTCTGAGACCATTTGAATGAAAATAAAAATAGTATTTATGTCTATATATTATCACAGTGGCGTGACATATGACCACCAAATATTTGAATAGTAGGAACAAGCCATTAAATGTGAGTAGTTCACACATATCATTAATCATACAATTTCAAACACTACAAAATATTACACATACACTAGAATTCAGAAAACTATAATATAATGAAGTAAAACAAATCATTTTAAAATTACAACAACACATCATATGCAACTAATATTTAGTTGCTGTTGGCCATTCTGTTCAAGATTTGTGAGAAATCATTACTGAATTCATTTTACTCTCATACATTTGTGATTACAGATAGGCACAGAAAACTGACTTTTTTAAAGAACTGATGTCAATTTACTTCATTTAAATGTATCTTAGGCTAACAATAAACGGTTCGAGACTTCTGTACACTTGGTAGGCAACTTCTGGAAAATTGTTCTACACATGTAATCTTAACTTATTAATATGGAAACATTCAGGTTTCTTTAAATAGAATTTTTAAAGTTTCATACCTTTAATGAAACTCACACTAGAATGTTCTTGTATTTAACGAGAATTAAATTTGAAACAGTTTGATGAACAGCAAGACTACTATAAAGCTATGATGGACAGAGCTTACGTGAAAGATCGACGCGATGACATAGCTCCAACATTCTCATCCTTCAGGATACCATAATCTGGGTTACGAGTGGAAAATAACACACCCACGTCTCCTGGGAAGCTGGATATCATCAACTCGGTCATTTCTCAGTTGCAGTGGTGTTCGGCACCAGCCAAACTCGGTGTCTAAACATAGCTTCTTTCACTTACATCCATTTGCTGCCATGCCATCATGTTGAAGAATCTTTAAGCTTAAGAACATTTTTGTCTTACATTGTAGCTAGTGTTGCCACGTTCTGATTGTTATTTCAAAAAGCACCACAGACAAAACATTAAAGAGAAAACTTTATGCTTAAAACTGTTACTCTTACCACAGAGAAAATATAGTAAAAGGATATTGAATTAAAAATACAACTGCTATGAAGGATCAAAAGTCTTTAGTAAGGTTTTCTCGTACTGTCCTCTATATCTGAGTTAGTCTAATGCTTGTGAATTGAGAGAAATCTGATGTCAACGAAAAAATTGTAAAAAACTATTTGTTAATATTTTTATATTTGGAGCACGTAAAAGAAATTAAATTTAAATAACTAAACATTATGTTTCTGCAATCCAAATATAATAACAAACAGAAAATATTTTAGCATCAAAATAAACAAATAAAAAGGATCTGCGCTACTACATGCTCTCGGCATTGTCGCCTGCTTGCCGCGTTTCCTGTTGCGTCGCTTTTTGCCTGCCGGATTCTGAATCCCCAGAGAGGGGCAGTTCCCTTCCCTGCAGAGTGACAGCTGATGATTGACCTGTGGCTAGGTTCACCCTCCGTCTGATTGTAAACAAGGCTCCGGGCAGATATTCAGCCCAACTTGTATGGTTTGATCCTACCCGAAGGCGCAACTGAGTCTTGAGGTCTTGATTCCTCCTCTCAGTTGGGTTGGTCCGCAGGTGGTACACGGTAGTTGCTGTACTATCCAACTGGAACATAATTAACTCTAATACTTACCCATAAATTGTGTACCATTGTATGTTAAGAGGCTGTGTTTAGTAGCATTATCGGGGTAGAATTCGGTCTCCAGTACACAGGGTATGTTATGTGCCGTGCACAGGAAACTAGGTATGCTTCCATCCATCTTGAGAACAAGTCACTCACCACAAGAATGAATGTCTTGCAGTTAGGGGTGCGCGTATATGGCCCCATCAGGTACAGCGAGATGGACTCGAATCTCTCCTGCAGTTTCCGTGGCTGTTGTTGCACTACTTCATCTGCTCTCTTACTCTTCCAGAGATTACACTTTATGCACCCCTTCATGTATTGCCGGACGTCTCTGGTGACGTCGGGCCAGTGGAAATGGTTCTGCTCATTTTTGTGGTTTGTGATGTGCCAGGGTGGGCCTGCAAATCGTGCATCATATACATGATGTAGCACCTGTGCCCGTGCACTTTAGGACACATACAGCTTCCAGGTTGCTTCAGGACAACAAAGTCGTGTTTCGACGCATGTGTCGTTCATTCGCCACCACTCCTGTTCACTCTGCATGATGGAGGTGACACGACATTGGGTGTCTGTAAACTGTAGTTGTGCAGTTAAAATGCCTGTCTGTAGGTCTTCGATCCTGATTTTTGGTTCCTCAGGTACATTGATTAGATGTATACTGGGTTGCTTACTTTTGGTTTCTGCCTGCTCTGCTTGTTGAGGAGGTGTTATACCATGGGGGCCCTTTGTCCTGGGGTAGTGAGCATCCAGCTCGCCTACTCCAATGGTCCCTTTTCCCTTCGGTGGTTTGTTGATGTTTTGCGATCAGTTGCGTTCGGGCACTGAAGTGCCATTGCATTTTGCCTTCTCCTTTGCAATAAAGGTACACAAGTGGCGTCTCACGTGGGCCTCCTACCATACCCGAGATTGCTGATGTCTGCGCTGCCATCCTGGATTCGGGATATGTTCTTATCCGGAACACACCTGCTCCTATTACCTTATTCACTGCCGGTTGCTCCTCTGTCCACTCCCTCTTCTCTGCGCCTTTTTCCGGTGCGAATGTTGCCGGTCACCCTCTTTATTCGCGCTGTTTTGTTCTCGGCTGGCTTGGACCAGCAATGCAGCAGAGCGTATAGCCTGCGCTTGTACACCAATTCAAGTACTTCCGGACAGTATCTCGTACCGCCGCATGCTGCGGAGCACGAGCTTCAAGGTCAAACATTGTGTGGTTACACGACTCGTCCTCGGTCGCACTTCGTGGAGGGAGGGGGATATTTACCATTTCTCGTGGTGCCTTGGTTCCTGCTGAGAACACATGCTTCAGCTGCCCGGGTGACGTGTGTGTTCTCCCAGTATACTGCTTGCTTTAGAAATGGAAAAATTACTTTGAATAGTTTCTTGAGAATTAGTTGTGGGCTCTTGACTTATGATTGCCACACAACAGTTTTGAAATGCTTAGCAAAAATTCTCTTGATAGACAAATTTTGTTGACTTTTGAAAAGTCAGTGAAAAATCCTTAGAATTTTTTATTATTTAAAAAATGCCCGGAAAAGTTCTAAAAATTGATTTAATTGACCAATGCACTTTAAGTTCGAAACTGTCTAAGGGAAAACACTGAAAAAGTTTATTGTTTATTTTGGAAAAGTCTGAAAATTTTATTATTTAAAATGCTGCAAAATTTTCTGGAAAAGTTCCAGAAACAATTAAATTAAATTTTGATTGCTTTTTTAAAATCTTTAATTGCAGATTGGAATTGCTTGAAAATACAGTTTTACTTTGTTCGTTGTGATACCTGTTGTCAGTACTGCACACGTTGATAAACACCACGTGTGTTTGTTTACAAAACACTCTCGCCCTTACTTATGCACATCTGCTGTGCTGTTACCTTACTGCCATGCAGTGTTGAGTGCAGATACACTTTTACATTCAATTTACACTTGCAGTGTCGAGTGGGTGTGTTCGACTTGCTCGGTTTTGGCTTACAGTTGTGTCTTTTGAATTATGTGTTGTCGCGTCTAACCAGTGTATGTTTACAAAAGTTAAAGGTTCTGATGATGTTGCAAGTAAACAACCCAGCTTAGTGGATTGTTTTGACAGATGCAGGCCCTCAGTAGACGTCAGTTGACATACGTTATTTCCCACTCGATTCACTGTACGTTTGTTGACGTGTGACAAATTGACAAATGAATAATTGTACAAATAGCGTGACGAAAGAAAACATAAAAAACCCTTGACAATTGTTGATTGTAGTGTTGACTGTAAATGTCTTAATTATATTGTTTGATAGGTGTCTGAAGGTCTCAGGTTACTCACCAATGACTGTAACTGTTTGCTGTGAAGTACTGTCGCACTATTATCTTTGTCACATAGTGTGTAGTCTACGTGTTGTGTTGAGCAGCTACTGATGTGTTGTTGATGCTCTCCTGAACGCTGATGTTCTACTGTTGTTTGAGTAGCCCTAATTGGGCAAGCCACTTGATGCATTGCACCTCCAGAGGTGCTGGGATGTGTTCGTGTCCTACCTGGGAGCAGGTGGAGAACAAGAACTGGTTTTGTGCCGAGCGCCACATTCTGTAGAGAGAAGTGAAGTCCTGGTATGCTACTTCAGGATGTAGGGAGACCTCCCATAGGCTAAATAAAAGTACTTAAATGTTCTTGAGTTATGTTAACTATTGTGATGAAAGAACATGTAGCCTAGATTGAATTGCCAGGGAGGTACGCTGAGCTTACCATCTGCTCTGCCAGTTGTCTGTAGTGCTGAAGTCTGACTAATGATATGGCGTCGGCTTCGCCGCACATCCGGCTAATCAGGCATTAAAAATGAAAACATGAAAAAACGGAACTGAATAACTAACATGATAAATGAAACTGACATTGTACAATATAATTATGCTTATTAAACTAAAACACATTGGTGACATACTCGTGAGCGCCAAAGCCCAACATATTGTTAAGAAAGTGACGTCAGGAGTATGTCTCCACACTTGAAGGGTGATATTAAATGAAATTATGCCTCAGGGGGCTGATTCTCGATAGATGATTACATGTCCACTTTTATTATTAACATATTAAAATCGGTGTGTCGTAATGGTTATAAGTACAGGAATGTGTATGGATGCAGAGCGGAGCTACTTCTATGATGTGTTTCCTAATCTCTATGCTGGATCGGGCAGTTTCCATAGTTAATTGTGGTGCAATCATAGCTAAAAATGCCTAAACATGTTCCTATTAATTAATGCATCTAAGGAGGCACTCGCCACTTTACACTTCCTGCGGGAATGTGATTCCCCACCTTTTGCCACTGCTTGGAGCCACATCGCACTCCGGATTCGGCCACGGGGCCCGTCGAGATCGTGTATATCGGAAATCTGTGGGAATAAGCGGTACTGCTTTTTCCAGTGTCCCTCCAATGGCTGTGGCTTCTAATGGTCGTGACATTACAAGACACGCTGTTTTAGGCCACAAATCCATTCATCACGAGAGTCACCTCTTGTGATGAATGTTAAATATTATGACCCGTGGTCACGAGTTACAGGGGAGCAAGAAAAGTGTGAACCCTGTTCTTGTCGACCTGCACTGATCTAGACCGCGACTAATGTCGATCGGTTAAGTGTTTCTGTGTGGTTAATGCATCTGCAATGGAACAATCGGGCACAAGTTATACGTGGATGTCAGGAACACGTCATGGTATGATGTCTTTTTTGAGATAGTAAGTTTGCCGTTAGAAAAAAAGACAACAGCCCATTGTATTTTTTAGGATAACGGATTGATATCACCTAAATTATGTCGGCGTGATATCTCACAGCCAACATGTTGTAAATAACAAAAATAATATAATGGTTTGATTCCGATACAGCATCTGGGTTTTTTCGGTAAGCTGGCCATCATCTTATTTATTCCGGCCCGTTAACATTTTCGAGATATGGCTCTTTATCACAATAAAGATACAAATATGATGTATTTTTGCTGGCAAACTATTTGAAAGTGTTTTTTTTTATAGGCAAGATGTTAGCTACCTGATATTGGCATGATGTATTTTTTGATACCATGTGTTAACCATTTGCATGCCAGTTGCATGGCATTTTATACTTTGAATTATTTTTTTTCATTTGTACAACCATATATATTAAAACCAAACAAAAACTATTTTGTTTGCAAGCCTTATAAGAAACAAAGTAACAGTTTTTAAATAATCAGTGTTTTAAAATTATTTTTTATATTGTCATGGAAAATTTATAGTTTAACTTATAATAATTTGTGTCGTGATAAATTTGAAATTACTGGACAGTATCAGCAACATACCCCATGGTGTATAGGTGAGCACTCAGGACTGTCAATTCAAGAGTCTTAAGTTCGAATTCTGCACTCTAAAAGTCAAAAATTTTCATATAATATAATGTGGTGAGAAATAAATTTAATGAATATATGTAAATAGGATATAACAATTACTAACATTTTTAATCAGAAAGTTACTATTTTTTCATGGTTATACTGCTTATTTCTGGACATCATGCTGCTGCAAGCCCGACATAGTAATGACATCCAGCAATCGCTGGCCCAGCAGCTTGCTGCTATCCAGCCGCAGAAGCCTCGATGTCTTGCCACCATCCAGCTGCTGCAGGCCCGGCATCTTGCCGCCATGTAGCAGCCGCAGGCCCAGCGTCTTGCCACCATCCAGCTGCTGCAGGCCCGGCATCTTGACGTCATCATTCTGCCGCAGACCCGGCATCTTGCCGCAATCCAGCAGCCGCAGGCCCGACATCTTGCTGCCAGCCATCGGGTCGCTTCTGGCATCAGACAGCGGGCCGTAATCATCTTGCCGGAGTTTGTCGGCTATCTTTTACCAGTCCGATTCCAGACCACACTTTTTGTGTATGTAGAGCTGGAATACATTTTGTATTATGCCGTTAGCAGCATGGTGTATTTTTACACTGTCAACAAACAGTCAGCAGCCAGTCCATATTTCCATCAGGCCGCTTCCGGCATAAGACACCAGGCCGACATCATCTGGCCAGAGTTTGTCAGCTATCATTTACCGTATGATTCAGGCCCATACATTTCGTGTTTTTGGGATCTGTACAAACACAAAGCATAATTTTTTATAATGAAGACTGTTTTCATGAGTGTTCTGAAGTCTTTAAATTAAATTAAGATGTGTTAAAAATAGTACAGTGAACATTACACAATCATTAACTATACCTTCATTAATTAATGGTGTTGATTTGTAAGCACTGGCTTATGTTTATATTATAATGCATTTCCCCAGTGCACTACTCTTCTAAGATCACAAGAAAAAAAGTTTTGCTAATGTTTTCATTAATGAATATAATGGAAGACTTGAGCCTAGGATATAACCACTGTAGCATTACCATAGCAAAATTACAGTGGCATTACCGTGGAAGTATGAAAATGTACTTGCTACAACTACAGCAAGAAAACCACTATGCGGCCAATGAGAAACGAGCACAAAAAGAAAGACAGGCTCTACAAGTGTTGTGGAAATTTACAAACTGTTTGTTGGCTAACCTCATATTTATCTGCTTGTGATGAAAAGAGCTTTGCAGGAATCGTGTTTCACGATATTTAAATTGTGGTATACATGTTAATAATTGCATTGACTATTTAAATACTCTGAAATCAGAACTGTACCACAAAGTTCATCTAATAATTATGTTATTGTTACAAGCTTGCTCTGCACTGACTCTCGTGGTTAGAAATGTTGTCTCGTGATTGGCTGGTGTAGAACTCGGCATAAGAGAATTGAAAATATTTAAACCTCTTTATGCCTCAAATGTGAGCACGCCGCCATCTTATGCTGGCGTGTTAGTAGTTGGTATCATATACAAACAAGGGTTCAATTTTTTGTTGTTATTTCTTACGGTGATAGTAGCCAGGCTTTTGCCCATTGTTCACATTCTCCCCAGTGTAAAAATATTGTACAGCTAGTAAAAATGTCCACTGAAAATAGTCTTTAAGGTACTGTAATAATTAACATATTTAATATGTAAATTGCTGGTATTGCAGTAGCAGATTGGAAAACAGTGTTCCAAATCATAAAAACTCAATTAATGTAAGTTTTTAAATTACTCCAAATAATTTATAAGCACGCCTCCACACAAATCTAATCACATCGTACTTATATATTGTAGACTAGCATCATTTTAACAGCATGTTTTTTTACGAGATAAAATTTTAATAACAATGTATGCTGTGAAGTAGCTTCATTGCATGGAAATGAAAAAATAACATTTACAGCACATTAACTATGCTTTAAGTTTAGTTATTTTATTTTGCACACATTAATGAAATAGAAAGAAGGTCTTAGTAAACAAGCCATTAATAACATTAGTGGCATTTCCATGTGCAATATTGAGCAATCTAATGGTATTATTTATTCTTTAACTGTGATATATGTACTGTGATACAAGCACGCGTTTTACTGGTTATATGGAGTGTTATACAAAATTCACATGCACAAGACACTAGTCAAACAATACACTGGCACCAATATAGTTGCACACGCCTGACGAAAATTTCTTTATAATTCTTAAGGAGTTCACTTTTATTGTGGGCAGCAATTTGATGGACTTTTCTTTTTGGATGATCGTATATTAATTTCTAATTTCATTTATTTCTATTCACACCCACACACACACAAATGCAGCTGTCAGTCCGGTCCAGAAACGATGTACGACAGGTAAAGGCCATCTCTTTCTCTTATTTTCGAGCACATCTTTAACCTCTGCAATTGAAATTATAACATGCTCTTCATTGGCAGAGAAATTATCACTACTTTCACTTTTCGATTTATAATCTGCCATTTCGCTGAAATAAACCAAGACAGAATCCAAAATGTAAGACGACGTTTATTAAACTATGTTTGTTTATACTAGCATATGGCACTTCACGGTTGGACAAATGTGCATCTGTAGACAGGCAATCACAACACACTTGAATAGTTTTTTGCTAATGAGTAAGTATTTCGTCTGGAATTTGGAACGCATCCACCTGTAACTTAACAGACACCACAGAAAGACATTGTAAAATGCGCCACCAACTTTAAATAATGGATAAGTTATGAGGACTTTTAACGAGAAGATGTCAAAATGGACCTATGATAATGTGTAAATAAAGCACAACCATTTAATTACCAAGTGACAAAATATGCATTGTTTTCCATGAACTGAGAGAAATAGACATGTGTACTAAACATGTCCATCACGTTTAGCATAAGTGTAAGTTAACTTACAAAAGGCTTCAGTGATCCTGTCATTTTTATAATTTATATTTGTGAAGGGTTAATACAGTTGTGTGCATGTGTATGTCTCCCAGCTTCAGTGGCAACAGTACAGCCATTTCATTTTTGCGTACATCATCATTGAGGAAGCAGAGCAAATAAATGTGATGTTAACAGAATTACAATCTTTTATTTGCTCCAGCCACCTAAAGATCACATAAACCATTTCACATGAGAGTGCATAAATTACAGGCGTGGGAATGGTCTTTGAAGAATTCCTACAAGAGTGAGCTAAGCATATGGAAGGGACACCTTTCACTATACCAGGCATATGGATTATAGTAAGTCATCAGCAGCAGCATCAACTAGACAGTAGAGCATCAGGGAGCCACATTTAGGATGAATGGCCCATGACCTGTATCATCTTCTTGTACTCGCCCTGAGCAATGGTGCCCGACCTTGTAGCAGCGAACAAACAGCTATCCATCCTAAACACCCTTTGTCCCTGATGCCCCAAACCGGCCACATCAACTTGTATTAATGGCTGCCAGATTGCTGCAGTTGGCTTGAAACAACTGTTGCTGCGATGTGTAGTCAAGGGATTGATCTACCAACAGGGACGCTCTGTCCAGATGATTTTCGGCTCATTGCAGTTGTAAGTGTGGTGTAGCTAACACTGCCATTTTTCGTGCGGAGTTACGGAACTTCATAAAACTTTGAAAGTAAATATCACCATAGTTCGTAACCATAAATATACATGACCTCACAATACGTGAATTCACTGTAAATTTTAACACTTTCAAAACCACTTGATAATCAGCCGGTGTGGTAGTTCGTAGGTCAAACTGCTGTTTATTAAGCAACAATGCAATTGCGCACCACACGTGAAAGATAAACAAAATTAACAGGCAGCAAAAAAGACACACATAAACACTAAATGTTTATGATCCGTCTTGGGGGACTAAAATGTCTGGGCGCAGGACGATAATAATGGATTGTATATGCTATATAGTTCATTTCGACTATATTAAAACAATTTCAAACAGCGAAACAGCACATCCAACACCATATTATGCTCAACTAGCACTTTTATGTTCATTTTTGTTTAGTCAAAATTGTGTACAAAATGGTGTCCACAATGAGTGAGTGGGTAATACCATTTTTAAAAGATAGTCTATAATGCACAACACTCGAAGTACACAAGTTTAAAAACACTGTAGGGCCCGAACCATTTGGATGCGAATCCCGTAAAAAATTAGTTTTTGCATCTGAACAAGATTTCTCTTGCATGAACATTTCACCTGCCATTCCTCCAGGTCGTTCCCCACGTCAACAACACCACAGAGCATCATATCACCATAACTCCACGTGATAGCAGCAGAAGTGTTCGGCAAGTATTCCCCATATTATGTATGCACGTGCACCAGTGTAGTGCATTGATGTATATGTGTTTTGTTTCTTTTATTTTATATGGCCTTTTTTAATTAAAATGTCCAGTGCATCGTTGTGAGTGCAAATGATATGTAGTCCTTACAGTAACATGTGCCACTTGAGCATAAAGATTTTGTTTACATGAGGTTATTTTTAAATCTGTTTACCATTTAGTGCATTGTATTTTATTTTTTTAGTTTATTACATGTATTTATTTTTAGAAAGTTTATGTATTATTTCTGTGAAGGGTTGTGTTGTGATCTGGTATGCACATCTTTTTATAATAGGTTTCTCATACCAATTATTCATTCCTGCTCCAGTGAAGTGTTCATTAAAACATAATCATGTCATATTAGAGAGATGTTTATTGTTTGTTAATTGTTTTATGTATATTAAATATTTATTTCATCAGTCAGTACCATAAAGTAGTAAACAGTATCATATCCAGTATTTTCATTACCTTTGAGGTTAAGTGTTGATGTAAGTCGCTGGCTGTATTACTTAACACAGCCACCCCGTGGTGAACTAACCCTACTTTTTATTCGTTCTTAATAAACATGTATTCTGATTAATTTAAAATGTTTTACTTTAAACTGGATTTATTTCTATACATTTTGAGATAATGAACACAATGAACACTGTGCTAAGAGAGGCACAAAACCCCCAGAAAGAAAAATGTTTTTATAGGTTACCATCCAAATTCAATGGCGAAAACCAACACTCATTTTATTTTATATTTTCTATGCATATTTTTATAATAGACAAACAATACACCAACAAGGAATAGACTAGAGGTTCCAGCAAAGCGATACGTAAGCTTAAGTAGCTCTTAAGTATGTCGAGGTGTTTAAACATTATAATCTCAATTTAATAAGCATGTTTTAGCTGGGCTTTACTTAAAGAAATAAGTTACGAATATTCTTATGTTGGTTGTTGTGCATTGTTGTCATGTGACTAAACGAACCAAGGAGAATTATTAAAAAAAAAAAAAAAAACCAGCATTTCTTCCCCCTGAAATGACTGTGATTACTTTTGTTATTAGCATGCGAATTCTTACCAAATGTTTGTTTTATAACAAACAATTAAAACTTTACCATTTGCCCGACTAAAAATAAGAATCAATTAAAAGATATGTCATTGCATATACTAAAAAAATATGTGTACTCTATTTGTTCAGCTAACTACACGTACCGAAATTTAATTATGTTAAATACGTTCGAGAATAGATAATTTTATAATTTTTGGAGGCTAATTTATTATCGCGGAAGTGTTGTGTTGCAATTCTGTGATGTTTTATGATCTTGTTTGTTCTAATTATCAGTGTCAAGAAGCGTGATTATTCGCAGCAAAAGTTACAACTATCTGTATTAGGTATGGGCTGTTTTCTATTTAAGCTTTCGCCAAGCATTTATATATTAAATGCTTTATAAAAATAATGCATTAGGTTAATAATAAATTTTAAAATTAATCCGTTGCCTTGTTTTGGCACTGATCGGGTGGTTGATCATTGGCAGTGATTAAATATTCTCTAAACGCAATGTGTGTATATTCCATGTAAAAATCGTATTGCCCTCAAAAAACAACACTGGGTCTACATTTATTACAGTCTACAAGGCCATCCCGGATTTTTTTATTTAATAGAACTGTTTTATTGTTTACGTACGAGATTACTGCTATGTTTTCAGAACTCGGTTTGGCTTTCATCACTAACCAGAACAGAACTTTCTGAAATTGTGATGATTTGTTGATGATAACATTGACGATATTCATGTGCAATTTAGAAACGCCAAGTGCCCGAATTTAAATAAATATAATTATCACATCGGCGCTTAGGTTAGACATGCCAGAACAGCGTGTCGGGGATACCTACCAGTCTGAATTACACTGTCCACATTCAGCAGACAGCAATAGCAGGAGGGACGAGTCTGGAACACGAGAATACCCCTCCCCGCCCAGATGCTCCAAACGGACTTGTTTCACCCAGCATGCCATGTGCACGGTCTGCAGCCACGCCATAGCGCCCACCGCAGCCGGCAAGGTACCACCATCATCACAGGACCAGCAGCCCTGCCTACCAGCACGACTGCTCTAGTCCGGCCAATACAACTTGCGGCTGTGGGAGAAGCTCCGGCCACTGGTCAAATATTGCAGCTAGAGCATTGTATTGATGATTGAACGGATACAAGAGGAGTGGAGCATTTGACGTGTACCACATGCGACCCTCCAGGCCGTTCTCACGTCAACAACAGTCCACAGCATTACTTCACCATATATCCATGCAAAGCCAGCAGAAGTGTTGAACCAGTGTTCCACGTGTGCGTGTGTGCAGGCGCCAGTGCAGTGCATTAGTGTGTATATACATAAATATACACTACACATATATACATACACACTACACACACTTATATATATATATACGTGTGTGCATGTGTGTGCATGTGTGTGCATGTGTGTGTGCATGAGTGTTTTATTTATTTTATTTTACATTGTCTTTTTTAATTTAATGTGAAGTGTTTTGTTACGAGAACAAATTGTATGAAGTGCTTACAGTACCGTTTGCCAAATTTGCATAAAGAGTTTGTTGACGTGAGGTTTGTAATGTTGTTTTTAAATCTGTTTATTATTTAGTATACTGTATTTTTATTAGAAAATGTATTATATCTATTTTTTTAAGTGTTTAATTATTATTTCTGTGAATGGTTATGTTGATATTTGTAATGCGCATATTTATATATTAAGTTGTTCCCACCAAACATATATGCTTGCTCTAGTGCATTGTTTTTGAAAACATAGTCATGTAGTATTAGAGAGATGTTTATTGCACTTAAATTGTTTTAAGTATATTAAATATTTTTATGTCATCAGTTAGTACCATCCAGTAGTGTTCAGTGTCATAACCAGTATTTCCACTACTTTTGAGGTTATGTGTTGACTTGAGCCGCCAGCCGTGTTATGTAATGCAGCGACGACGTAGTGAACTAACGCTACATTGAATTTAATAAACATGTGTTCTGATTAATTTATGATGTTGTACATTAAACAGCATTTATTTTTGAACATTATGAGGATATAAGTTCTATGAACACAGCTAAGATGGACAAAAAAAAACCTGTAAAAAATATTTATTTATAGATTACATTATAAATGTAGAGGCAAAAGCCAACAGTGATTTTATTTTATTTTAAATTTTCATATGTATGTTTTTATAACAAAGAGTTGGGGTTTATATGTATTTCCACCACACCAGTATTACACATACATCAACCACCTCATTCACCACCATAACATTTATTAATTAAGCTGTTTTTTTCATGTGTGGGCAGGAGGACTCTGTGTTTCACAGAGCTCCATGCCAACCTACCATTTAGTAGTGTCTTAATCTTCTTGCAGAGTGGATGTCATGCATGGCTGCTCCGGGCCTTCACATGTTGTGATCAGCCATGTTAATTGCAAAAGTGCAACTTTATTTTCTGAAAATTTTTTTTCTTGATTTGGTACCCAGAGCGAGTGCTACTCTGCATTACCGGCTTGTTTGCTGCACAGCTAGGGGTTGTAATTTTTTCTTAATTGTTATGCATTTGTTCATCTAAGTCTCTTCCACTACAATGGTGACCAATCATGTCAGTCCCCCAATGGGGACTAAATATGATCACAGCAGAACTGTATAGATTTATTGGCTCCAGCCGAATGATCATTATATACCCATTTTTGTTGATTTTGATATCATATTTAAGGTGTGGAAATGACCTAGAACAACTTCCTCGGGAGTGGTTTATGCATTCGGAGAGTACTATACACTTTCCACTAGCCCAGGTATTTTGTATTGTATTTTACTACCAGCACCATCAGCAGTTCCAGAGACGGAGGAGCATCAGGGAGGCCACATTTAGGGTGAACGGCCCACAGCCCACAATATCATCTTGTGCTCTGAGCACTGGCGCACGATCTGGTATAACAGCAATGAACCAATTTCCAGTTCACATAACCTCGTTTCCCTGATGCTCTTAAACAGATTCTGCCAGGTGGTTGGCAGCCATCTTTACAAATACCATTGCTGAGAGTCACAAACCTGCTGGTGTGCATGTACCTACTGTTGTTTTCATGGATTGTGAGTTTGCTGGCTTGTGTTTCTCTGACATGCATGCTCATAAGAGTACGATAGGCTCCTGTCCTGTACTGATTCGGGCAGTGTGTTGCCCTTGATGGCATTCATTCACATTCACATGCAAAACAGTGCAGTTTGTAAGTGATGTGGCCAACTGTTAAGATTATCTCCTACACATATGCAAAAATGGTCTTTATGATATTTGTTCCTTTGCTCAATGGGGTTGGCCCTAATTTGGTAAAGGGTGGTACTGTGTTTCTTGGCTCACCAATCCTGACACATGCCCCACCATTTCCAGCCTGTAAATTGCATGGCATTGTTGGTCTGGAGCACTCTGAAACACAACCGAGGGAAATTTCTCTCTCCTTTCTCCATGCTATGTTGTTAGTATGTAATATTGTAAACACATAGTCCTCGATGCACCTCAGGAACATGTAGGTAACAACAAAAAAAAATGCTTGCTGCTTAACACTTCTTTCAGGGAGACACTTAACAAGTGCTCGAATGGCTTAGACCGGCCATCGCGGTTACTCTGTGAAACTGACTTGCATCATGCAGAAAACTTACAGCAGATTTAAGCTTCCCCAGGCGATGCGAAACCACTGGGAAGTGAGGGTGATGTACCAGGCGGTGAGAAAACAAACTGTTACGGAATAATTAAACAAGTGCTCTGAAGTGATCAGTCTCAAAAGATGAATGCCGCTCAGTGCGTGGGAAACACAGAATGCGCAATCAAATGCAACCACCCTTGATGGATGTCAGACTCTTACTAACTGCCTCCCTTGGCGCGTGAGCGGACGTGGTGCTGGCTTGCGTGCCAAGGTTGTAACTACTTCCTGAATGATATATGCACTCTTGCTCTACTTGCCGAAACTTAACATTCTATGGTACATTAAATGAAATATTAACTCTGGATGATACATACATGCATAACACTGATGAAATTAATATGGACCTAACGTAACAATGGGGGTGGAGATATACACTTGCAAAGAAAAACAACACAACACTGGCAGGACAAAAGAAACATATAGTAAATTCTATATTGACAAAACCGATACTGATAATGATGGCATTAGCCGTAAGCCCATTATTCAGTGCATTGTGAAGGTTCTCCTTCCATCACTCTGCCTCGGGGAGTCGTCCTTATTCTTTCTTGGACAAGTGCCGTCTATGCTGCCCCGACGTGCCCTAGGTTACACTTGTACTCGTCGCGCACAACAAACACTCTGTGCACCCTTCACATCTGCAGAGTGCTCATCCCTGCTGTGGTGATGGTGTAGCGCTCAGCTGGACAAATGGTCTTTCGCAGAGGGGAACATGGGGCATGTCAAATGCCCTCCCTCCCCATTCGATATCGTTTGTAGGCCGTCATATGCTACTGAAAGCAGGTGCAAACTCGTGGTGGCCTGCATGACTGCAGATGATACCTCCTCCCCTGCTGCACCGTTGTTTGCTGCATCACTTGATGATCTGTAGTATGCCCCCTCCTGTCAGGCAACCACTTTGGCCTGCACTGGAAGCACTGCCATGGAGGATGAGTCTGCAGGTGTGATCGCATAAGTGTAACGAGCACTCTGACACACTGCCCTTGCTATCACCATCTTCATGCCTACTTGCACTCGTGCTTTGTTGCAATATATGCTGTTTTCAGATGTGAGCCATCTGAACAGCTCCTGCCTCTCTCATCCTTTTTACTGCTACCACCTCCTTTCCTGCGCTCCTTCCTGCCCAGCTATTTTAGGCACAATGGCATCAGAAACTGAATCTGCCATTACTGCCTCCTCCGTGCTTGATACTTGTGTTGATGCTTGCACTGGTAAGAGGCGGGGACGCTCATAGGCGCCTCGCCATCCGTACTGTCAGTTCAAGCTTTCAAATGTTCCCTGCTGGGTGCAACTATGCCAGGCAACACCTGCATATCCTCTTCCACTGTGTTTCCACCTTCTTGAAGTGCTGAAGCACTTTGCTGTTCCCTCTCCTCTCTAGGGAGCTCGTCGGCAGCATCGCCGTAGAGGGCCACCCTAGGTGTATCTCCTTACTTCTCCTGCTCATACTGATCCTCTGCAGACCCCTCCTCCTGAGGTGTCATGACATCTCTCATCTCGCTGGTCATCGCCATTATGGGCCTTAGTGTGATAGGAACCAACCTCGTCGTCTGCTGTACCCGTAGTGCCCCTGATGTCGTCCCGATGTACTCTCACCCTACTCTTGCCCATGAGGTCTGTATGTGTCTTAGGACCATACTTCTGAAGTATGCGATGCGGGCCACTCCATCTTTCGGCAAGGCCGGCACAAAAATCTTTTCATGCAGCTTATTGCGGGTGCATTCGGATGTACACCTTCTACCCTTATTACATTTATGGCAGCGGTCTTGTGATGATTGGCATCCATCTTGCAGTATATCTGCAATGCTTCTCCCTTACTTCCTGTATTCATGCCCTGTGGTGTTCTCCCATACTTCCTGTATTCATGCCATGTGTTGTTGCTGCTGTATATCACTGCTGTGCAGCTTGCTGCTTTCCTCAATGTGCGGGCATTTTGCTTATCCCGGTATACCAAAGTTTCAGTCTCAAACGGTTTACGTGGTATGAGCGGCCTCTGCTGCTGCCTTCTGTCTGCTCGACATGTTTTGAATAGGTTGCACTTGCGACATTTTCGCACGTACTGTCTCATGCTCCGATTCAGGCCTGGCGAAAAGAAGTGTTCGCGTATGTTACGGACCATCTGTTCAATGCCTGGGTCTCCTACCTCGTTGCCACTGTGTGAATAGGCGAGCACCTGATCCCTTGCACATGTGGGGACATACACTCTCAATTTTCCTGGCAGATGAACCGACCTCGTCTCTAACCTGTCATAATAATACCCTCCCCCCCACCCGGCGATTTCCTACTGTGCACATTGTTGCATCTTTGCCTGTGTGAATGGACAGTTCCTCTGCACCTGCATTACCTCCATGTAAATACCGCTGATGAGTTTCTCGCGATTGTTGACATCCATTTGTTGCACATAAACTTAGATTATGGGATCACGTACA
Source organism: Dryococelus australis (assembly GCA_029891345.1). Lineage (NCBI taxonomy): Eukaryota > Metazoa > Arthropoda > Insecta > Phasmatodea > Phasmatidae > Dryococelus > Dryococelus australis. Next base: position 134,879,843 of record CM056997.1, read on the forward strand.
TCTGGCGATAAGACATCCTCCCATTCTGCCTCATCTCTCATGATTACCGTTTTGTTGGGGCATGTGACAATGCATCGGACAATTCATTTTCCTTGCCAGGAACGAGTTCGACCACAAAGTCATACGTTTGCAAATGCCACACCCATCTTGTTAGCTTGCTCCTCGCCTCCTTCATACTATGCAACCAAACTAGACATCTGTTATCTGTTTGCAGCATAAACCTTTGATTATCTAGGTAGGCTCACACGACCACTAAGCATTCCTGCTCATTTACATCATAGTGTCGCTCTGTTGGTATTTGCTTGGTACACATTTCGCCCCTCTGTTGTCGATATGGTACAGTAATGCGCAAATTCTGTCTTAGCTTGCATCAGTCTGAAGGTATAAATGTTTCTGTGCGTCATAATGTGCGAGTGTTGGGCATTCTTAAAATTCATGCTTTATGTCAACAAAGGTCTTTTCCGCCTATTCGGACCACTGGAACCTTTTTTGTGGTGAAAGTAAGTCAGTTAATGGTGTGGTAATAACTGCAAAGTTTTTTATATGTTCATGCAAACAATTTATTAGCCCAAAAAAATTGTGGAGCTGCTTTCTCGTGCGTGGTTGTCGGTAACGGTCAATCAGGCCTATTTGCTCAGGTTTTGGCTTATTTCCCTTGTGATCTACTACTTGCCCTAAAAAGTTAATGCTCGTTTTTCCCATGTGACTTTTTTTCTGTTGCACATGTCCGACCATTTATAGCTAACCTCTCCAGTACTACTGCTGAATGAGGTACGAGTTCTTCCCAACTGTTTGAACAAATTATAATATTGTCAAGGTACGCAAACGTATACTCTCCAATGATACCATCATTGACTGGGAGGTAGAGGGAGTGCATTTAAACATGAACGGCATCGCACAGAATTGAAATCGCCGCCTGTACGGTACCGTGAATGCTGTTTTTCTGCGATCCTCTAATTTAATGGGTACTTACCAGTATCCATGCTTTAGATACAGCGATGTCCAGTCACTTGGCCCGATGAATTCAATGAGTATTTCACATTAATGTAGGGCATAGGCATGCTACACATAATTTGTTTCAAGGGGCGGAATTCCACGCAAAACCTCCATGTGCCATCTCTTTTTTGGAGCTAACGTTATGGGCGAATTATATGGCCTGTCAGATAACTCTATAACCCCGTCATTTATGATCTCCTGAATTTGCCTCTTAATAATACATGTTTGGTGGGGTAAGTATCTCCGCTGATTGGTATATGTAGGCCTGTTTTCAGTTAATGGGATTTCTTGTTCAGTAAATATGGTGCATTTTAAGGCATTATTCTTTCCAAATACATATATATGTTCATGCAAAACATGTTGAAATGCGGCCTGGTATTATGGCAGGGCATGATTATCAAAACTCCCTTAGCTGAACCTCGGGTAGGCTACCTGTCAGACAGCAGTCTTGGTTGTATACGGTCCTCCTCTCCTTCGCACCATAATGTATGCGCCGAGCTGTTGGCTCTGTTATCGTGTTCTGCTCTAAGCCATGCTATGCCTAGAATTACATCCTCTCTTATCTCCGGCAGAACAATAACTGACCTAATAGTTTCAATATCACGTACTTTAACTGATACTGTTTTCTGACCCATGGTAGTACTGCAATGTTCATTTGTTTCTAATCGGATTACATGATTGGCAGGTTGTTGCGGACACATAAAGAGGGCCTTACTATACGATTATGCACACTGCTGTATGAACCTAGCAGTACACTTCAGAGCAGAGCGAAAACATATTGGAATGTCCATGTAGCACAACCCCCTCTCCCCTGGTGCTGAAGGTGGCCGGCGAGCTTTCCAGAAAACAAGGCAATGACAGAGTCAGGTGTATTGCGCCAATGAGAGTGGTATGTTTGGAGGAGCTCCATGACGGGCCAGTGACCAGAGGAGGTCGCTGCTTTGGATGTGCCACCATCAAGAGTCGAATAGCCAGACACAGTCTCCGATATCAAGTTCAGGTGAGAACTTTCCAATTAGATTAACTTCAGAATGTGTGGGTTAAATTATAATTTAAATATAAATATAATTATAAAATTAACATTACTTTGATACCACCCTATTATGATTAATGTTGATATTGTTGATTAATTGTTATTGTAATAAAAGCTGAACTGTGTAAAAACCCCTTATTTAAATATCAATTGCTCACCTTCTATAATTGTTTAGTAGCTACATCCTCACCCCAAATGTTTGGTGGCTTTAGGTCAGTAGGACTTGTTAGAGACACCAGTCAGGGTAGCAACACTGATCACTGGCTAGGCCGACCACAACATTGGTGGAGATGCCAAAACTGATCCTTCCTTTCATGTGTCAAGCGTAGCATACATATATTACTATTCATCATATCGTTTTTCGTTGCCAATCCGTTATCCATCTTACATGATAATGTATTGTGATCACTTAGTTCAATTCCAACCTCGTGCTGCTGTGCAGTGCTTGTATATCTACCATTCTCCCCCTTAAATTGCTTACTTTATTTAATGCCCCCCCCCCAACCAATACAAACAAACCATTTGGGGTATAGCAATATTATTAGTCCATTTCATCCATTTCAGCATTGTTTCAGCCTTTATTGTGAATTATAATTCATATACCTTTCTTTTTTATGTGGTTTTAATTATTATTAACTTCCAAGCAGTCTCAGTTGCACCTTGAAGTTTCTACGTGCAGGCAATGAGTTGCACTCTCATGCAGTACGCCAGTAGAATTGTATACTTGCAGTATTCTGCCTGACCCACATGTTCATTACGAATATAAATTATTGTGAGGTAATCTCCCTCAGAAAGAATACTTTATTATTTTCATTAGGGTTAGCATGGCCCTTGGGCGCCGCATTCAGTATTTTCGTTAAAGTATTGATAGGGTTACTAGTTGCCAGTCAGATTCTGGCAACACTTTCAGGTTTTCTATATGGTTTGTAGGCTGTAGTCATCCTGTCGTCGTGCATTGCCAGGGACAGTTCAGTGCACCAGGTTAGTCAGCCAGCCAGCGCATGCGCAATCATGTCAGAGGTGTAGAAAACTCTCCCTGCCCCTTCCCCATCCCATGCTGAGCACGTGGACCAGTGTTCGCCGACAGTGTGGCGACCTCAGTCCCCCCCCCCCCCCACACCTCGCATGGCGCGATTTTCATGGCACCTCCACACATCAGCGCATTCTCATATCTTGTTTGCAGCAATCTTGCAGCGACTTTGTGGGAACGATGTACTGGCACATGAATGCAGCGTTGCCCGTATCCATTCATATTTTCCGCTCACTCCAATGATAAAATTGTGGAGGCCATTATTTAATCCCTTATGTCCCTTCTCCCACAGATTGTGTTTTTCTCTAGAGAGCATGGTTTAAGCTTAGTGTGCAAGGCGCTATTACATCCATATATAAGTGTGTTTTTATTCATTTTTATATTGCGTTTTGATTAGGAGTTTTTTTAAGGGAATACTCACAGAATATTGTTCTTTTTGATAATGAATGACACTTGTACCCACATTTTTCCTTATTGCAGTTTTCAATTGTGGCTATTGGTTCGACGAATAATGTTTCGATAGTGCATAGAAGGACTTTGTACTTATTCCTTGCAAGGATGGATCATATTTCAAAATGGCTCGATATTTCACTGTTTCCTTATACGCATAGAGTAAATTCATTTTCTTTCCAGTGGCTACAGTCTCAACGCCTCTATTTTTCAAACCAATCCCCATATTATGAGGTACGCCAGTTACATTATTATATGTTTCGTGTAAGTTGTGTGCTAATAAGCTTTTCATTGCATGTTGCTAATGCGTAAATTATAAGTTCCAGACACACGGTAACAGCAATCTGTATTCGAAGACCCTCCTCCAGAGGGCACCGCATGTCGGCACCGCATGTCGACACCACATTTTGGTATCTCATTTTGGCACAGCATTTCTGCTATGTATCGCAGCACTGATTGGTGGTTTAGGGCTGCGGCAGCATGCTCTACAGATGACGTCAGCACGTGCTGCTACAACTCACTCTGTTCACATATACACAACATATTTCAACCAGGTTATGAGGCATAATAATTTCTCCAGGTAACCCAGTGCCACAATATATTTTATTTCTCACACACACACATACGAAATCACCTCTGCAGAGTTAAACAAGTACATCTGACACAAATAATGATTTACATTTTTAATTGCCTCTTATTTCGAAATGCTGTAAATTTCATAGTACGAGTCTCATGTTTTGAATCTAAATCGAGGAGCTCTCCACATTAAAATTTAAACAATGGTATTTATTTTTTCTGACTATGTAAGATGTTATATAAAGTCAACATTCATTTTGTATTGTTGTATAGTTTCACAGCATATTATTTATTATATATATATATATATATATATATATATATATATATATATATATATATATATATATATATATATATATATATATATGTGTGTGTGTGTGTGTGTGTGTGTATGTGTGTGTGTGTGTGTGTTCTACGAGAATCGTACTGCACTGAATACTTTACACACTAGTTCATATATTCAAGATGTGTTTTGTCCACTTTAACGAACTTGCATATTTCTCAGTTTTAAATAATAGTAACTCAGTTGTGCTGAATTTTCAAAGTTGGTTGCTACCTTGATATTAATTTTTATACGTAATTATTTCTATAATTTTCAGGCTTTGACTTGCCTTAGTAAATTACATGTACTACCAAATTTAATTACTAGTACTATCATTATTATTATCATCAATCGTTAATCTCACACACTTGTTTAACTTAAATACTTGTGTGCTTAGTACTTTAAGAATCCCATCCATTACCGCTCACAATATCGAAACGCAGCTCTTGGTAGCACAGTAATTAATTTTGTTTGCATTTCTTTAGTTTTCAAACAGTAATTTTCTAATTACCACATTTCGATATCATCCTGTCTCCAATTATTCTTGTGACATCACGTATTTGATAACATTCATGGTTCTTATTCCTAGCCGATGTAAATTATACCATTTTCCGAAATTTTCTTGTCAGGGTAATTGTGATGTAACAAAACTAGTGTACTGTCGGTGTCAAACATCTTGAAGGGTGGATTCCTTAATACTAGCTTGTTCCCTCTCCTCTGGCGTGCACCTCTTGGGCTGGCCTTCGTTTTTCCCCACTCCCATAGAAACATAACCGTTCTAGAACCTACTGCCCAATACACAAACATTCAAATAACAGATCGGAACTGAAAAATACTCGCAGGTCACCGCAATCCGACTTTTAAAATGTTCTCACATTTTACATGGCATGCATCCCGGACTCCTTCAAGTTCCAGAAACACCGGACTACAATAATGTATTGGACTACCATAATGTATTCTGAAGCACGCATATGGCGCGAGTTACCGACTTCAAATGAAAACACTGCTAGCTTCTTTTTCCACATAAGTAAGCCTACATTCATAAGAGCCAATCAAAATTGTCACATCATTGTTATTAACACAACCTTAAATTAGTTTTTATAACATTCACGCCAAAAATGAATAGGTTTACAAACTAGATATGTGCAAAAGACAGCGTATTTTTACACATAAGCACATTTAATAAAAGTACAATAAAAAAAACTTCAAATTTATAAACAATATATAGAATATAAATTGTAAATAATATGTAAACTTCTCAAAATATGATTTGTGTTCACGAAGTTGCTATGAAAGCAAAAAAACAGGGAATGATGAAAAATAACAATTTCACTTTTTACCAAAAACACGAGATAAAACTAACCACAAACACTTTTGCAATGATTGTTCTACAAACACAATGCTGCACAAAATTTTATAATATGAATTTTTGAAATGAACTTAAATGTTATTACACTATGTGTATTTAAAAATCCTGATTCAATGTTTATGTACAAGCATTCAAGAAAATGAAATGAAACAAAAATATTAAAAGCATTTGTCGCGATCCCCTTACTATTGACATCCAATGAAAATACACAGGATATATTACAATGGTTCCTATGGTAGTTTCGCAGACATGTATGACGTATGTTTAAAATACACCAGTCTAAAATACTGTTTTATGCCATGTTTAAAAGTACCAGAATAATATTTGTAATGCGTAAGATGTAGCCTATTTTAAATACCATTCCGCCCTAGTCTGAAGTGACATTTCTTTTGCTATGAAAACAGACAGCAATCATGTGGCATAGTTTCTTAGTGAAACGTGTATTTCAAACATTAAGGCGGGTGCCTTAAAGTAGAAAAAGTAATAGGTGAATTAGTGGTTTTAGTTCTAACTGCAGGAGTTCAATAAGTGGTTTTTGATATATGAAAATATCGCAGTGAGTGAACCCTTAGGCTGAGGTGTTACGTGATGTCTTTCAAACCTTTTAAGCAAGTTCATTATGTTTCTTATACTCGAATGAGCTGAGTTTTGCAAATAGAGAATCCAATATTGTCGTAACTGTACTAAATTATCTCCAAAACGTTTAGAATTGATGTCTTGATAAACATTTCTACTACAATAAATTATGAAACCAATTCACAAAAGTAATACATATTTCTAATTTTGTTCGGTAATAATAAGTGATAAAATACAACAGCAAATTAAAGCAGATTATGAATTGGAGAAGATTTATGACTAGATTAAGCAATGACATATCTATATTTTTAAAATTTTTTCATCTATATGAACCGACAGCATTAGGATTCCAGCTGCATCCCATAGGTGAGTGATTAGGTTATTTGCGTAAATGCTAAATCAAAATGTAAAAATTATCTCTACCTTCGAAATTGAAGACTTGCTCTCTCCTGTATAATTAGCTGCTCTCTCTATTGCTTTATTTAGAGGGACAATCAAGCATTTATTTTTCGTTTCTTTTTCGCACACACTAATAACACTAATAATAATTTCTATTTCCTTGCTGTTTAAGAATTTGTTAAATTTTTTTTGGTCGAACGCCACACTCCATTCTCAACAACCTTGGCTTCGAAAGAAACGTAACTAACATATTTTGAACGCACAGGGAGAGCAGCCTCCTCTTCCGCCCCTTCCTCCCTTGGTACTGTGGTTACCTCATCCCCACGCTAAGAACCATCTAGACTTCTGGAAGCGACAGTACATTATGATTGATTTTTACGCTAATGTGTTGTATTATTGTTCCATGTTTTGATTATACATTTCACTTCCAGGTCTCATAACACATTGTAAACAAAGTATTTCTCGTAATGGGGAGCACACTTTCCTTAACTGTTTTCTTGTCTATAAATTTAACTTAGATTTCAAGTCATGTTCATTGCTTGTATTTGGCTAAATTTACGATGTTTTACTATTGCATTCCCAATATTATTCATTGTTGTCAAGCCAAGTAGTATTAGGGAACCACCTTGCATCAAGAAAAGGCTGTTTTGTGTGTGAAAACCGCCAAGGTGGCGACTTCCACGATTACACGAGGAAGTCAGTTGTATGCACCCCGGACTTTGCCCGTTCGAAGTTCGCCACTGCAGCCACGTTACCTGTCTCAGTGATTCCACCTGCCCACGATGTTTACACCCATCTGCTCGAGGACTGCAAGGCAGCTCCTGTAGTCAGGCTATCCTTCTTTTCTTTGTTACTTTCAGTCGCAACATAATTTCCCTCCTGTTTGGCAGACTTTTCGTACTTTCCTTTTCCCGCTGCCGCTTCAAGCAATCTCCACATAAATATTCTAATAATGTTGGCCAGACTTCTGGGAACGGTAAGGGCACCACACACGTAAAGATAGAGGGAGAAGTTGCGGGCATGTGAAGAGGGCCTTCCTATACGATTATGCACACCACTGCATGAGCCCGGCAGTACACTTCAAAACAGAGCAAAATGTATTGGAATGTCCACATAGCACAAACCCCCTCTACCGGTGCGGAAGGCGGCTGGTGAACTTACCAGAAAACAAGGCAATGACAGTGTCAGATGTAGTGCGCCGACGAGAGTGGTATGTTTGGAGGAGCTCCATGACGGGCCAGTGACTAGAGGAGGTCACTGCATTGAGTGTGCCGCTGTCGAGAGTCGAATAGTCATACACAGCCTCCAAGTTCAAGTTCAGGTGGTGAACTTTCCAATTAGATAAATTTCAGAAGGTGTGGGTTAAATAATAATTTAAATATAAATATAATCATAATAATTAACATGATTTTAATAGTGCCCTGTTACAATTAACATTACTATTGTTGATTAATTGTAATTGTAATAAAAGCTTAACTGAGTAAAACACCCTTTTTTAAATATAAATTGCTCACATTCAATAATTGTTTATTAGATACACCCTCACCCCAAAGTTTTGGCGGCCGTAGGTCAGCAGGACCAGTCCTAATAAGTGTAGCAACCCTGATCGCTGGCTAGGCCGACCACAAACAAGGTGTAATATCCCGTTCATTTACAAAATTTGGACGTATGAAATTGTATGACACTGCGGTATCTATCAGCGCGTGGCACCACTGACCGTTCACGGAAACAAAAATGCTTATGAACTACGCTGTACTGCTACTGAACCTGTTACATTATCATTTGTTGTAGAGTCAAGTCGGTGATTGTTGTGATGTGGGCGGGGTATCGGAGGTGTCCAGCCCCTTAAACCCTGCAAATCTGTTTCCCTGTTTCCTTGCATCTGCAGCGTCCTTGATCTGTCAGTGCATTGGTGCAGTTGTTGTGCGAGTGGTATTACTCTGTCGGACAATAATGACACCGATGTTGTGGTGGGTGGTTTGGAGTCCACATCTTGTTTACACTGCTTTTTCGGTCCGTTGCACTTTTCTCGGGTGGTTTATAACCACTTGACCTCGGCGTATTCTGAATTTTCGAATCTTGCCTAGACAATTTTGCTGCGTGCTGTCCCAGATAATGTCGCTTTTGTTGTTGCAGTTGTTCTCGGTGCAGTCTGTCCCGTTGCTCGTGTCGCCATCATATTGCATTCGTCTCGTGGTGAAGTGGCTCGCACGTGCATTCCAAGATAATTTCTGTGTGCATTACATCCTCAAGAGTACCATTGATAAGTGGTATCAACACTACTCTGAATTCCGGTCTAGCAGTTTCGGCGATCACCTCAATCATCTCTCACTCTGGCAAGTGTGGATAATATTGCTTGATCAGGTGGCTCTTCGTGGTTATGAATGCCATGAGTGACTCACTCAGTTGTTGTCCCTCCAAGGTCAGCTTGCTATGCGCATGCAGGAATGTAAATATTCCCCGGAAGCGGCATTGGAACGAATACTGGAACTCCTCCATAGTAATTAAGAGATAACCACCAAGAGCGCAAATTTTCTTGAAGTTGCACTCCGACACAGCTTGTCCATTCTTCCCGTTTGACCGCATACCTCGTAAGATGGACATGCAGTTGTCCAAAACTGCTGGGGGGTCCTCTGCTGGAGTTCCCACAAAAGTTGGTAGTGTGTGGAAATTTGCCGATGTCTTTGCTGTAGCTGGTTTTGGAGGTGTGCTGGTGGAGTCAACCCCTGTACTTTCGCTCTGTGTGACGTTTCCTACCAGTACCTGCTGCGGTGTTATCAATTCCATGCAATTGTTGGGGTACAGTGTCACTGGCAGGAAATTTTGGAAGGGTGTTGACATTGTTCGTAACATTGTGGGATATACAGGTGCGGGAAACACATTAGACACTGATGGATAATAGTGGGTCAATGGTTGAAAGGACAATGTTGGATTGGTCATTATTGATGTAGGTGGTGCTGGTTTGTTTACCTCGGCCACATGTGTCAGGTGGGCGTGTGGCCACTCCGTTCTCTGCTGGCTTGCTTCTGTACACTGTTGCCATCCTTCTGCATTGCTAAACGTGACTGTTCCTGCCAGATTGTTTGCGTCCCGTGCGACCAGGACATTCGATCCATGATTGTTGACAGTTATCTGCATCTCGTGAGCCCACTGATCCAGCAAATTTGCCATATTGGTTCGCAGTCCTTCTTCAGGAAGTGCGGTTTGCATTCAGTTTGTGTCCTGTTTGTCTGCTGTCTTGCACCCCAGACAGGTGAACATGAGTCACACTGCAGTATTCAACTGCTTAGCATTTAGACATTCTTGGTGAAAATTTATCTTGCACTCCATACACTTCAGCATAATAATGCCATGACCATTGATTAGTAAATTACCACAATAATTTGAAAAGTGATAATTTGGAAAATTTTGACTCTCAGCTTTTCTTCACAAAAGTGAGTTCACTGTGTTTTGTAAAATGTCACTGTCTGTCTCACACTCGTGGTTGATCGCGACGCAGTTGATTGTTGGGGTGGACTGACGTCGGGATTGGGAGTTGTTGTTGTCTTCCTCATGTTTGAGTATGAAGTCCTGGAACATAGGGCGTAAACACTCAGGACACCACAGTGCCGGTGTGCTGTCTGCGATCCTGCCGGTCATGCTTTGTTTGTCAACAAAGCCACGTGCGCGGTATGGGTGACCGGCTCGTGGAAGCACGGAGTTGGGCGAAGGGAGCGTCTCCCCTCTCGCGATGTGGCTGTCTCTGCTCGGCCCTATGCGGTGCGGGGGTCAACGACTTGGCACACTCAGCTGATGCATGACACAGTGCGATGCGAGTTGTCAACTGGCTGATAGTGGTGCATGGACAGTGCATGTAAGGGCGTGTAGGGGGGGGTTGGGGGGGGGAACGTCCTGCCCTTCGTTTCTCCTCGCTGTTTCTCCCAGCTCCTCCTTCAGGCGGCGTGGCGTGGGTTACAACATGGCGCACTTATCTCCATTGCTGATACCGAACACGTTACACACCTCCTAACATTTGGATGGCATCCCAAAGGCGTCACGATGCTGCTGTTGCCCTCGTTGATGTGTTCCCGTCGTCCCCTCGTCGTTGGCGGGTAGGAATAAGACAGGAATTACTCAGGTGCATGGAATTTTGCTGGAAAGGTATAAAATTTTGGTGAGTTTTCGCCCAACACTTGGGCATGCCAATTGATGGCGTATGGTGGGATAGAAATGGGTTAAATGGGATTTCATTGACAGTGAGGTGTGAGGTCTGTGGAAATGATGTAATTACCCGACTAGGCATCAGGCATCGTCAAGGCGATGTTATAATGGTAGATGATGCTGTAGCACAATGACTCTCGATGACCTAAGGATTGTGGGCCGTAGGCCCAGATGAAAACTCCCGTTGAATGGCTGAAGTTGGCTTCTCCATAGTTAAGGCCATATATGCTATTGTTGGGTGTTTCCTAAATGATAAATCATTGGCTGATTACACGCTGTTCTGCTGCAGTGACTTTTGGTGGTAAATTACTAACTCCTGCACATTGCGCGATGTGAACTATCGGGGCTATCTACACGCTCATACTGATATGGTACACTGACTTTTGTACATGCTTATGTTGAGATTAAGTCCTGATAAATTACACTTGCATTAGATGCTGGTATTGTTAGGGCCTGTAACTTTAAGCACCTTGAGGCGACCTAAATAAACTTACGCACTGATGAGTTGTCAGGGTATTTATTCGATGAACTTAACACTCCTTTGAGGCAGACACACTCAACACTTGCTTGAATGGCTTAGACTGGCCTTCGCGGTTACTCTGTGAAACTGACTTGCATCATGCAGAAAACTTATAGAAGATCTAAGCTTCCCCAGGCGATGCGAAACCACTGGGAAGTGAGGGTGGTGTACTAGGCAGTGAGAAAATAAACGGTTACGGAATAATTAAACTATTGCACTGAAGTGATCAATCTCAAAAGATGAATGCCGCCCAGTGCGTGGGAAACACAGAACATACGATCATAAACAACCACCCTGGATGTACATCAGACGCTTACTAACTCCCTCCCTTGGTGCATGAGCAGGCGCAGGACTGGCTTCTGAATGACACATGCACTCTTGCTCTACTTGCTGAAACTTAACATTGCGTGGTACATTAAATAACATATTAACTCTGGATGAAACATACATGCAAAACATTGATGAAATGAAAATGGACATTGTGTAACAATGGGGGCGAAAATATACCCTTTCAAAGAAACACAACACAACACTGGCAGGACAGAAGAAATTACATATAAAACTATTTATTAACAAAATATATACTGATAAGGACGGCATTAGCTGTAAGTCCTTTATTTAGTGCATTGTGAAAGTTCTCCTTTCGTATCACTCCGCCTCGCAGAGTTTTCCTTAGTCTCTCTTGGGCAAGCGCCACCTACGCTGGCGTACCCTAGGTTACACTTGCACTTGTCAGGCACAACAAACACTCGGTGCGCCCTGCACATCTGCAGAGTGCGCATCCCTGCTGCGGTGTATGTTGAGGCAGATTTGATCTGCTCTTGGATGTCTGGGAATGTGGTGTGGGAGAAAGACAGTATTATGTTACTGGCATTATCTGGCACGAAAATTTGCCACTTATTTTTTTCCATTAGTGGTCGGGTCTCCGAACAACCATCAACAATATGAACGTGTTAGACAATTTTTTTCTAACAGTCATGGTGCCTTCGAGCTGCTGTGGTTGAGTTGAATTGGTATTCTACCACATGAGCCTCTATGTGTTCTGCGGTGTGTTGGTGTGTGTTATTACACTGAAGGTAATTCCGATTTAAAACCATTGTTGCTGGGTCTGCGCTAAACTAATGTATTGGTACAGTGGCCGTATTGTTTCCCATTTGTTTGCTTCGTGTTTGTACATGCACTCGCCTGGCGAGCGGGAGAGGGTGTCTGCCAGATGGTTTTTTAATACCGGGGCATGTTCTACTTAAAAGTCATACAACTACATGAGAAGGGACCAATGGGCTACTTTGCTGCATGCTTCACTCATTTTATGTAGCCATACTAGACTTTTGTTGTCTGTGCGGAGTGCGATTTGTTGGTATTCTAAGTATGGCCTGTACCATCTTAGTGCCCATACTATTGCCAGACATTCGCATTCGTTCACATCGTAACATCTTTCTACGGGGCCGAACTTCGCACTCCCATAATCTATTACGTGTTACTCTTCCCCTCCTCCAACAGAAACGGAATGGCTCGTAACCCTTTCCTGACTCGCGTCCGTTTGCAAACACAGATGTTTTGTCGGGTAGAGGCAAGAGAGAGAATAACACTGACAAAAGTGGTTTTTGATTTCATGGAATGCTATAGCTACTTCACTGTTCCACTGAAATTTTTATTGGGTTGGTAACAGTGCAGTGAGTGGTGCTGTTGAAGAGGCAAAAGTTGTTATGTACTGGCGAAACCAATTAATTAAACCAAATGTTTTCTTAACTGTCTGTAGGTTTTGGTGATTGGTACTCATCAATGATATGTACATGTTCTGGATTGGGTTCAATTCCTTTCTCGTCCGCCAAGTTGGCGACGAAATAGATTGTGAATTTACCAATATGACACTTATGGTTTGTACAGGTTAGGCCACCTACTGCAAACCGCTCTAGTGCTAAATTTACGAAGTGCTCCTCCCAGCTGACTGAACAGACAATTACATCATCCAAGTAGGTGTTTGTGAACTTGCCTATGTATCTATCTAAGACATGCATCATCATTGCTTGGTATGTTGCTGGGCACATTTGAAGCCAAATGATATCATACCATAAAATCGGTAACATCTCCCATCAAGTGTTGTAAAATGCAGTTTTATGTCGGTCGGCTGGTGCTACTGATACCTGCCAGTACCTGGCGACAAAATCAAATAATGGCGTAACCATAGCTGAACCGAGCAATTTGAGTGCACTGCTTGTGTTTATAACTTGTGTGGAACGTTTATTGATGTGATTAAGGGGGCGAAAATCCACACAAAAATACCACTACCGATTTTTTTAGATGATAGAGTAAATGCAGAATTGTAATTACTGTTGGATGTTTCAGTTACGCCATCACGAATCATTTCACTCACCTGTGTTTCAATGATCCTGCAGTGGTATGCAGTGTATACACCATTCACGGTTATGTTACACTTTCCTGAAGCCCTGCTTAAGTTCTACTTGTGGTTACCGACAGTGTCGTGCAAGTTCACAATTAATGTGGACTTATAGAAAGTAAAGTTGATTAAGTGCAAAATGAACTTATAAAAGTTCAAGTTCAGTTAATCTTAAGGTTTCGGGTAAAAGTTCAAGTTCTCTTTAACAATTTACTAAGTTCATCGAAAGTTCTTTGGCAAAAATTGCCGACATCAGTATGTATGGCTCAAGTGCAGAAGATGAACAGCATACTTGTTTTAAACATAAACAGAATACAAATATTTATTTGTATTTATATGCGAACAACAATTGGACGAATATGGCCACAGAGAGAAAATTTTAACAAAATTAATTAATAAAATTAATTAACATTTTAATCCCACTTTAAGGCGTAGGAAATCTTTGAAATGGTTGTCTGATAACCGACCCTTTCTTACAAGTGAAAATGTTACTACCTATACTGAAAACACTTTCCACAGTAGCAATGGATGGTATTCCAGTATTAAATTTTAAGAACGACTTTTAGAATTGGAAAAATGTACAAACACTTTGTGTCCGCCGATGGAAACGAGATGTATCTATCAAGTTCTCGTGCCCCAGTTTCTGAACCAGATAATTTTGGAGACATTAAATCAAAAAGGTCATTGTCGTCTTTTTCCACTTCTTTAACAAGAGGTACTGGCAAGCTCTCTTTATGTGCAGTTGTCACAATTTCTTCTACCCATACTTTTGCCTCTTCGAGTTGCCCCAAGGCAATAAATGTTGTGTCTCAAACGAAGATCCACCACTAACAGCGTTATTTTCTATTATTTACCATACCAAATAGGTTGTTTTCTATACAAAGCTAAAACACACATTTAATTTACTACACCACATTCTTTTTCCATACATGCGGAGATGCAGCATGGACAAACACAGCATCTGTGCTATATGAAAAGAACTACACTCGAGAACAATCGATTATTACGCGAGGATGCTTGTTGGCCGACTAGCGACTGAAATAGTACCTACAGTTTACGTGTTTTCAAAAGGTAGAAAGAGATCGCAAAGCATATGAGAACGTTTTAAAAAGTGTCATAAAATTAATAAAGGTAGTGAAATAAAAGAATTAATGAAAATAAAGTTAGTGAAATAAAAGAATTAATGAAAGTTAAAGTTCGTAGCATATAAAATGAGTAAGTTTCTTTAAAAGTTCACGTAATGTGAACGAGTTCATACGAACTCGTTCATTTTAAAAGTCCGCAGCACAACACTGGTTACCGATTACGCATCCTTCCGCTATATGTAAACATAAACACTGCCATGTGACTTCTACGTTTCAACTATCAAATGTTTTGTTTACTGTTATCAGCTGTTCAAGGAATTCTTCTATAATTAAAAAAAAAACATTACGTATGAATGCTTACAATTTAGGGCTATAACCATACTTAGGTCAGCTTTATCACTTTTTAACAATGTCTGTATTGGCAATAGTTCTTATTGTTGTTATTTTACATTGTTAAAATATTTGTGACATATACCATGTAGCGCATAATACACGTTAGTTTTTAGCTGCGACTGCGTTCAACCCTGTTACAACTGTGGAGGAAAGAACTGTAGTATTTAAACTCTTTTGTTGATATGTGTTGTGTTATTTCGTCAAAAGGACGACCTTAGTTGGAATGAATTTTAAAATGAAGGAGCAACAAGTTCAATGAAAAAGACAGTAAATTCAAGCACGCAACTAGTGTCACGATTTTTTTTGTGTGTAGCAGCAACAAACTTAAAACAGCAAGGCTAGTTCTAGTATGCAGTCACGGTACATGCATGTCATGTGTCGGTACCATGTCAATTTCTGGGTAACCATGCACACACATACATAGTCCTTATGTATTGCCTTGTATCCCTGTCGGGTCTAATAGTTCGAAAAATCACATTCCTGGTACAGTGTTTACGCATGTTTTCCTGCTGAGAACGAAGTTCGCAGGTGTACAGAGCTTGACACGGGAGTCGGCTGTGGCAAAGTGGCAGTGAGTACACAAGAATTTACTGTTGTGTGTACCAATGTGTTCGGGCATGCACAAACATTTCACATGCATCGTGTCATTAAGTGCACTCCCGTTTTTGTGTACTGTTGCCAGCTGCATCGCCTGTCGGACATGTTTTTTTTCGGTAGTTGTACGCTGAGGTGGGAAAGTCTCCAGGAGGCAGCGGCAAATGTTGGCAGGTAGATCATATGTGGCAAAGGGGTCAACTGGCTTGGGATTTTGGTAAAACTGTCAAATACTCGCAGTCCACTGAAAAATCCATTGCGATCGCGAAAGTGCATGTACAGATGCTCATTTACCCAGCATGGTCGCAGAATGGTAGTACGGATAATCTTCACAGGAGCAATGGCCTTCACAGTCACATGTTGTCCCACGCACATGGACATCTGTTCGGACGAGGTTTGACGTGGCTGCGTGGAGGTGGATGAGCTCGCTAAATCCTCCATTTTTGCGGCGGACTACCTACAAGAGTAGGTGGTGCGAGGGTGGTAGGCGACCTACCCCTTTGTCTCTTGAATGTGGGCACAATATGGCGGCTTTACGCATCTTTCTAGTTTCGTGCGGGAAGATTGGCAATCTTGGCATTGTCACACAATGAACTGACTCAGCCTTGTTAAATCCATTGATGCTGTGCTGTTATTCCACACTTTGCCAAGTGCCATTTGACTTCGCCAGTGAATTACAGGGCTGTCGTTTGTGTGGCATTTCAAACATACTTCCAGTTGAAAATACGAGCAGTGTTCTGAAGTAATTATTCATGCTTCTGAAGACACGAATATGCTGCGAGTGTTCGGGTAAAGGGCACCAGCTAATTAGTTTATGCTCTCGAACTAGCATGAAACTCACCGAATTATCTCAAGGCTGTTCGACGGCCAGGCATTCCCTGCACCCTAGAGAATGAAGTCGCAGGTGGTTGATGGCATATCATTGCTGAGCAACACCGCTGCGAAACTGAATAGTTGCAGGATACTTCTGAGGAAACATATGTTAGACCTGAATTCACAGTAATGGGGTGCGAATGTTACAGTTCTAACACAGTTCTAATATTCAGGGAGAATCCTGAAAAAAACACATGTTGGAAGGTGTCCATCTCTCTAAGTTCACAGTGAAGCAGCTACACACACCTACGAAATAATGTTAATGCACAATGATTCTATTTTATACCTGCGTATATATATATATATATATATATATATATATATATATATATATATATATATATATATGTGCGTGTGTGTGTGTGTGAGTGTATAAGTGTCGGTGTGTGTAAGTGTAGGTGTGTGTAAGTGTAGGTGTGTGTAAGTGTAGGTGTGTGTAAGTGTAGGTGTGTATAAGTGTAGGTGTGTGTAAGTATAGGTGTGTGTGTGTAGGTTGTGTGTATGTGTGAAAAATATAAATAATAAAACACACAATTGTCACACTACAGTATATGTGCGGCTGAGACCCCAACACTAGCCTAAGTGTTGTTCAAAATGTGCCGCGGATGACCATAATTATTCTTAAGTTAAAACTGGTGTTTGTAGTTTAACCGGCCGAGGTGCTTGCACAGAGTGAAACTGCTTAACAACAGCCCAATGCTTCATGTCCACACTGCCATGACCCAGGCCCATTACAACATTCGCACCGACCATCGTCCCCACTGGCACACCTGCTGTGAATTTCACCCTTCACTTTCACACCTTTTGCATGCACTCTGGATGCTCGGCCCTGTCAGCTACCGCCCATTCCGTACATGCATCTTCTGGTCATGCAACTTTTCACTGCAATGACCTATGGGCTAGGAAGTGCATCTGGCTTATAAAGGGCATATATAATAGTCAGATACGTCGAACTGATTCAACTTATGCTGCCCATGTACATGCCAAGTGTCAAGAAACTAACCCTAATGGTTTGCGAACGGTATCACCGAAATGAGCAGTCCAGCTGGTGTAATCAGTGGCACCACCAAAGACAAAGTTTGGACATGCGCCGAAAGCAGGCACACAACTAAACCAAAGCTTAATCTTTGTCTCTAATCTCCAATGGCTTGCTTGTTCGTGCATGTACTTAAAACGTGAACAAATTTTTACTTTGGTGCGAAAATATTTGCGTAATTACGAGCATGACCGATAATAACATGCATACAGTGCGGGAAGTGTCAGGCACAATATTACTTATCAGTATGATAGCTTTATCATCTGTCGCATCAGATACAGAACTAATATGTGTTGCGACTTTGGCCACATTATTTATATGCAGGTATCGCGATGTTGCATGACCAAAATAAGCCAATCATGAGAGACAGTGAAGATGTGAGGACATGTAGAATTGGGTGGTTGGTGGCGAGGATGAATGGTAAATAGTGGTGGGGGTGACGAAAGCCAACAAAATAGCCAATGCAATATAGTAGTAGGGTGGAGTGGGTCGAACTATAGTGAATAGATGGAGCTTGTTGAATTGATTGTACCTTGGAAAGAGGATGGATCGTGGCATTGTGATAGTGAGGGAATGTGGAAAGTCGAACTTGAGCGATTATTCAGAAGAAATATGGGAACTTATTGGTGGGAGTGAATGGGAACCGACTAAACAGTCGAACTTAAGTGAGTAAATTGAGTGGAGGAAACTAGCTGGAGTGTGGCGAAAGGGGGGAGGGAGTGGAAGAATCTGGCGGTGGGCTGGTGGCATGGGTGGATTGTGAGGGATAGTCGAGCTATCGTGACTAAATGGTGAGAGAGGTGTAGAGTTGAGTTGTTGAATGGTGATGTGGGAGGGGATATGGGAGACGGGATGTGTTACACAGATATATATATATATATATATTATATATATATATATATATATATATATATATATATATATATATATATATATATATATATATATATATATATATATATATATATTGTTTTGTGGAGAGGGGTTCGGCAGATTGATCGACTACATTTTCAATGATTAATTGGCACAGTTGCTGAGTGGGACCATTTAATCAGTTGCCTGCTGATCGTCGTACCACAGAGAGGTCGTCGTCCGCCATATTTACGATAATCGAACCCTCAAAATTACGCACATTCAACTCGGCCTTTGGCATCAGTTATGTGATTTCTCCCTCGATGTTGTATGTGTTATTTTATTTTCTAAATATTTTATTTAGATTTTCAACCAGTTACTTTGGTCGAGGTCAAGGTAACCCACATCCAACATACTGGTTGGGGTAAATAATATAATTTCCTCTCAATTTCACGTTTTCTTATGATTGTTCTCAATTTTACGAGTTTAAGGTCACTGGGACCAAAATCAAGGTCACCCATGTCCAACATGATATTTGGAGCCAGTTACAAAATATTTCACACGAGTTATACGAAATTTTAGATTATAAAGGATTTTTTTCTTCGCTTTTTGGATTTAAGGTCACTGGTTTCAAGGTCAAGATCGGGGTCGGTAACATAACTTTTTATCGATTTTGTTTTTTCTCAATTTGTTGAGTTCAAAGTCATCCGGCCAAGGTCAAGTTCACCTATAGTGCGCCCAACATGGCTGCCAGGGCAGTACTGCAATTTTTTCCTTGATTTCTGTAAGTTTTTAATGTTTTATAAGTTTTTCTCCATTTTTGATTTGCGGTGACCTGAGTCATGGTCAAGGCCATCTACATCCTACATAGTAGCTGTAGTCATTAACTTGATCGTTTTATCCAATTTAAGATTTTTTTATTTTTAGCTATTTTGTCTCTATATTTGAGTTGAAGGTTACAGGGGTCAAGGTCACCTATATCCAACATGGCGGTTGGGGTGAGAAATAATGTTTTCCTCTATTTTTACAATTTTTCCCGATTTTTGTCCTTTTTTTCTAGTTAAAGGTTACTACGGCCAAGGTCTAGTTCACCCACGTCCAGCATATATATATATATATATATATATATATATATATATATATATATATATATATATATATATAAAACCATTGAGCCATTTCTTTCAACGTTTATGCTGTAGTAAAATGAATAATGTGACAAAGTTAACAATGCTAGCCATTTACAAAGTGCTATATTACAATAATACAAATATACTATTGAAGTTTTAATGTTAACAAAGAATCATAATTATTTTTGCAGCAACCAACATAAGTTTACACTGACTTGACATTATAGAATTGCTGATACTAGTGAACAGTGACAACCTCGTAAAATGAAACCACTATATTTAAGTTTAAAAGCATAGAATGATAGCTAAATGTAACTTTGATCAGCTTTAAAACTTTGCAAAGCAATTTACGTGTGCCAAATATGCATATGTTTCTATAGCATAAAGTATTTTTACATAACGAAAGAGTGCTGCAGTTTTTCGTTGTATTTGATAGTATACCAACAATATAAAAAGTGGTCAGACATATCAAAATACCGCAATTGGTTGGACGATGGGTTTCGTGAAGAGGACGTCCGTCATACACACAAGACGCGGGCTCGATTCTCCCCCTGCCTTACGTTTTTTAAATTAGCAATATTTATTTTTCTAATAAAATGATTGTTCTTCATGCATTTTACATCGGATTGTTGTTTTAAAACCAAGAAAATACAAGAATATTTTTCACACAAGTGTTAACATCAATTCAACACAAAATTGGTTTTGCCACAATATAATCACCGCCTTAATGTTGACAATACAGTAAAGAGGTAACGTTACGGTTCATAGATAACAAAAAATTACTGTACTTATAACATTAATACTGTTAGAACATTAGACTTTAACCTGTGAAATGGAGAAACAAATAAATTATTGGAGAATAGTTCTTCATCGTTTAGTAGTAGTAATAGAGACACTGTTATTGAATGGATCGCTTGCGTGCAAATGAAGAAAAATTTGGAAGCAATCAGATTGGTTTGTAGTCCTGGAAGAGGAAATACTTCTTACTAGTCGAAAGCGATTGTTGAAGAGTTACTTCTTATATAAGCCATATTTATTGAAAAAGAAATAGTTTGTGATATAAAAAAAATCATGTTTTTTTTTGTTAAGAGTGTATTCAATGCCTGACCTATCACACGCTGATCAAATTGCCTTAGTTGTTATGTCCACCTACTGAGATTTTCAAAATTCACCCCAAATGCTGGCCACATTGGCGAGGAAATATCTACTGCTGTAAGCAGCATTCTCGACTGTCATAATTTGGACATTTGAAATTGTCACGGGCGACAATGTAAGTAATATGCCTGGGACGTACTCAGGTCAATAGAATTGTGTCTTCTCCGTATTTTCCCTATACATGCTCAATAATGCCAAAACAAATGTCAAATTCACACATTTCAACCATGATGTGACGTTTTTATACATATAGTTTTAACCTTTTACCTCAAACATGCGGTTTTACGAAAAACAATGGCATTTTGCGTACATTGTTGACAGAGTAGGCTTATTTGCGTTTCAATTTAGTAAAAAGTTTTGTGCTAGCATGTCAAAGAACTTATTTTAGGCAAC
The DNA here is from genome assembly GCA_029891345.1 of Dryococelus australis. Classification (NCBI taxonomy): domain Eukaryota; kingdom Metazoa; phylum Arthropoda; class Insecta; order Phasmatodea; family Phasmatidae; genus Dryococelus; species Dryococelus australis. The sequence continues at coordinate 134,901,226 of CM056997.1, forward strand.
AGTGTGCTAACTTTAGCCAAACCAAATCAATATAAATACTCAAAGAATATAACTCTCTTCTATACTACGGTAACTTCTTTACGACACCACGAGTCATCATCCTTATCTACATCATAATTCACACTTAGGATATCTCGATGAACTTTCCGAGGATAATACTTTTGACTTTGACAATTCTGTAGGAAGAAAAACAGTTCACTGTTGGGACACAGAGAGTAGTTATTGCGCAGCTGGTATGCGCACTCTACTAGATATTTCTGCTACGGTCACAACGCTGATCACAGGGTTTCCCACTTTTCATCTCAATACAGCTCCCTGACCATACAGCACTTGATAATGCAAAAGACGTCAAACAGCGGCTCTTACCTCGAACCCGAGATACACGCGCCAGGAAAATGGCGTCAGTAGTCAGGAGCATGTTGCAACGTGCCTGCTCGCCAATTAACGACTGGATTAGGCTGTTTACGGTAAAATGAGCATTTTTGAATGGCCTGCTTAAGATTTACTTGTATGCGCGTTATGCATTCTTCCGCCTTATGAAAAATTAACATTGTCGTTGTACCTCATCACTTTATTCATGTGTCTGTCAAGTGAAACCTTGAAATTATCACCAAAGAAAATATTTTACAAATATGCTCGTTTTTACACTTCGATGCATAAAAAACAGAAATTAAAGAAATAATTCATGTTATTACAAATTGTTACCTAACAATTTTTGTTCGACGTTAAGATGGATCTATTCTCCACGCATAGTCGCCAACTTGACTGGGCGCATGTTACTCAGTGTGTCCGTTTACGTCTATGCAGGTAGGGGGAAGTGACATTTTTCTAAGATTGGTTTTAAAAGTGCTCACTTAATCGTGAACAGCCTTTAAGCTATTCGCCCGCTAGCAGCCCAGCCGGAAGGGAACGTTCTCCAGCTCGCAGTAGCCAATGAGACACGACATGCGCGTGCTGACCAACGCTAATGGCTAATCGCTTAAATGGCGGGCAAATACCAGTTTGGAATATTAAAATACTCTTTGTTTGTGCCTCGGAACGCTTAAACCAAAGAGTTTTCTGCGTTCCCTTGTAAAATAAGAAATGAAAGTTAGGAACATGATTGTTGAAACTCGTGAAGTGATAATAGTGGAATGGAATTGGTTGTAATTTTGGTATACGGTATGCTGTCGTGTTCAGGTACGCCGGGATCCTCACTGCAGACTCAGCCAGTCAGAGAATGGGGTACGCCCACATAGAAGTAACCACTAGGCCATTTCGTGTCTGTGTAGTTGCCTATTCTGTAGCCGCCGACGAAGGCAGTGGAAGTGCTAAGCTGGCAACAGCGCGTGCAAGAGCGGGGGGGTTGGGTCGCCCCGGGCGATACACTGTGCTAACCAGGTGCCGGCTGCCACTCTGGGTGGTCCCGGCGGCCCTGCCTACCTGCGACCGATTTTTAAAAGCTTTTGATTGTAGACAATTTATAACAATAGAGGGCGGCAGCTCTGTGCTGCCCCGCCACGCCGCCATCTTATTATAACTGCGCGGCCTCGGGTCTCCTCGCCGCGCGGCGCTCCGCGGCGGTCGCGCGCGATAACCCGCCCTCCGGGGATGTCGCCCCCTGGCTGCGCGTTTTACATCCCACGGACATCCTCACACAGCCCAGGACAACAGCGATTTTTCGATAGAAGAATTAACCGTTAAATTATGCGCTACGATTAGAGACCTGCAAAATTCGCGTTATTATTTGAGGACACGTTAAGGGCGTGATCCTTCATTTCTACAGCATTTGCGAGAATTAATTTTTTATACCAAACGGGAGCCAATATTGTAAAGTCCTCTTACATTTCGTTACAAATTGTTTTTATTATGTAGTTTAATTTTTTCAACACAAAAAAGTTTACACTTTTATTCAATTAATTAATTAATTAACGAAAATGTTACTTATTTAATAATTAATTAAAACCATACAAATTTTTGTGTTTAAAAAATTAAGCCTACATAATAAAAACAATTTTTAACAAAATTGTAAGAGTGTTTTACAGCATCGGCTCCCTTTTGGGTACAAAAAATTAATCCTCGCAAAAGCTGTACAAATAAAGGATCTTTCCTTAAACTTCTTCAAACACACGTACTTTTGCAATAAGTTTGTCATTGGACTATAGTATATTTGTAGAGCCCCGAGTATTTCGCGGATTGAGTTGGCAGCAAGCTAAGCTGGACAGTCCTCTATACACTCGAGTCATACCGTTTGCTTATTGGTTGCTATGATCAAGTGAGGCCTCTGTACAGGACTGTCACTCACACTGCTGCTTCCTGCTTATTACTGGCTCGCAGTTAAACGGGACGCGTGTAAACAACTTTCGTCCAATCACAACAGCAGGAGAAAAGAACAATTGTTTGGAGTCTCTCTCGCCTCCGAATGAATTCGCGAAATACTCGTGGCTACAATATTTCATTTGTAATTAATATGAATAAAAACCGAGGGAAATAGGCTATTGTTATGCCTAGTAAGAAATAGTTCTTATGCAAAATAGTATTACACAGAGTGCGCACGATTTCGGGGGCGTTGTCCCTTTGGTAAAATTTTCTAAACTTGGTAAAGCTTCGTTTGTATGACGCGGATGAATATCGTGAAAGTATAACTTGAGCAGGGCTTTAGAAACTGTAGAAGGACTGGACCATATTGATCTATTCTGTGCTCTTACACAAACACTTGCAAACGATCGCGTGAAAGGGGAAGTGCTGTGAGTGCTACGACAACGCGCGTAGCGTAAGTGTGCGCAAAAGGGTTCTAACAGTTTGCTTTCCTTAAATCCTTAACGTATACTTAACCCCTTCGGTCACACATTAATTTCAAATTTAAAATGTTGCAATCACGCATTCCTTTTGGTACAACTGTACTTTTGCTACTAAAATTTCTCTTTGGCTGCTTGTTCGATGATATTGGCATTAACCATTCATGTTAAAGAGGTGTAGGAAAGTCCACAAATAAGATTAGCCACAAGGTAGACTGGGCACTGGTGCCTGCTGTGTACAGTTCCAGTCATAACTATAATTAATTTGCAAGTGTCCATAATTGTGGACACAGTCACTGAACGGGTTAAATTTTTCATTTCAGGTGGTGTGAAACGTAGTTACGGATTTCCTATAAGAACTGGCACTCTGTAACCTATAAAAAGGGTTTCATTACATCCAAGGGATAAAACGCAGCCAATTATAAAATACTTGGTGTGTCAGTAACAACCAATAGCATTGCCCAGGAAAAGGCGCCGTCTGTATAGGTTCTAGCTTATGAACTCCCACAAGATCGACTACGATTTCACCTATTTTGCAACATGACCAGCGTGGACGAGTATACTCGAGATAATACGTTAATGGATTAGTGTGCGAGTAAAAGGTGCATATTATTTCACCCTATTATACACTTCTGATGGCTGTTTCCGCAATATGGTCCAATACAACAAACCATTCACACAAAATGGGCCACGATCTATTGGTGGCTATTTACCGTATACTTCTGTTGGAAAAAAAAAAACTCGAACAACGGCATTATGAGATTCTTTCAGATGGGTTCGCCCGGACCCCCCAATTAGTCAGGAAATTAATATTTCCTTAACGACTGCTGTAAAAAAATAAGACGCGACTAACGTTTTGTTTGGGGTGGTGGATGTGGTACTTACATCTCCCTCCTCAGCTGTATTGTGAATGCATGTCCTTGACTGCCTAGTTCCGCAGACAGAACTCGCCTATAGGCTGTTCACGGTAAAGTCAGCACTTTTGAAGTCCTAATTTTTTTCCTTTCAGCCATTTTTTTATCCTTTAATCACATCTTAAAATAAATATTTCCATGTAAGTAATAAACACAGTGATAATATTCCACCGCACTCGGAAGTTAACATCTTAAAAAAAATATTAAAAAAAAAATATATAAAAAAAAGACAATTATTCTAATTGAGAGAGCTTTCAAAAGTGCTCACTTTACCGTGAATAGCCTATACATAGAGTTCACGCTTCAGGCCGAGAAGAGCGGGGGCTATAAGGGCGACGCTACTCCGCGCTACAAGTGCGCCATCGCCCCTAAGCGCAAGGCTTTGAACCGACGTGCAGTATGTATCTGACGCGTATTTTTTTTTAGATGTAGCGCTTTGAAAAAGCCGTTTTTGCAATGTTGGGGTACTACGAAATGGGTATACAGAATTGTCTGTGTGTTTTCTTCTGGGGCGAATGAGTATGTGGGTTTTCTCACAGTGCGCCCATATTTCTTTACATATAAATTGTATGGTGGAAGTCATTTTATGAGCACAAGCTAGGCTCTTTATACAGAACAAATGACAGTTGACGTTCTGACATCGATTTGGAAGCGCTCTCTAGTCATACCACGAAGATGAATTGCGAATACGAAGGCCTGTCTCTGACCTCAACGATCATGGAGCCGCCTCCTGCATCATCGCTAACTGGTCAAAATACTCGTCGGCATGATGAGACGTTAATGTCAAAGACGGAATGAGTGCAGTAAGAGTAGGTTTGTGAAGAATGTACACTTGCAAGACTTTCGCGTGAAGTCGACGAACTTCAAAATAAACGGTCGTCGGCTCTAAATACTGATGAGCATACAACTGCTGCAATAAAGGAAAGCAAATTTATTATAGAATACAAAACAGGAGGTAGAGATGACCATGGAGAGCGCATTGATGAAAATGAACATGAAGGCAGTGCTAGTGCTGAAGATGATGATGGCAATTTTCTCGATGCACTGACACATCCCTCCAACACATTTGCTGCAACAAGCGACATGAAGAAGGTCGAAGACGCTGAGAATACTGGCAACTTATTTCCCGAAGACCCGAATGAACTTGTTGATGGACTCAGATATCTGATTGACCTTCAAGAACGTGGGGATCTCACTCACATTAACGAGATATCATCACGCATTAGTAAACTGACGAATCGGGAATATATCGCATGATGTGAACAACTGTTTTCTTCTTAAATTTTAATTACAAAAACAAATTTATTATTATTATAAAATAATTGGTTTTCCTTTATTTTTGTGTATCTTATCCTTTTTCCCCTCACAACTTAAGTGGTGCTATGAGCACTCGACTATTAACGGAAAGAGCTTCATATAGAATGATAATAAAGACTTTAATATAAAAAGGCATGGATAGTTGACTGCATAAAAAATTCTTATTCTGTCGACATGTACAAATTCGGAGACAGTTGGCGAATGAATGTAATTTCTATACATATGGGTGGGGGACATACCGAAGGATTGATCGAAGGATTGGGATTGATCGAAGTATTGACATGGATTGCTGTGGATTGCGGAGGAGGATTGCGGAGCGTATTGCGAAGGATTAGTGTGGAGTGGTGTGTGGAATGGTGTGTGGATTGGTGTGTAGATTGGTGTGTGGATTCGTGGGTGGATTGGCAGTTTTTATATATTTTTGGGAATGTTTAAAACAAGCGAATTTTGGGATTCAAGGTCATGTTATGGGTTCAAAGTCACGGGGTCAAGGTCACCTGGATCCAATATGGCAAACAATATGGCTGACAGAACCAAGATGTCTGATGGTCAGGCCTGACTCTGGATACTGGACCCTGTGCATCGATTTAGCATACCCTATGCCTACAAACCAAAATGGCTGCCACTGCTCTGCCCTCGAAAACGATCCTCCCAAATACTTCCGATGGACCGGAAAGTGCCGTTCGGGGGATCGTCTTTGCAATTAGGTGATAGGTGCTGTTTTGAGGAGCGAAGAGCAGGAAATTTTGAGGGAAATTTGATACATTTTGAGGGAAAATGGTCGATTTTAAGGGAAAAAGGAAAACGTTGAGGCAAAGATGGCCGCGCTGGGGGACCGGGATCACAGAGCATGAACAGTTCCGTGCTCCGATCCCGGATCCCGTTGTCCCAAGCTCATATATTTTATACTACTGGCGGCTTTTCAACGCCTGTCGCTTAGGGGGAAGATTTCTTGAAAGCGATACACTCGTGAGACTAGTAGACTACGACATGACGTAGAACGCGGGTAGTCACGTGGTTTGGGTCCCACCGTTATCAGTCCATTCTGCCACATTGGGCACTTTGCTTTGGCACATGTAAAGTAGACTTAGAGACTATTCAGCTGCGCAGAGCTATTTTAATTATCTATACTATGACAATAACTTTTCACACTAAAGTTGCGGGTTGAAGTGGTGCATTAAAGTTAACACTGCGCAATGGAAGCATATAAACTATTCGCGGTTTCTTCACCCTTTTTTACTAAACCCTTGTAACATCCTCCCATGTATGACGTGTTTGATTGTTTCCTAAATATGAGTGTTATACTTAACAGAAAAGTATCTTATATTAGTACAAATTTAATGTTAATTTATATTCCATTAATTAATTATCATATTTCATTATATATATAATGAAATATGATAATAATATTATATATATACATACACACACATATATATATATATATATACATACACATATATATATATATATATATATATATATATATATATATATATATATATATATATATATATATATATATATAATGAAAGCTGAGAGAAAATAGGTGTGTTGGTAATGCCTAGTAAGAAATAGTTCTTATACAAAATATTATTATCTCAGTGCTCACGAATGCGGCGCTTTATCCCTTTGGCGTCATTTTCTAGACTTAAATAAGCTTAGTTTTCATGAGGCGCAGGAATATCCTAGAAGTAGAACTTTACCATGGCTTCAGAAACGTTGGAAGTAACTGTGAATGGATTATAGCCACTTTTCGTATAATAACGTGGAGCGGTATGTTGTTAACGTATAATACGAAATAGCAGTATGATAATAAAATCATGTTTTGGTGTTGCTATAAAAACATGGGATTGATATACTTGTGAAAAATGAAAAATCTCTCCCTTCGAGATTCGAACACCCTTCTAGTCTGTAAAGAAAAATACCAGTTACAGTAAATGTTCTGCCTACTGAACCTGCAGCCACGGATTTTAACCAATTCAGACCCAATGTACACATTTGTGTACATTACGCACGTGTAGGTAATTTTTGGCCTGTACTGCGCATTGCGAAGCTCAACGACCAATGATCTTACCTGTGGGTAAATGATTCGCAAACCGTCTTACTGGTCTAGTTCATGATTGGTTCTTATAACTGTAGCCAAACATATAGGCCCCTAGCCTACAGCTTATTGGCTGTGATAACAAAATTAATATTTTGTCGACTTAAGTACAGCACGCATTATATATTTTTTGCAACACCTTAAACCATAAATTAAAATGGGCCTCAAAGTGTTAACTCTTTCAGTTCCACGCCAATTTATAATTTCAAGTGTTGTAAATTAGGTATTTTTTCATGTGTGCTGTACTTACACTGGTGAAGAACTTGTATCGTTTTCACAACTGATAAGCTGTAGGCTTTATGTTCTTGGTGATCAGTGATATGAATCACTCAAAACGTAGAGCAGTAGCACAGTTTGGAAATCAGTTACTCACAGAGATGATCATTGGACACTGAGCCGCGCAGAATACAGCAACGGTCAAACATAAGCTTCCTGTGCAACATGTAGACGGTTGTGTGAAATGGGCATGAAGTGGTTAAAAGGGAAATCAATGATAAAGAAATAATTACATTTCAATGTATCAATTTTTATGATAACTGTTCCAAACAAAACAATATTAAACGCAACTGTCTTAGAGAATACTGCCACTTGAGGAAATTTTGAAGAAAATTTATTCATTCATTAAATTTTTTGTTAAATGTGCCTTTTAATATCAAATTTTAGAAAAAAAGAAAATTAAGCATAAAAACTGGTTAGTCTTCTTAACGTCCCAGTATTCCTTAAGGTGGATTCCCACCCGCCATCTTGGATTTATCCATTTTTCGCCAAAGTTTTTATTTCAGAAGATGTATTGAAATTACCGCACGACATATCCTAAAAAAACAGCTTCTCCAACTTTGTCGAACTGCCAGAGCTTCGCTAGATTTATTAATTTTTGGCTGGTAACTGTCGAGGCAAAACGCAAAGTTATTTTTTGCGAACGATTAGAAAGGCGAAGATATCAACAGCAATTAAGAAATACTGACGGATTGAGGCACACGCATCACAAAACTACGTTCCTCCACTCGCGTAAGGCCTGCCCACTTCGACACCGACGCGACGAGGAAGACAATATGTGCAGAACGGGACCTATAGACAGCATTAAATTAATTTTTTGCATTAAAAATATGTGTTGCTATCTATCCACAATTATTAAAAATAATTACTTAGTGACTTTACATACTCAAATTATACACGCACGTGATGATCTGCGACGAAAAGCCTGCCCCAGCAGGCCTACGTACGTGCGACAGCAAAATGGCGCCCAGCAATCAGACATAGCTGCCAGCTGCGGTGCGCACCCGAGGTAGACTGGCTCCTGAGTGTAGGGGATAGTTTTATCTACCCGAGCCAGTCCGCGCTGCAGTCGCGGCGGTTGCGTGGGCGGATGGTTAACCACGTGGCATGGAACTGTGGCTGTTCAATAATAATTGGTAATTGTATAGAAGCTTTCCGAGAGTTTCTTAGGCTCTGATTGGCCGGACTCTCGTTGCTCCCTCCCTAGGAGGAGTAAAAGTTGTGTATATAACACCAGGAGTTTGGTCGTGTAGGCAGAGACCAGCACTCCTGGACGTTCAGCTCACAGTTAAGTACAAAAACAATGTCATAACAGAAATAATATTTCTGGCCCCTCTGACCATTGTCAGGATGACGACTTTTGCATCATGGGAGGTAGGAAAAACTTGGGAATTTCCGTATTCCAAGACAGAAAATTTCTGTATGAACTATCGGGTGATTAAAGTTGTCATTCATGTTTTTAAAGACAGCCGAAAATTCTTAAAGTGTAATAAAATGGGAAAATTGGAGTAATTTGTGTCTTTGTTGGGCTTTACTAAAATATTGACTATATTGTCAATGTCAGTATTGTGAGTGCAGTACTAAAGAGTATTCTTACATTAGGAGTTAGGAAATACTCCAATTTTAGACTTCGTATCCAGCCAGTTTTAAAGAAAAAGGTTTATGTATTAAGAAAATTACTAAGAAAATGCTAAACATGAAAATATAGCCGTTTGGGCTTTTAAAAGGAGTTGAGAGCATGTTTTTCTATTTGTTCTGAAAGCGACATATCACCCAGGCATGTTTTTATCTTTAATATTTTATTATAATGCCCTTGAATCTGGAGTAGTAGTACAATAGTGACATGGATTTGTGTTAAGGGATACAAAAGAGACATAATATTTAACTTGGAATTGTTTCAAGCACCACTTGTATGTGGAATTCTAGCACAATTTTTAATTTCATTTGTATTTTATATTTGAAAATGGTACCATTGTATAAATTTCTGAGCCCATCTGATATTTAATTAGTGTCGAATTTTTTTGGAAGACTGGGAATATAGCTAAATAATAAATTATGAACATTTTCCATAATCCTGTGTAAACTTTGACACATTTATACAAATAAATAATTCATGTTATGCCAAGGAAATCATGTATTTGTCTGTCTTTTTAACCAGAAATCTTTAAACATATTTGATCTTTTTCTTATCCTCTTGTGGATTGGTTCTTGAAGGGCTTTGTAAAAGTCCCGCTTGCCACGCCCTTAGGGAGGACGCCGCACTCTGGCAATGCACTAGGCAATGCTCTGTGCTCTCTCGTTCCAAAAACATGATACAAAACTGTATTTCCAGAGTATGGCAAACATTCCATAAATCTAAGATGGCGGGTGGGACTCTGCCTTTAAAATTGTCACGTATTTAGAGTACTATTTTGTTTGAAACGAATATTTTTAAGTTGATGCTTTGAGAACGAATTTTTCGAAAAATTGATTTACTAATTAAACTATGTGACTGCAGAATTGGTAGGCGGCGCCTTTAACTTCTCTATTTACATAATGTTTGGCTTGTCGATAGATACTTTCAACGACAATAGGAGACATCTCCCATTTAAGTTAATTGTCTGAAACACACATGTTAGCAAGCGTCAACGTGTGAAAGATGGAATCGGGTTTCAACCACAACTCTGCAATACAATACCGAACACAATGAAGCTGAGTCTGAAGTTCATCGCAATACAAACGCGTTTCTATGGCGAGGTTGGCAGTGGATCAGGAGAAGCATTTGTATGCATTAAATCCATATTAAAATTATAACTTATTGTTAAATTATGTGCCTCCTAAATTGGATTTTTATTTGATAGACGTCAGTAAAAAATTGGTGTAATATCAATGTTTTAATAATGTTGGTAAGTACAGAGGACAGGCCAAGGGGTAGGGAAGTTGGAAGTGCCACAGATGCCCTCACAGCCACATGGATAAAGTATATAAGTGACAGAAAAGTTTAAGTGTCCACAGGTGTGAAGAAAATAATCATATTGGACAAGAGAGATACAAAGCGGGAAAACAGTCTAAATCATGACGACTATGTAGTAAAACATTTTCTGAGAAATCGTTGTTAACGCGAATACGCGTCTTTCGGTAAATAAACATTTTGGAAATACGACGTTTTGTAGGAAAAGGTGAAGGAAAAAAAAAACGATTATTTACATCTTTTTACTTTTATCATATTAAGTGAATTCATGGAGAAACAAAATTGTGAAAATGGGCAAACATCGCATATTTAAAGCTTGCCTATGCAGTTTTCTTAAGCGGTAAGATAAAAGTACGATTATACGGGCGTAGTCTAATCTGCGAGCTTTCACCGCATATAATAAAGTTTCACTGTTAAATGTATAATTTCACAGTACAGCATCACGGTGGTAACACTGCACGCCTTGCGCATAAGAGTGATAAGACGCTATGGGTGCGTGTTAGTACCATCCGTATCGCTCCCTCGCTTCTTGACATTGAACGCGTAGCTACATAGTCCTATTAAGATTCGCATTTGAACGTATTATCCTGGGAGTGTGCCACGAATCCATACTATCAGAAATCCTAACAGCTTCACTCACACGTATAAAATAATCAAGTATGGATCCGCTACTAGGCCTAATCCTCTACGCCTCCAATCCGACACTGTGGTGCCAGTTTCGCAATGAGTGGAAATATTTGGGCAGCTCTCAACGGCGAGGTCTTGAGAGCCGTTGGGAGTGAAGAGGTGAGTACGGAGCAGTGCCGGAATGAAGGGGCGGGAGAAACGGGAGATCCCCGAGAAAATCCGCCGACCAGCGACATTGCCAGGCACGATTCCCACAAGCGAAAATCCGAGAGCGATCCAGCCGGGAATCGAACTCGGTTCACCTAGGTGGGATCAGTTTCGCAGTGTTACATAACGGTAGAGATACGTGAATTCCACAAAATTTTTCCTCAACAGGATGGACTTCAAGCATATAAACTAAAATGTTCCTTTAATGATTGTAGAGGCTGTTCACAGTAAACGGAGGACTTTTGAAAGCCCTGCTTAAGAGGAGTGTGCATTGAAACAATTTTTTGTGAAATCGTTGTTTGCGGGTATTCGCGTATCTCGGTAAATATAGGTCCTGTAAGTACAACTTTTTGCTATAAAAAGTAAAAAACAGTTGTCTATGCCTCTACGTTTTTACTTTTAACATATTAAGTATATTCATGGAGAAAAAAATTCGTGAAAATGGTCAAATATCGCATTTTTAAAACTTACCTAAGCAGTTTCCTTAAGCGGAAAGAGAAGAGTACAAACATGTGGTCGTAGTTTAATCTGTGGGCTTTCATTCCATGTAATAAAATCTCACTGATACAGATATGATTTGCACAGTACAGCGTTACGGCGGAAACTCTGCACGCCTTACGCGTAGGAGCGATGAGGCACTAGGCGTGCGTGTTAGTGTCGCCCGTATCGCTCCCTCGCTTCTTGGCCTTGAATGTACAGGTACACACTCCTATTAATATATATTTGTAAGCACAGTATCTACTCCTCCATGCGTAGAATTAACATTGGCGAAGGCACTCATCGCTTTATTCAAGTGTCAGTCAAGTGAAACTGCGGATGTTTCATAAGAGAAAATGTTCTAGAAAATTGTTGGTTCTCACACACATAGACTAAAAAAATATAGGAATGAAAAGAAACTATTTCAGTAGGTATTCACGAATGTTAGCATAACACTTTTCATCCACCATTAATACGTGGAACTATAGGCTGTTCACGGTAAAATGAGCACTTTTGATAGCCCTACTTAAGATCTACTTGTACTGCTGTTATGTATTCTTCCGTCTTATGTAAAATTAACACTGCCATGGGCCTAGTCACTTTATTCATGCGTCGGTCACGTGAAACTGTGAAATTATTGGAAAAGTAAACATTTTACAGATCTGCCCATTTTTACACTTCGCTGCACAAAGAAACAGAAAGGTAAAGAAATAATTTAAGTTATTACAAATGGTTGCCTTACCCTTTTTATTCGACGTTAAGTTATGGAACTACTTTGCCTCAAACGTTACCAACTTTACTGGGCGCATCTCCCGCAGCGCGCCCGTTAAAATATAAGCATGCAGGGGCAGTGCCTTTTTTCTAAGGTCGATTTCAAAAGTGCTCACTTTATCGTGAACAGCCTTTACTTTCCCTACGTCGCGTCGTTACCATCTTGACTGCAGAGTGCATGCGAGTCAGTGTGCCCGTTAATATCTGTGCAGCTAGGAGCTGTGCATTTTTCAGAGGTTGATTTCAAAAAAGTGTTCACTTTACTCTGAACACAGTAGTTTCGACATATCCTGTTCCGTTTCTGGCCAGTAGTAAGAAAGAAACAATAAGGCCAATCCATTACGTGCAACCAAGTTGAATGGTAGAAAGACCCGCACAGTATCAGCAGCCAATGAACAAACAATCATATTGTGGACCGGGTATGTAAAGGGCTGATAAATATAGTGAGTGAGTGAAGAGATTTGGACGGCTCTAAACATCGTGGTCTTGAGAGCGGATGAGGGTGATTGAGGTGAGAATGGAGCAGCGCTGGAATGAAAGTTCGGGTGAACCGGGAGACCCCCTAGAAAACCCGCCGACCAACTGCATCGTCCGGAACGATTCCCACATGCGAAAATCCGGAGTGACCCGGCCGGGGATGAGAAATGTAGTCTTCTGCTAAATGTATTCGCGAAATTCACGTAGGCCTATCTCTAATAATAGGCAACTGTCAGTAGGTCGTCGTTATCGTTAATTTTTACGTGTTTCGCAATGGGCAATAAAAATGATCACGTCCCTAAAGCTATTCAGTCAACGGCACACCATCTATACCTGTTTATTGCCATTTGTGTCTTATTTTCCTGTTCCAGTGTAACACACTAGAGCAAAGCTTGTCTTCACTCGGTCCTCGGGCTGGATTATACCCGCATCGCTATGAAATTACCACTCGGTGTGACCCGTATGTTTTACAGGGGTGGTCAGAGTCCCTGCACACAGTTACTGGTTTGTATACGTGTATGTTTTTAATGTTATTCTCTTTGTTTTCCTTGATGACATAATCAGAGGCTGTTCACGGTAAAGTGAGCACTTTTGAAGTTCTAGTTACTTTTTTTCCATTCAGCCGTTTATTTTTATGATTTAACTACCTTTTTAAAATAAATATTGCCGTGTAGGTAATAAACACAGTGTGTATATTCCATCGCACTCGGAAGTTAAAGTCTAAGGCTAAAATAAGATATATTTATGAAATATTATTCCAAATGAGAGGGCTTCCAAAAGTGCTCACTTAACCGTGAATATTATATATATAATAGCCACAAAAACGGAACTCGCACGGATGTAGATTCGGGGTCGCTCCCAAACATTTTATCTTATATCTATTACTAGAGGAACGTTTTATGTGCAGTATAAAACACTTTCATGGCATTCTTGTTACAAAACGAACGACACATGTGATGCTGGGTTATCAGCTCGTAAATTATCTTCTGGGGAATCACGCAAATATTATAAAACACACACATTTATTAAGGCTCTCAGAATTGCAATACATATCGCAAACACAACAAAACAAACTCGTTTGAAGTTTAGTTTAATCCAGGTCTAAAATGCGTACCAATTTCTATTGCATGAAGTAGCACATGTCCATATATAGCGTAGTATTATGTGAATTTCTGGGACCATAAATAGCGTTGAAATACAGTAGGAAGCAATAAAAAAAAATATTGTCACTTCTTTCAAAACATTTACGAGACTGTTTTATTAACTACGTAAACAAATATTTTATTTCAGGAGTTTGAAAGTGTCACTTAAAATCACGTTGGTCGTGGAAGACTTTTTGGCGACTTGGACAGGTAGAAAAAAAGTTGCTCGAACGTTACGTCAGGCAAGTTAAGATGTGAATGTATAAGAAATAAATGTGTTACAATCATGCCAAAATTTGTTTTCATTCACATTGAACAAAAAGAAACTCAGTTGCAGGTGACAAAAATGTTTACCTTTACAAGTAAGACATGAATACATGGAGCTTCTACTCGTAGTTAGCCGTATACTTAACTGTGAGTATTGAGATCATTGCTTACGTTAAATATATATGAAATTAATGAGCAGCGATTTTTTTCAAACTTTGATTTCAAAACCTTTATATAAGTATGTATATATGCACTCATGCATGCAGTTACATACATATTTACATATGAACGGACGTAGAGGTTTACTCACATGTCTGGACCCTATGTGCATACGTGTTATGTATAAGTACGTATGTAAAAAAGTTTTGTTACTTAACACTTTGCAGATGTTAATGTTTTTTTATGAGGTGTAAGGTGTTGCGCTAGTATCCCTGTTTAAAACTATCGGGGTTTTCTGAAATATTTAAAGGTAGGAGATTTTTTTTAATTAACGAAGCAGTTTGTTGAGGATGTAGTTCCCGTTCCTATATCAGAAGTAAACGTAATATTTCTGAGCATGCAAAGTCTGGTGTGGGCTCTCCAGTTCCACGGTGTCGTCTAGAATACTTGTCTTTGCCCTCACCATGATGATGCTGAAAGGAACAGATAAAAGTGTCACATGTTATCACACATGTAAAGCTCATCAGATAAAAGTTGTAATCACCATGGACGCTTGAAAGTAGTAGGGACATACCAGTCCTAGATCACTGTTGATTAATGGGATTGTCGATTTGATATCAAATCGATTAACCTAATTTATACGGCAATTAATCCGATCACAATTTGGATCATCGTTAATCCGCTAATCTTAATCCGCTAAATTTAGTTGGATGATTGATTTGATTAATTATTTTTTAAGAAATTATATTTTTTAATTTTCTAAAAAAAATATTAAAAATATTTTTGTGTGGACTGATAAGTGTATAGTTTGGTGCACCACATTTTACGATGACATTTTTAACAGTAACAATAAAATATGTTACTATCAATGTCCCCCAAAAAAAACAACGTAAAAATGCAATACGAAATGTTTAATTTACGAATAGCATACCAAAAACTATGTTATAGCAACATTTTAATTGCGAACTATTTCTTTCTAGCCATTGCTGACGAATTTATACTCTTGCTGTTTTAGTACATATTGAATACCAAATAAATATTACAATTTATGAGATACCATGTTAAAGTTTTAATTAGTCAAAAATTAAAATACCTTAAAGTTAATCACAGTGTTAAATATTTGTGGTATACAAGTTATTTAAGAAACAGGTAAACATGTTACTCTTAGGGTGTTATTTGAAAGGAATGTTTCAACAAGTGTGAAGAAACAGTTCCTAACAACAGTTCGCATACTACGTCTAGGTTGGTGGACTCTATGCAGCAGTGTCATTGGCACAGCATGGCGAACTGTTTGCACAGTTAGCAACGACCAGGCCTTATACACTGTTCGTTCAGTTTTTCAGTTTAATATAAAAAGAACAAATGCCTTACTTAAGCTTAAACAAACGAGTTTTAAATCGTTAAAACTGTACAGAGAAAGGAAACAAATTCGTATAAATGAATACAAGATGAATGCAAACCTTAAAATAAAATTTTAACAAAGATAACCAAATTCAGTTATTAATGGGTGGATCTGCTTGTGCATATAGTTACTGGTTCACCTGTTGAAAACGCCAATTTTGGTGCCTTAGTAATTATTAATTCATTTTGTTTAAAATGTTATAGTGTTTCATACAGAATTAATTATTTGTAATACTATAGTTCATGGGTGTAGAGTTATGGGCGCCTTTTCGAATGTATATTGGAGAACATCAACTCATTAATTCTATTCAAGAAAATGTATGAAAACAGATTTACCTTCAGAATTATCGCCGTAAATTATAATGTTTCCTAGGATCATAATAGCAGTAACTTGTACCAGTATTCATGTAATAGTGCAACTCTAGGATAGGCTCTACCTACTGAAAGCACAAGTAAAATCTAGTTCATATCTTTAATAAATAAACAATTCTAACACTTCAAATAACAACATGCTATAACTACCCTTCAATCTTACAATTAATAATCAATAGAAGAAAGAACTACTGTCTTCTGTCAGCATATGAAGAAGATGATAATAAGAATTTGATTACTGCTTAGAAAACGAATTAAGGATGTTCCCAAAATACCACATGATAACATAATAACGATTACATGTAGATTGACATTTAGCTCAATTAAATGTTCCATGAAAGTAAATATTTTTTTTTATATGATTCGGCTAGTAACTTAGTATTGTGAAGCAACGAAACTCTTAATTGTGTTAATTTTAATTTAATATGAGACAATGATCCGGATCTCTGGGCTTTAGCTACTTTGATAAATTATTGTCTGGAGAAGTTTGAAAAACGCAAGTTCATTACTTGAAATAGGTCGATGTTTAACTTTAATTGTAATATACTCATATTTGACTTCACTTTACACCTTGTGTTAGATGCAACTAAATTTAATCAAAAAGTATAGATGAAAAACTTGGCACATTTCCAGCAGCCGTTTCAAACATAAATGAATACGTCGTCTTTACTTAATGTAACGTAGACACGGAATCATGAAGATCTGGCTGCCATCAAAGTCAAAGGCTCACCAAACAATAATTGATGAAAATTGGACAGCAACATCAGTCCAACTAGTCGCCATCGTAGATGTAGCCGTCATCAGGAGTGGACTGTGCCCTCCAGGACTGCAGGACACCCTCTTCATTCTCAATTTATTTTGCTCGGTATGATATTAGTAGTAACTGCACACCTCTTTCATCAAGCCTTCTTACAGATGTCTCCAATTTCATGGTCTTTCCAAATGTTCCAAAAAAAACATTCCAAGCAAACAAAAAACCTATGTCTGGTTACCTTTCACGATATCTGCCCTTCTTAAAAAATCGATATTGTTCTCCATGTAGTATGAATTGCACAGATTAACTGTAAAACTTATGAACAGTTTTTGAGTGTATTGTTTTAACATCACAAACTTCATTTATGATTCAAAGCAGAATGCTTATTCACAATGTAGTTTTATAACAACTTAACAAAATACTTTATAGGGACATTTCGTATACACTAATACACTCAATAAAAATACATTAAACATATATATTTAAGCAGAAGATCAAAATACGATGATGTAGTTTAACATGTGAAATATTGTATGATAAAATGAATACTGAGCGAAATAATAAGTGAGAACCAACTGTAATGGAATTCCTTACAATGTTATGACTGCTTGATAAAATTGAGACAAACTATTAACAATGTGCAACATTTTGCCGTGATCTGTACGCCTAATGGAGATCTCCAAATGATGTAATAAACAATGTTACAAACATCGAGGTAACTTAACACACGTTTCTGTCATCTCTAGGGGCCGCGGTGGCTGAGCGGTCAGACTGCTCGCCTTCCACCATGATGAACCTGGTTCAATACCCGGCCGGGTCACTCCCGGGTATTCGCAAGTGGGAATCTGGCCAGACGAGGCCGATGGTCAGCGGGTTTTATCAGAGATCTCCCGTTCCCCCCTCCCCCCATAATGTTTTTGGCACGGACAGCACGGCTTCAGTGAGCGCGAAGTTACTCCTCCCCCCCCCCCCTCACTAAATTCCACATCGTTGAGGCTTCACCGTTTCACGCATTTTCATCAGTCTAGACGCGGCGCGCGGACAGTATAATTACGCCCCTCCCCCATCAACCCCCCAATGGACTGCATCGCATAGTCATTGTGGCTGGCTTACATCAGACACATTAAAGGAGTGGCCACAATTATGCAGATGCGTCTGTCCGAGCCGTTCGACCGCGCTGTCATTCCCACAGACTAAAGACGAGGTAGACCGATCTCTCTGGCTACGCATAGCCAGTCTCCGTGTCCCAACATTGAACTGCTACTCCGTCGACACGAATAGCAAAAACGGAATGGATTTAATTTGAGGTTAGAACACTGATTAGTAAACAAGTCATTTGTTGTGTATGTATACTTACTCTAACCATTTTTTAATGCAGTTTTATTAAATTCAAATTGGTGAAAGCGTTCTATTAATATAAAAATGCTTGCCTTTTGAAAATTGTGACATAAACAAACACGATCATCACTGTTGACGATCTGACTTTGACAGCTGTGTTACTTTGAGGTAGGTCAATGTTGGGTACATGCGCAGAAGACGAATAATCGGTCTACCTCGTCTTTAGTCAATGGTCAATCCGCGCAGATTTCCGATCACGATAGCCTTGCAGATTACGATTGAGGTCGTCTGGCAGATGCAGTTGATAGAAACAAGTCGCTTTTTTGGTTTACATTTCCATGTTATATTACCGTTTGCTTTATGTTTTGACGTTTCTCCGTCGATTATACCGATTGTCATTGATATTATATAACAATATCCTTACCCGCACTGCATCACTTGATGAACCGTCCATCTCCTCATTTCGAAACAACTGAATGAATCTCTCAGCTATTAAAAAGGTTATCTATGAACCGTACTTTTTCGCGCGCTTTCGTGCTTATGATCCAGTCCGTCCTCTCAGGCTCGAAAGATAAAGTTTGGCCAACTCCATAGACTAAAGATGAAGTAGACCGCTTATTTGTCTTCTGCGCATTATCCCAATCACACACAACTGTCAAAGTCACATGGTCAACAGTTATGAAAGTGTTTGTTTACATCGTAATTTTTAAACTACAAGCACTATTATATTAATAAACTACTTTTATCAATTTGAATTTAGTCTAACTGCATTGCAAATTGGTTAGTGGAAGTGTAAAAAGCACTTGTTTACAAATCAGTTTTCTAATCTAAAATTCAAACCATACCGTTTTCGCTAGACGTGGTGGCAGAAAAGCAGTTCAACGTTGGGGTATGGAGACTGGTTGTGGGCAGCCAGCGAGATCGGCCTTCCTCATCATTTGTCTATGGCCAACACTGGTAGGTCATCACCTCCCCTCACGTCTGCACGTTACGTCACAGGCCATGTGAACCAATCGAATGCTGTGTCGGCGACAGCGCTGTCGACTCGGACAGATCAGACAGACGTATCTGCTCAGTTGTGGCAGGGCCATAACACTGATAAAATTCCAATTATTACTCTCGTTCTCACAAATTAGGTTTTTATCTTTTATTCAAGCTGCCCAAGTCAAAGGTCCACTACATGAAACTACATTTAGAATCAATCACTCCCCCATTGCTACAGTTGGAATTGACGAGCCCGTATACGTTCAGGTACTTATCTCTTGACACCTGCCATTCTCGAAGATCGGGAGCTTTGTTCACCCCGAACGAAGGCGTACAACGTCTTATAAACATTTATTTTCCCCTACGATAACAATCCAGAACTCTCTGCAAGAAATTAGAGGTAAATATTTTTCGCACATGCACAAATACAAAGTTTACTTAATAACTAGCAATTTCCTTAAAATACATCGCCGATAACTTAATTGCCGACGGCTAATCACAGGTAGTCATGGCGTCACACAGTCTTAGTACGGCCGTGACAGTAAATAACTCAGTTGTGACGATAAACCGATGAAGGTAGGACTCGAGGCATAACGCACGTAAACCAAGCTTCGGAAAATAGACGTTGGAACGCCAACATCATCGTGATGTTAACAAGTTGGTGAAAACGTGCATTTAAATTTCCTGCCAGTATATATTTTCTTGAGACGAGGATTAGGATTCTACGTGAGTTTTATTACGTCAAAATAACCAAATGGTGTGTATGTTGGTAGAATCTGACAGCATCGATACGGACCATCTGTCTGAATCTAATCTAAAAAAAAAAAAAATGCATTAAACCGATAACTGAAAAAATATATATTACGGACGTTCAAGAGGTTAAAATTATTTTGTGCTATTTTTAAAAATCATATTACGTCCTTTTCGGTTATGATATAAAATAATATCCTGAAAAATATATTACAGTGGAGGAACTTGACATTTCAAAAAAATAATTAAAAATTAATAGGAATTTTGAATATTTATAGTAAATTTGTTATGCGGTTAACCCCTCTTAACTTTTGAAATAAGTTTTAATGTCAAAATAGTTTACAGCAGGTGAACACAGAGTCTGATTACAAAAAGTGGCAACTTGCTACTCGTCTTACTTTTTTTTGTTTAATTCACACATCGTTGTTTTACTTCAAGGCCAGTTACGCCTTACGCCTTAAAGATAATGAAGTTCGTGAGAAATTTCCAACAGGTAAATTTGGTACATCATCTCTCTTTCTGTTTTTCGACGAGTTAAACGATGTATTTGATGAAGGAGTTATCTCCAACTCGTAGCTAAGCGACTAAAGGTCCCAACGTCACCAGTACGAAACTAGTTCGAGAAAATAAACATTTATCCCCCTATTTTCTTCAAAATACTTTGCCCCTCACCTAAATGTGATAATGGTAACTGTGAAGTATTGATTTTTCGCGATCCGCGTGGTCAAAACTATATTACTTAAATGGTAATGCGTTTTTGTATGCTAGATCAATTTCTTACATTTCTAAAAATAGTTTTCAGATTACTATGTTCTTTGTGAAGTAGTTCAACATGCTTTGGCTGGAGTAGAGATGAAGATTACACTCGCCTGTTCTTTCCACTCTCACGAAGTCATGCATGATCAAAACTTGCTGGGAAAAATTTAGCCATAATTCACATGTACGTCTTCTTTCTTTTAGAGCGGTAATCCCGCTGGATATAGCACTCAGAAAACGCTCGACATGGGAAAAAAAAAATTCTTCTTCGAAGCTGGAGTTTAACACCTCTTTGAAAAATTATCGGACAGTTTGGACCTCACATCTGGTCACAAATCCTTCTTCCTGACAACACTCTAGAATAAAAAATGGCGATAGCTGACTGAGAGAGCGAATGAGCTCGCAATGATCTAGCATTAGCATGTCAATTAACCATGTGGACGACTGCATTCTTGGTGAATACCTCTTCCCACATTTCTTCCATCCCACTGCCACCCATGCATATTGGCGGCTGCACCCACAAAACTCATAAGAAGGTGTAATCCTCCCAACGTCACGATGACCGTAGAAAGGACTTCAGATTCGTCTGCCTGCGAGAATATATCCTGGCTTTTATAAAAAGCGGAACATCACTACGCACTTTTGTTGTCCTGCATTTTTTCAGCAGCGAAACAAGGACACGCTGATGCGAAGTTAGAAGGTTAAAGATTGACGAAAGGCAGGTGTATCACTGCTGATTTCTCGTATAATATTTGTCCTGTGGCAACCGCTCCATCCAGTTTGAGGTTCTGCAGCTACCTTGGGGTCTGCCATTCAAATCAAGTCGTACGTGGTTCCATTTCGAGCATATCACGCTGTAGAAAGCTGAACAGCTAAAATTATGCATAAGGTTAATTAGATGTCCTGACCGAAGACGTCTATGAAGGAACACTCCATTTTTCACCTACACAGATAAGACAAAATAACGTGGACGAACTAAAGATATGATACAGTGCGCAATGCTCAATACCTTCTGGTTGCAAGCTAAACGTTTGACTTGTTTCATTAAACCAGAAAGCAGGGAAGTTAGTAGCTCTCCTAGTTGATTTTCTCCACCTTTCGAGATTTCTTCGGAGGTTGGGTATATCAAGCAATCAAAAACTTGAGATCGTATCTTTTCTTGCAGGGTGGTGATGACCGAATTCAGAATACTGTTCTTTTCTTTCACAGAATATTGTTTTCGATCGGCGTACAGTAGTATAAAAATGACGTTTCAAGCACAGCCCCCCCCCCCCCCCAGTTATCAGAAAAACAGCGTTAAATTAAATGCTCGAGCCATCAGAAAACCATTTTAAAAAAAATTACTCTTAATTTTCTGATCCAAAACATCAAATGACGATTCGAGCACAACCGCAAAAAAGTGGCTCAAAAAGTTGCGTTTGGGAGCAGTTGCAAAAAGTGGTTTAAAAAAATTGCGTTTGGTCAGATTGTAGTCTTTAGAAAAAAAGTTGCGTTAAACTTTGCATTTGAGTGCATCTGCAAAAATGTGCGTAAAAAGTTTCGTTTGGGCGCAGTTGCAAAAAAAGTGGCTTAAAAAATTTTAAAGCGTAAAAAATAAAATATTGTATATAAAAATGAACACAAATAAAAATCAACTTATGTCTAATATGATGATGACCATGGCAATGAAAGAGGCTAACGCAACTGCTAATGTTTGGAAAGAATATAAATTCAAGAAAGATGTTTTTGTGAAAAGAAAGAAGAAGAATTCTCAAGAGAAGTATGTCAAGTGTGAAACTTGTAATCACTTTTACAAACCATCTCTCATAATAAGTCATCTTAGAAGTAGATAGCACAAAGGTCTTGCACCAATACATAATAAATCACATGAACCAACAAATGCATGGGAAATTTTTAAAATACCACAACATTTAATACCAAAACAGAAGTTCCCACGAGAGAAACAAGTGAAATGTGAAGCGTGTTGTCACTATTACAAACCGTCTCTCATAAGAAGTCACTTGAGAAGTAAAATTCATAAGTACACACTCAGATTCAGTGTAGAAGATATCGAAACAGTATTTCAAAGTAGGATCAAGACTTATGCTGTAAATAATGTGAATGCATACAAATACCCAAATCATTTCCTAAACGATGTAAAAGAAACTGTCACGGAACTAATTAATAAACATTTAAAATCACTCAAAGTGAACATGAAACACTTCACTGAGTACAAAAGGGGAACTGGTGGGAATATTAAAAATGTAGAAAGCTCCTTTAAAACGAAGAACGAAATTATACTGAAATCGACTAATCTGGAAGAATATTATACCAACAGTATATCGAAAATCATAGCTGAGATGGGGGCTTTCGAAGCAAAGGGATCTCAGTGGGTACTCAACAGAATATTTAAACTAGAAGTGCAAATAAATAATTATGTACCATTCAAGGGCAGTTCTTATGTTGATCTCCCAGAAAAAAATCATAGCTAAGCAGGCAGTAATTAATGTGAAAACAATGATCAAAAATGTTTTTTGTGGTCTGTTCTATCTGCATTACATCAAGTATAAAAAGACCCTCAAAGAGTGAATAAATACATAGCTTACGAACATGAGTTTGCTGATGCACTTAAGGGTTTGGAATTTCCAGTGAAATTGGATAGCATACCAACCTTTGAGAAAAGAAGTGGATCTATTAATGTATACGCATACGAAGAAGAAGATGGTGGTAAGAAATATATGATCTGTACATTAAAAACAACAAAAATAAGACGGATAAGCACATAAACCTACTCTATATCAAAGACGAAAAGAATGACCACTGCTGCTGGATAAAAAGTCTTTCGAGACTTATCGCATCACAAGTAACAAATAATGGTCACTATATATATATATATATATATATATATATATATATATATATATATATATATATATATATATATATATATATATATATGCGATAGATGTTTGCAACATTTCTACTCTGTAAGTAAGCTAAAAGATCATGAACAAGACTGCCGAGATCACGATGGCGTTACAGTTGAACTACCATCTAAAGGAAAAAATGACATATTAATATTTAAAAACAAAAATCATTCTTTGAGAGTTTCGTTTGTGATATATGCTGATTTTGAATGTTTGTTGACTAAAACGAAACTTGCCAACCAAACCACGACGAATGTTATACGAAACCATACCAAAGAACACGAGCCTATTAGCTTCTGTTACTATGTAAAATACAAACATGGATACTATAAACCACCAGTAACTTATGAAGGATTGATGCATCTACTGTATTCGTTAAAATGCTAGTGGAAGAAGCAAAGTTTATTGATGATATATACACAAATTAAAAACTAATGCTTCCACTAACTCAGAAAGAACAAATTGTTTATGATGCAGCTACCCATTGTCATATATGTGAAAAGCCTTTGAATGGCGATTCTGTGAAAGATCATGATCATCTTACAGGGAAATTTAGGGGAGCTGCACACAAAGATTGTAACTTATCGTATAGAAATCCATGTTTTGTCCCAGTGTTTATACACAATCTATCTGGCTATGACACACATTTATTCATAAGAGATCTTGGCATCGATGAAAATATAATGGATCTAATTCCCAAAAAATGAAGAAAAATATATTTCTTTTACGAAACATGTATGTGAAAGTATAAATCTTAGATTTATTGACTTATTTAAATTTATGGCTAGTAGTATCGATAAACTCTCTAGCAACCTTCCAAGAAGCCAATTCGGAGAAACATGTAAGCATTTTTCCAATGAACTTCTTGACTTTGTTATAAGAAAATGTGTTTATCCATATGACTACATGGATGGTGTTGAAAAATTTTGTGAGACATCACTTCCATCCAAAGATGCATTTTACAACAAACTCAATGGATGTGACATTACAGACGAAGATTACGAATTTGCGAGAAAGGTGTGGGCAAAATTCAACATAAAATATCTAAGAGAGTACACAGAACTCTATAACAAAGCTGATGTATTGATATTGTCTGATATAATGGGAAATTTTATAAATGTATGTCTCAAAACAAATAAGCTAGATCCAACATGGTATTTCACAGCCCCAAGGTTAGTGTGGGATGCTATGCTCAAACATACTAAAATAGAACTAGAATTATTAACACATTAGGACATGATTTTGATGACAGAAAAAGGTGTTCGTGGTGGAATTTCACAATGTTGTAAGTGATATGCTAAAGCAAATAATAAATATATGAATGCTTATGATAGTACAAAGGAAATCTTTTATCTTACATATCTGGACGCCAATAGCTTATATGGATGGGCTATGAGTCAGTATTTGCCCTATGGCGGGTTTAAGTGGGTAAATACAAATATTGATGTAACAAAAAAGAAGATGTTGCTAGCAAAAGGGTATATATTGGAAGTTGATTTAGAATATCCACATGAACTACACGATCTCCACAAACATCTGCCATTGGCACCAGAGAATAAAATACCGGAAGGTTCAAAAAACCCCAAACTCTTGAGTAGTCTGAATGGTAAAGAGAAATATGTATTACACTATGTAAATCTTAAGCAATATCTATCTCTCGGAATGAAGTTGAAAAAGATCCGTAGAGTTCTGGAGTTTGATCAATCAGATTGGCTCAAATCCTATATTGATCTAAACACAAATATGCGAACAAAGTCTACAAATTACTTTGAAAAATATTTCTACAAATTAATGAACAATTCTGTTTTTGGAAAAACAATGGAAAATATTAGAAACAGAGTGGATATACGGTTGTGAACAAGTTCTAAGCAAATTGATAAACTAGTGGCTAAACCAAACTTTAAAGATAGAACTATATTTAATAACTCTTTGGTTGCAGTTCATATGAATAAAACAATAATGTGCTTTAACAAACCCATTTATGTTGAAATGGGCATACTTGATCTAACGAAAGTCTTAATGTACGATTTTCACTATAATATAATGAAATCAAAGTATGGTAAAAATATTGAACTGTGCTACCAAGACACTGATTCATACATCTATTATATAAAATCATAAGACTTCTACAGTGACATGAAAGAAATGGTCGATCATTTTGATACTTCTGACTGTAAAAAAGGTAACCCATATGGTATACCCTTAGTTAACAAAAAGATTATTGGCAAAATGAAAGATGAATTTATTGGATTGAAATCGAAAATGTATGCAATAAATGTGGAAGGTGGTGTAAAGACAAGAGCAAAGGGTGTGAAAAACACTGTAGTCAGAAATGAGATTAGTTTTGGTGACTACAAAAAGTTTTTGTTTGGTAAAAAAGTGTTGTACAAAAGTATGAATCTTATTTTTAAGTAAGAAACATGAACTCTATACGATTGAGTTGAGGAAAAAAAGCATTAAGTCCCGAAGATGATAAGATATTTATTCTTAAAGATCTTATTAATACACTACTATGGGGCCACTACGAAATTGAAAAAATGTGATACTATGAAATATTTTTTTAATTACAATAAAATGATTATATTTGCAATTATCGTCTTAATTTTGATAACCTCCAGCAGAGGTGAAAATCAAACACTTTCCACAATAAAATATTTGAATGATTTTGGATATTTAAAAGTATCTCACAAAGATATTACACATGTAAATTCATCAGTAGTTTCAAATGCTACCCAAATTGTCCAAGAGTATCTCAACATAACAATTAGTGGCGAAATAAGTAAAGAAACACTGACACTAATCAAAACTCCTAGATGTGGGGTACCAGATGATATATTTGATCTTTCAGTGTTCAATGTAAAGTGTTCTACAATACCAAACTCATACTAAGATATTCGTAATCAGTTCAAAAAACTAGTGATGCAAATGGAGACGATCTCCGTACATTAAATTTTACTTAAAAATTATTATGTTTTTAATGGGATACTTCCCATTTAAAAAACAATCTTATAACACTGTTATATAATTTTAAAGAAAAATTATATAACAGTAAATGTTTTTAATGGATAACCATCCATTAAAAACTAATAACCATACATGTTTGCATATGAATGGCAAAACTTCTTTTGTCACCCAATTTTTTGAAATGTTTAGCTTCTGCTTTTTTGAACAATAACATCAACGAATAAAAACCAGATTCGTGGATATAAATAGCGTGTGGTTGGGAATTAAAGGGGTCAATTGAACAGACCCCTGGTACATATAAATTCTGAAACATTTCTTTGTCATTTTTGTCAACATTTATTATAATTTACCTGTTTCGTATTTTTATATTCCAAGATTTTTGCAGTATTCAAATCATCCATGAGTAGTTTGTATTGTTCTAATGTGTATGTGCCATATTTGCATATAGATGGTAAAACGTCTTCATACACCCAATCTTGAAATTTTTCGGCTACTTCCATTTTTTTTTCATAATTAATGCATATAACCCTTGTTCATTGATAAATACGGTATGTGGATGTGCATTCGACAAGGGTATCGGATCACCACTCTTTAAATTTTCATAACTATTGCGATATTTTTCTCTAACATGATTTATGATTGCATGTTTTGTATTTTTATATTCCAAGATTTTGCAGTATTGAAATAATTCATGAGTAGGTTGCATTTTTGTTCTAATGTGTATGTACATGTTTGCGCACTATTGGACTTCGGAGATTCTTTCACTTTTAACATCATCAATTAGGTTTCTTTGACTTACTAGTACCACATTACAAATAGTAGTAGCCAATATTGGCTTATTAAAATCAATTCTAAGTTTTAGATTAGTTCGATCTTTTAAAATAGCGGTTTTTCTGTAAGAACAATCAATAACATACAATGGTCTCCCAATAAATGGCCCAGAGTTGAAGCGCAGTTCATTATTACGATAAGGGGTATCTAGTCTTTGAATTTCTAAAATCATTGTAAGCAATATAAATCTTATCAAAAATTTTATCATCAATGTTTAAATTCCAAATCTCTTTGGGAAACACTCATTCCGTCCATTCTTAATAGAAATATTTTTGACAAAACAAGAGTTAAATATTGAACTGTGTGTGAATTGTCCAGGATCTTCTTTTCTGTTTTGCTGAAAACCAACAATGACAAAGTCTGGCATATCGAGTTGGATTGAATTGAACTGATCTTTTATATCAGACTGAAATGAGTTTGCATTAGTAGGTACTGGTTTTTCAAGACATTGCCAATAATTCAAACCAATTGGAATTTGGGGTGTTAGTATAATTTTGCTTTAATTTCGTCTCCATAATTAGGATCGTATTCAACAATTGGCCACAGAATTTCCATTTTCTCAATAAAAATTTTACCAGCATCTGGTCTAATATCTTCATCGTCAGATCCATCTGCTTTCTTTGGGGGTCTTCTGTAAAAAGAAACACCATCATTAGAATTTCGAATGAATGTGATCTTGTACCCACCTTTCCAGAATATTTCATTACAATCTCTCATAAACCCAAACTTCGTTACGCTTATCTTTCCTAACATATTTACCTAGTTCTATCCCCGACATTTGGAAGTATGCTGATTCTGATTCCGAACCTAGCAATCTATGCATCATTGTTGAAGTGATGCCAGGGTTGTCAATACTTTCGATTATACAACCATGTTTAGAGATCTCTAATCTTGAGAACTGGAATGGGAAGAAATTCTCCCAAAGAAGAATAGTTGAAGATTTTTTATAATCTGCATTGTATCTCTTTTAGTTAGCTTTTACTGTTGGTAGACATAAGCTTCATTCGGATGTGAAAATGCATCGCCAATAGGAATATCAAACTCAATGCGCTTGTTGTATTCATTCAAATTATTTTTTGTTTGGTTCTTTGGCGGAAACGACTGACGCTCATAACTTTCAATTTTTTGTTAATTCATTTATTATATAGAAAAAAAATCTTAAACAACTACACTTTTCTTATCAACCCAAGAATTATGACTACTATCAAAACCTATTAATTTAATTAGCAGCTTATTTCCTTTTCTTCACAAAACTTTTTCCACTAAGTAGTCTTCTTTATCATATTTAGTCTTGAGCAGCTCTGGCTCATAAAAATACCTTTAATAAGTTCATTTTTTACATCTTTTATTCTGTATGTCGTGGGGTTTGTGTGCAATACTTTACATGCCTCAAATACTTCACTGGACCAAGTTGGTGTATATTCTTTTTCAAACAAATTTTTACTTCTACTTATACGAACTTTATTTCCTATTGCAAACTTTGGTTTAACCATTTTTCTTTGTCCTCCAAACATGTTGATAAGAATAGAACTTTCATTCTTTGCCCTTACATTGGTGGGTTTCATTCCGATTGTACTGTGAACAGTGTTATTGTATTCACTTATTAATTTAGATAATATAGCCACCCATTTATAGCTTCCCTGCACAGTAAATATCTTCCACATTTTCTCCTTCAATGTTCTATTAAAACTTTTTACAACACTAGCTTTCTTTTCACTGTATGTTGAATAGTGTGTTATATTGTTATTGGCCATTAATATCTTAAATGATTTATTGTAAAATTCTTTCCCTTCATCTGTTTGTAAATGCATGGATTTGCGATCATTCAAAATAGTTTTAAATGCTAATGTAACATTTTCACGAGTTTTATCTTTGATTGGTATTGCCCATGCATACTTGGAAAAACATATATCACAGTTAACATATATTTAAACCCTTTGTTAATTCTGTGTATACCTTTTAAATATCCAGAATTCTTCTCAACTAAATCAGCTTGACAAAGATAATCGATACCAAAAGATAGAAAAGTTCTTCTGGGAAAGTTTTTTCGCATTGGTTTATGAATTTAATTTGCAATATCGTTTTTTATACCCCCACCAGTGAATATAGAGTTATTGGTAACACAACATCTACAAACACATTTCATTCTTACTTTGTTATTATTTGTAAGTTATAATGAAATTTTATCACTTAGTGTATTTTTCATACATTTGAGACAGTATACATTTAAGTTATAATTGTTAATTTTATTTATTTATATATAAATTAATTAGACAACATAAAATTGTAAACAATATAGAGAAGAATATCGAGAGAAGAAGACAGCTAATTGAAAAGTTTAAAACTTTTAGAAAATTTCGCCAAAATGAATATGATAGAAATAAAAAACACGAACAGCCATTGATAGATGCAATATAAGATTTGGGACAAAAAATTGGACACGTAACAAATGAGAATAAGAACTTAATAAAAGCACTTGTTCCATTTGCTGTTAAGAATTTAGACTACCCATAGACACCAACAGAAACATCTTTTGAGAGAAAACTGTTTGGTAAAACAAACACCGATGAACGCTATGATGATGACATTAAACGAATTGGCGATGACGGTGAACACTATGACGAAGCTTTGATGTTTGAAAACTGATATCTCACAAATAACTAACTACAAAACAACATTTATTGATAAGAAAGTGGCTGATTTCTTAATTGACTGCAAAGACAATGTTTTTGGACTAAAGGCTGATAAAGGTAGATTGTATATTGGTAATAGCGAAGTAACATTCAACAATGACAAATTTACTGTAAAAGGCCGAACATACACTGGAACTGATGGTTTGATGAAATTACTAACTAGTAAGAAAGTAAGACAAAGTGAATACACTGCAACCGACTATGAACACTATAGTTGTATCCTAGCAGATACAAACACAGTTTTTCAAAGCAATGATTCATTCTTGGGAACACCAAAATCGAGTAAAGGGAATAAATGAAAAATTATTGTTAAACCTATTTACGATTCGATCAAAAAGAAACGTCCCTCACCTACAAAGGGGAAAGGTATAAAGAAATATACAGACTATCCCAAAGAATACATATAGATGGATGATGTTGGGATGCTTATTGATCGACTTCTCGTTATTTATGGCGAAGAGAATGCTGGAAGTGATAACTATTATAATGAAAAAGTTGGAATAATGAATATGCTCAAAAGCAAGTTTAAGTGAATTTGTTGTGCCTTATCTAAAACAAGTGTTGAATACAATACCACATACTTTTTGGGAGTCGGAGCATTACGGAAAAGGGTTACTCAATGACACAATAAATTCACTACCTTATGAGTTGCATGCACCTGGTTATCAGTACTTAGGTCCGGGTACCAAACTAAAAGAGAAAATTGAGCGTGGTGATAAACCCAGTAAACCACTAGATGCGGCTGCAATGGAACGTTATATAGCTTATCATCATCATCATAAAGATCTAGGTGAAAGGCATGTAGCTGACAGAGAATTAGAAAAGAAAGTGTTCAAAAGATTGTTAATTTCAGATGAGAGATTGTGGGCTGGTGTTACTGGATCTGCGATGCATATTAAATGTAAGCTTGGCTGGGGAGTTAAAATGAAATGATAAAATATTTGTTATAATAAATGAAAATAAAAAACATTGTATTTCAAGTTCCTAACAATGAGTTGAAGGGTTTGAATATTGATTCTTTCCTAACAAAAGACCAACTGGAATGTAAAAACAAGAAATTAAAGGAGGGCAAAGGGATGACTATCACAATTTCAGTTCCACATCTTAAGAAAATGTCCAAAGAAATGAAAACTGGAAATGGTTAGATAGTTCACAAGGGTGGATTTTTACCCATAATTTTCGCAGCATTGGGAGCTCTAGGAGCGTTAGCTGGAGGTGCATCATCTATCGCAACATCAGTAATTAACGCTAAGAAGAAAAACCAAGAATTGGAAGAACAGCATAGACAAAATTTAGCTATGGTGGAATACGGCAAGGGATTGAAGAAAGTTAAGTGGGGTAAGAATGTTAAAAAAAAAAGTAACGCCACTCAGTAACTTTGATATTGATAAAATGTTTAAAAAATTAAACATTAAAAATGTTCGGGGTGTATTTATGATCGATGAGCTACTTAACACGCCACTCGATAATGAATGTGCGATTGTTAATTTAGATGATTCAACAAACTCTGGTACACACTGGGTATGCTATTGGAAAAAAGCAAACAACAAATATTATTTTGATTCATTTGGTGGAAATCCAAACCGACAGTCAATAACATATCTCGGAAGTCATATTTTTTATAAATATAATATAATTCAAAATTTAAATCAAGTAACTTGTGGTCATTTGTGTGTAATTGTGCTAAATCACTTTTCACATAATTTTAAATTTATAAAAATTATTTCACTATTAATAAACAATGGATATATGTGGAAATGCATTAATGAGCTCTTTGATTCAAGATCAAATTAAAGAACACATGGATAATAATACAGCTACTGAGAAGATAATCCTAATGATTTTGTTTCCTACACACAGTTCAATGACTTTATAAGCACACTGACAAGAAATAAAAGATCATTGGATAAAGCCTATCTTACTTGGAAGTAGATAATAATATAGATTTTGAACAAAAAAGACTAAGACATGTGAGAGATCCCATTGCACCGATGGATACAGTCAATTTAGAGTACTATCTGAAAAACAGAATTAACATTATTAGTTTAGTTGGAAAATACAGTTCAAAAGAAGAAATATTTTTCTTGGATGGAATATTTTTTATGAGAGATGTAACTATAGTTGAAATAATAGTGAAAACCAGAAAAATATTAAAGTGTTATCAACTTATACCATCAATGGAAAAGAATTGACATGTATAAAACTTTTGAAGTATTCCCTGATAATATGATATTTTTTGCAATACCAAAAATCCACAATGTACCCGAAGGTACAATTGTGTTTATTGAAATAGTTATGGTATATCAATACATTTAAAAAGATCAGAATATGTTAGTTTTTAATGGAAACACTTCCATTAAAAACAAGACTTGCTTATAAATTAAGAATTTAAAAAGTCTTTAATTTTATTATGGTACTTACCATTATTTAACTTACGAGTCATATCTATTGTAACAAAACCATATTCATTATTCTAACATTTTGAACAAGTCTCCCTAAATTTCTCAAATGACATATCACCACCAACAATATCACTATGAATATGTTTAAGATTTGTATCATCTTGTCTGAATATGCAAAGAAAATTGGCATTGTCTCTTATAAGCTGCTTAGGTACTTTTGAGTATGTCTGGGCTAAATAGAAACAATCAATATCTTTGTGTCTACCGCGAGGAAAGTAATCCCTTATCATATTTTGAGTTTCAATTATGGTATCGTCGAAAACAACTACAGACTCTTTATGACATTCATTTACATCAAACATTTCTTCATTTGATGGAAAGAAGTATGCTATCGGTTCATTAAATAATTTTGATGGTACATCTATATCTTTCTTTAAATTGATATATTTTGTTTGGTCCAGACTTTTTGAACACACATAGAGAGTACCAAAGTCCAACCATCCGTGAGCATATATAAAAAACAGTTTTTCACAGTTACTAGGACCCACTACCAAACATCTAATATTTTTAGGTAATAATTCTCCACTGCATTTTGTCGATACAGTCTTGTCTGGTATTCTTATTTTAATATCCCAGTCTACATGTTTTATGGTTTGCTTGCTCATTTATTAATAGATTTTTTTAACGATATAATAAATGAGTAAAGTATTCCAACTAACAGATAACAAATCAGTGTTGAAGAAAAGACTGCTTTACCCTTTACAGATAGAGGGGCACTCATTGGCTTTAGTTCAGTTCTATACTACTTATCTAATGCATAACATTATCTCTGGGAAAAATAAGATATATTTTGTGGGCCAGAATGATATTGAATCAGCAGTTGATATTCCAGTTGGTCAATATAGTTTAAAAGATCTTGAAAAAACTATAAAAACAATTTTTTCATTTAGTGTAGATTCAATGGATGGGAAAGAAAATGATATATCTTTCGAGCTGAATAAAATATTTAAACAGAGTGAAAGTAAAATGAACACTTAAATTACAGCTTGGAAAACGGGGTTCAATAGGAAAACTTTTTGGTTTTGTAGAAAATAAAACTCTGAAAGCAAATGTGTTCCATTATGGCGATACAATTCCAACATTTGTTCCATTTGAAACAATAAATATACACTGTAATATAGTAAATGGTATGATATTAAAACATGATGAATACAATCGTAGAGAAACTAGCATAATTGCCACTTTTAAACCAAGAACAACATTTGTATTTGGCGACACGATCTATTACGAACCAGCTTATCCATTAATTTTTCCAGTGCAAACAAATGAAGTTAATGAAATAATAGTTGAAATTAACGATGAAAAAGGTAAGTTAATTAACTTTAATTTGTCCGAAAGAGTGGCATTAGAGATGAGACCATAGATATATATTTTTTTTGGGTTGGAAGTAGTCATATTCTAAATATAATGACTTTAATTGTTTAAAAACTATTAAAGTTTCATGTGATAGAGATGAATAATATTTCTATAGAAAGTGCAATGAAAGATTTAGAAAAATAATTCAATGCTTCGGCTACTTTAATATGTCTAATTTGGAGATGTGTATCTAAATTTTTAATTAGACTATGTTGTAGCACATTGGCGAAGTCAGAGCAATAATTGTGTTTTAATGATTGGATAACCATTAAAACTTTGTAGAGATATGAATGCAAATAAAAATCAACTGATGTCTAATTATACGGCGACGATCATTTACTCTTTAAAAAAACAGACTAGAATGCATTTGTTTAACACCACAATCCACCATTCCATCTTGTACAAAACTTATACCTCCACAATTAAAATCATTTAAAACTTTTTCTCTCAAAATCTGAA
This sequence comes from Dryococelus australis, assembly GCA_029891345.1. Taxonomy (NCBI): domain Eukaryota; kingdom Metazoa; phylum Arthropoda; class Insecta; order Phasmatodea; family Phasmatidae; genus Dryococelus; species Dryococelus australis. The sequence goes on from CM056997.1 coordinate 134,935,717, forward strand.
CATATCTGTCTGGTAAGGTTACTTTAAAATGTCCAGAAGTAATTATCACTTTGTATCCATACTGTGTATCATTTATGTCAGCATGGTTTATGGGATAGGACTGCCCAATTGTAAGTTCGGAAAGTTTCATAAATTGTTTGGTTCCGTTTAATACATTTAGCAACTGATCGATATTTATTATATTAAATATTTTATTTTTTACATTTTCAAATTTTTTAAACCATTTTTTGTAACTACACCCAAACGAAACTTTTTACGCGCATTTTTGCAGATGCACTCAAATGCAAAGTTTAACGAAACTTTTTTTTCCAAAGACTACGATCTGACCAAACGCAACTTTTTGAGCCACTTTTTTGCATCTGCTCCCAAACGCAACTTTTTGAGCCAATTGTTTGCGGTTGTGCCCGAATCGTCATTTGATGTTTTGGATCAGAAAATTAAGTGTAATTTTTTCAGATGGTTTTCTGATCTCTTGAGCATTTAATTTGCCGTTGCTTTTCTGATAACTGGGGGCTGTGCTCGAATCGTCCTTTTTATACTACTGTGTACCAATTGTACGTTAAAATTCGCGTGGCAAGGGGTCTAAAGGAAACAACAGTCCCGAAAGATTTCATTCTGGCTGACAAGACTAGTGCCGCGCCATAGTGGGCTGATAACTGATCCCTCAGATGATTCTCGCTCTATCTTGTTGCTCTTGGTACTGAAATTACAGGCCATCTTCATCTAGGAAGTTGTAGAGTTTATTAAAAGCTTCTAACTTAAACTCGTCAACAGGTATTCCAAGCAAATTTTCAGGCAGTTTGCCTGGAATTCTTGAACCAATAATCAAAAATCGTGCATCACAGTTTTTATGATGTTGCACTTCTTCAGCAACGAGATCGCATTCGCCTTTGATACGATTTCTCCTCACTCCTCACACTTCTGCGCACACACTGCCCCAATACTTGCAATTTTTCTGACACATTCTACTTGGTATATTCTGGGGGATCGCTCTGGGTGCTTCTTGAATGATTCTTTGTCAACTTTATTTCCGCAATACAGACAGTACGTTTTCAAACCGAAGAGCAGAAGGTTGCTTCCGAGAGGAGGTTTTGATGCGCTGCTTGATTCTACCACCGATGGAGGCACTGAAACGCTGTATAGATTTTTCTGCACTGAACATGCACTCGCACCTAACTGACACCCTTAATTTTTTCAGCAAACCCATCTTTTCGCTTTGAACTAACATTTCTCATTATTTCCAACCCTTTCGTCAAATTTATGCTTTCAAGTTCATTAATCCATTTAGTGCACAATATGCATTTTCCTTCCATTTTCTTCCCAGATTTCCAGCAACCACAAACACCTACAATCATTAGTTGCTGAATCCTGAGAACTGAGTTCAAACCCCACCTCGACTTTTTACCTTGAGCGTCTAATCCAATCCGCTTTAGTCTTTGTGAGTAGTGTGTAGATATACCTAGTTGTTAACCAGTTTAAAAACTTCCTCATTTTCCATTAAAGTATAGATGTTATAGCAAAGCAAATTTCTTGCGAACACACATACGATGTAGGTCTTCAGTCGTCGATTCATTGAATAATTGTGTATAACATGACTAATGACTAGATAACGCAGACATCCAAACAATAATTAGGGATAAATATGTGTGAGCGTTACAAGTAGACATGAGGGGCTGAGAATGGCTAATTATGGCGTACACTCTAAAATCGAAACAGTGAAAAATGCTCCAAATCAGCGAATTTGACTGCAGATCTGTCGAAATCACGTCACTTGAATCGGTAAAATTCAACTGACCATTTTAATTGCTGTGGTGTTCACTGATTGATCAGTGATTTCTACTTATTCCTAGCGTATTTCGGTGTATTCTACTGATTCACCAGTAGATAAGAGCTCATTAACTGAAGATTCCGTAAAATAATTCCAATGATTAAAATCACCGACCCAGGTTTAGAGTGTAGAATCTTGCTATAACACGCACGTTTTCTTCTGTCTGTGTTTTTGCATATTTCATGACGTCACTCCATATTTCGAAATGGTCCAAAGGCCGTTTATACTCGTTGCATTCGAATCGCTTGAGGGAGGGACCACGAAACACTCGAGCCGATGAGGGTGAAGCGAGATGAGTATGAAGCAAAGCCGGAATTAAAGGGCGGGGAGAAACGAGAGATCCCCGAAAAAACCCGCCGACCAGCAGCATCTTCCGGCACGATTCCCACATTCGAGAACCCGCGAATGACCCCGCCGGGAACCGAACCCGGTTCGCCTATGTGCGTCGGGGGGTGTGGGGAGGGAGGGAGACGGAGTAGTCTGTCCACTATAACACCGCAGCCCCAGTGTTAGGTGCTGAAAACACATCGTCGCACTTCTAGGAACAACGCTTCTTGCCTGACTGTCATTTCCGTAACGTGGCACACATCACGAATGTTTGAGTTATTCCACCAGCACACATGAATTTACCTAGAGGAAAAGTGATTTTTTTTTAATAGGCTACGAGTGTGATTTTGTGACACGCGACTTGGGTGTCTAGTGACTTAATTTAAGATCGTACACGATATCCAGAAGGAATGAAGAGAGAAAACGAAATTGAATTAAATTATTACAAAACTCCATATCAATTGGAGAAATTTTCCCATTCATCAAGGAGTTTGTAGACCGTCATATGACCCTTTATGCAGTCATACTGTGTGTGTGAAATGTGATGCATAAATAAAACAGTATGTAAATCAATTATTTATCTGAGATAAAATTCGTTGGGCCTAATTTTATGAAAGTTACATTCCTAAATAATTATCTTTCATAATTATATTGGGTAATGTAAACATTTGCCAGTGTGGTCTTTGCCTTTGCCAACCATGTCTCGGCAGATTCTCATATAAAAAACTCATAAAAACTGAATATTTTTATTTTTATCTTACTACTTTTAATTATACGGCCAACATACTTCTCGATGAATAGATCATATTGTCACTTCCAAATTTGATCCGAGTCACTATCAAGGTCTACACAGACTAAGAATAAAAAAGGAAATGTTCTCCAGTAGATTATACTAGATAATACATAGTTGCCGTTAATTAATGTCCTGATAGCATCACATGTCTTAGAATTGCATGAATGTTGTACGGTCCGATTAATGCAAGATCGTCATCCAAAATCTTCATCTGGGACACAGTAAAAAACGAGTCGGTTATGTCGTCCTCCATGTTGCGTTCCATCGAAGAAGTTATTCTAAATTTTGGATCCGGACGAAAACTCCGAAGAAACTTTTTTTGTGAAATATTATTTATTATTCAGCTTGTAAAACCAATTCCAGAAGCTGATCACCACCTGGGGCCCGTTTCTCAGCTCTGAACCTGATGTAGTAGGCCATCCATTTGGAGCGTCGTCCGGCGTACAAACCAGCCGAGGATTGCGCCATATTTCAGGCGGTGCTTTACACTGCGTGACATAATTCTTTCGTGGCTCGTGTGAGTAAAAGTTTCCCCGTCAAGCTGTTGCAGCGTTACAGCAGAAACACGAGCCCAGGAACAAATTTGATCAATGGCCCTTACGGTGAACTGGAAAGGATACGTTTTCTTCTGGGAAAAAGAATGTGTTCTTGAGCGTGTCTTACGTCACGAACTCTCAGTTGTCGGATTCCTCCTCTTGAAGCCATTCCAAGCAAACAGTAAGCTACTAGAAATCTGTCTCGCCTGGCTCCTTCTTGATATATTACTAAACATATTTTTTCTCAGGAAGTTGCGAGCAGCATAGTCCGGCATGTACACGATGTAAACCTTTATCAGTATGTAGGCCGTTAAGGAGACACCGGTAACTTTCCGCTCGTAAAAGGAAAATATATGCCATGTTCAGTTACTGGTTCTCCAGACCGTTATGAGCATGGCGTAACTCATTATCTTTCAAGTGTACTAACCTAAATTTCTCAAATACACTAACAAAACCTTACTGAATTGTGAATTTCTCTGTGTTTCTGTATAGCTCGTACCACAAAATGTGCAGAACTGGTTTTATAAAATGAGGCAATATAAAATCCAAATCACAAGCCAAATGGAATATCGTCAACTCTTAGTAAGGACTGTACTGTGATGGGAATCGGTGTTGCACCTTTGCATGTTCCACTGCAACGAAATAAGATAAACAAGAAATTGCTCTCTAGCTAAAGTTCCTGTGACAAAATTAATTTACTGTAAAAAAAAGTTTGCCTTTCATATTATAGTTTTTCTTAAATTCCCCCCACCATATCCCACCAATGCTTTCCTAATGGTTATCTCCAATAACCATTAGATGGCTTCAGGGGCTGTAACTGAAACTGAAATAGGGCCCAGCCTTAGCATCACTGATATTCTTAGAAAACACAAGCAAAGAGGAAAGGTAGGTAACTAATTTAAATGTCAAACTAATCAGTCCATATTGGACTTCAATTCGAGATATTCCTTTCAAGCCATATAAAAGTATTCGGTTAGCAATATCCTACTGAAATTCGTACAAAAAAATTAATTTCCAAATAAATTATTGATAGAATTGTTAACTTTAACATTAATAATTTCTGAAATATTTCCTGATAAGTCAGAAGCTGGGAAGGTTTTATTAACTACGTGTCTCCATGGCAGATTCCTCACTTTTGTAACTAATCAGAAAAAATTGAAGACGCGACTAAAATATACAACCAAAGAAAGAAAAGGTATGTTACATCGCAATATTTGACAGCCCATAGCCCATTGTCGATGTTTTCTGGTTTCTGTAGCAGTTTAAATGGACTGTATACGAAAATAATAAAAATGTGTTCATTAGTATTTAGTGCAAACATTTTAAATAAATTTGGTTAAAAATTATTTCACAAATACGTTGATATGGTTGGTCATTATTTACATTCTCATGACATCTCGTTAATGTCAAAGCAGACAACACACGTTCTTGTTACGTATGTAACTGGCTCAAGGTAGGGAGTATATAATTATTCACTATTTTCGAGTCTTTAAGCGTAGGTGCGGTACCTATTAACCTCTACATTATACCTACCCTAGTACTTATTTTCAGATATTTAAGGAAGAAGCAATATATATCCTGCATCTCCTTGTTACACGTCTGTTGTAACTAGGGCAGTCGTAGCTGCATTTCAACCAGACGAGTTGAGTTGAGAGATTTGGATGCCTCTTAACGAGTTATTGAGAGCCGATGAGGGTGAAATGAGGTGAAAATGGAGCAGTGCTGGAAAGCAAGAGCGAGGGAAAGAGGAGGTCCCCAAGAAAACTCGCCTACCAGGGGCATCGTTCGATACAATTCCCACTTGCGAAAATCCAGGAATGACCCGGCCGGGTATTGAACCTGGTTCGCCTTGGTGGGAGGTGAGCAGTCAAACCGCCTAGCCACCGCGGCCCCTCAACGAGACGAGAATACTCGCGCTCACTCCCCGCTCTGGTTGTGAAACGAGTTTTATTATATTTATTTTTATTTTTTTTGCAAATTTACCACATTAGTGCATATACCTACTGAGTAAACCCGAAAGGAAAGGTTTTCCCATAAGTCCGTAGTAACTCTCCTGCCACTGTAAAAACGCTCTATTTGCTGCAACGCATGATTTGTCGCCGCAAAGAAAAACATTTTTTAATATGTACCGCTGCAAAGTAGCCTAGCCACACACATAATTTTTGTTTGATCTGTATAATACCGACTATGATATCCTTGCATTGTCATTGCAGTACTTCGGAAGAAGCTTTTGCGGTAATGTCAGTTACACTGTTAAAAAAATTGTGCTCTAACAAACAAACGTAATTTGTAAATAAGTGTTATTAACCAATCGCCCTGCACCACATGACCGATTTGTCTTTTTACGTTCGGTTTACTTTTCATAGACATATTATTTATGGTAGTAACATGGGCCAGAATACAATGACACCTCTTGGGAAGAATTGAAATTAGTGGTGTGGAGAATCACCGAACATCAGAAAAGCACTAAAAGTCTGCAGGAGGACTATAAATTTGTTCAGCTGCAGTTTCGTAACGGCAGAATATACTTATTGGTTTATGAAAGTCTGCGTTCGGACAACAGTTAGGTACTAAAAACTGCAATGTACGACAGAAAACCTTTGAGCCGTTACCTTCGGTACAAAATAATATTTCTTTACTGTTAACAAACGCAAATCATATTATGTTTATTTCTTTGCTATAAAGGATGGTAATATTTCCATAAAAACAAAAACATACAAAGATAATATTTATTAGCACCAAACTTATGTTTCTGTAGTGTTGTCTTTGAATTAAAACTTCACTGGGCTGCTGTAAAAAAAAAAACCTCTAAGAAATGGTTTTCTCTGTAGTACAGAAAAGTATGTATGGGAATTTTTTAGAGTTTGTGTTTAATCAGGAAAGAATCATACGCCAATTGAAGTTCCCAAGTGTGTATAGTAACATTTCTCTATCTGCAGCCTGATGCATGGTGAGTTTTCCATACTGTGTATAGCTTAAGAACTTCTGTTGCAGTTTAGGAAGTTTACTTAACAGAAAAACATTTATCACGGTTTTACTCCCTCCGTTTGCGGTGCGATCTTCAGTTGCTTTGTGCTATAATACGCCAAGACGCTCGGCGTTCTCTAAGGAAAAATTAAACAATTTTATAAATCAGTATATTTCAGATGCAAGATGCGCGTTAATTTCGTTCCACGCGACGTGAGGCGCAGAGCACCAGCAGCCGAGTTTTCACCATACTAAATGCTGTTCACGATAAATTGAGCACTTTTGAAATCAACCTTAGAAAAAAGTCACTGCCCCTACATTGCATATATTTTAACTGGGCGAACTGGATGACATGCGCCCAGTAAAGTTGGTAACGAGGAATGGAAAGTAGTTTCATATCTAAACGTTGGTCGAATAAAAAGGATTAGGCAACAATTTCTGATAACTTAAATTATTTCTTTCGGTATTGTTTGTAATGAATATAATATTAAAAAATAGTAGATTTGTGAAATATTTTCTTTTCTAATAATTTAACGGTTTCTATTGACCGACGCACGAATGAAGTTATGAGGCTCGTGGTAATGTTAATCTTACATAAGGCGGAAGAATACACAACGTGCATATAAGTAGATCTTCAGCAGGGCTTTCAGAAGTGCTCATTTTACCGTGAATAGCCTATATATGCCGTGCTTGTCGCTATCTGAAGTGAGACGTCAACCCTGGCCGGCGTTCAGTCAGTGTGTTTGTTGACGAGAATCGCAGACACCAAAACCAATGTGAATAACATTCAAGTAAATTTTTTACATTTTTTAGGGGGAGAAAACGTCGGACTACCGTGTGCCATTAGGCTTTCATAATATAACATTTTGCGCTTTTCCATTGGTCTCATACATGGTGTAGACCGTAGAGTGAATATATGGTAGAGCGAGCTCGGTGGCTGTGCACAACCTCTATCTGTGTACCAACATTGAACTGCTGTGCTGCCGACACGACTATCAAAAACGGTGTGGTTTGGCTTTGAGGTTAGAACACTTGTTTGGTAAACAAGTGCTTTCAGATGTTTGAACACTTCCTCTCACCAATTTGTAATTCATTCAGATTAGATTGAACACAGCCTAGTAAAAGTATTTTATCCATATAAAATAGCTTGTCTTTTTAAAATTAAGATACAGTATAAACAAACACGTTCATCACTGTTGACTATGTGTCTTTCAACAATTGTATAGGTTTAGGGGTGAGCAGAGTTGGGTACATGCGCAGAAGACGAATAATCGGTCGATATAATATTTAATCTATAGTGTAGATGGTAGCGAGATCGTCCTGAATCAGAGATTCACAATAAGGCACACATTGACGTATGTGGTGGACGTGCTTGGCCGACCAGATCGTTGCTCGTGTTGCACATCTGGCCTGCCGCTATCGATCTCTGTGACTTTTTTTACATTCATTAAACCAGTACCTCTGCAACTGTAAGAGACCAGACAGAAAACCATTTCTCAATGTGAAAAGAAACGCTAACCCAATAAATCTTCCCCATTGTCGTCAGCTTAGTTGTGATAGAATTTTTCACCATCTTCTGAGAATTCTTTAAATTTTTTAAAATCACTATAAAACTCGTTTCAATGCCGCAAATATGACTATCTTTCCTAAATGTGAAACAAATTTTGACGTAAGTTGTGTATAATACTTATGCCTGCTGACCAGGTCTATATCAATAATCATTAGGTATATCAAATTCGAAATAAATGTTAATGAAGATTATATTATTAAATTGTACACTATCTTTTCCAAAATTCTCATTTAGTTAAAGCGTAGTAGGGGCGTACCAGTACTAGATCACTTTTGATTAATCGGATTATCAGTTTGATATCAAATTGATTGATCTATTTAATCTGGAAATTGATCATTAGTTAATCCGATCAAAAACTGGATTTTCGTTAATCCGATAAATTTAATTGGATGATTGATTTGATTAGTTAATCTTAAAACATTAATTTTTAATTTTTTTTAATTATTTAAAATATTGTTGTGTGAATTGATGAGTATAGTTTGGTACAAGTGTGTGCTAAGGGTCTTTCTTTATTTTTTATATATTTTTGGGGAGCGGCATGGTAGGTCCTCAGCCTTGGGTGGCTGGCTTTATACTGAGGTGTGATGTGTATATGTGTGTGTGCGCATATCTAGAGAGTAATATTAATTTTGTATGGCATTGAGGGGGAGAGCAGGGCGTAGGAGTTCGTTTACCGTCTGGCAGGCGACTGAGGGATAAGACACATGCAGCGCGATCGGCATCAGAATGTGAACTGAGGTTATGGCAGAGTTCATGAGTATTTTATTGAAAATGAATTATACGCACCTGCCGGTTTTTTTTTTTTTTCGTCCGAGGAAGAAACTTGAATAGGCAGAGCGGTGATTGTTGCTTTCTCTCTCTCATTCTCTCTGTTTCTCTCTGTGTCTCTCTAAAAATTTCACAGCTCTATAAATAGCAAGAAAATAATTCATGTTTTCAATTTCAGTACATTTCATCCTTGTCACAGAAAAATAATGATGTTTGAATTCGTGATTGAAAACTGAAATGAGATTTTAATATTTAAATACTTAATATTATATTTAGATGTGATGGCGGGACGGTAACAAATTGGAAGTGGCAGAAGTGACGACATGAAATGGCGTGTTTTTTTTTTTTTTTTAGCTGAACGAAGTATTAATTTTGCTTCCTGAGAAAAATACTTATAATTATTACATCAAGTTCGTATACATTGTTTTTTTTTTTCAAGCTACCTAGCCAAGTTACAATGTTGTGATAAATTTGTGTTTACGCAGCAGGAATAAATATACTGCGACGTGTGTCGTGTTGGTTGCGACTGATGTTTATGAAATCGAAATGGCCATTGCTGCGTCTGCATCATGGCTGTTACACTGGGCCAGTGCTTGTGTGATCTAGGGACTGGGAAATTTCGCGTTTTCATTTTACGACAAGCTAGACCTCATAGACACATGCATTACAGTTATGTTTGATATTGGATCACAATTTATTAGACACGCCCAGGTGAGCATTGAGCCAATAACAGACCTGCAAGGAAACAAGTCCCGAATCTTGCGCCACCTGTTCCGAAGTAAAACGGGCTGCGCATTGGGGCAGCACCCAATGAACACAAAGCCGAGACTAGAAAATGCATATGCCAGTGGGTTCTATATTACAGGTCGTTCAAAACGCTAAATTTTCCTGTTCCTAGTCTGATAGCACATATTGGACATGCGAGATTTATACGTTTTAACAGTAAACGGCTTTTATGACTAAATTAATTATTTGAAATTTACGTCTGTTTATTTATCACAACTTTGCAACTTTGCTCTAGGTGTTTGAAACACAAGTGAGTAACGTGTTTACGATTCTGTAAATTGATTGTTTACCACAGTCTCAACGTGTTGCAAAAGCCCAAGAAAAAAAAGGTTTAGTAAATAATAAAATTGCAATAGTAAAATCACTCAACTTCATTACGAACTTGTAAATTTACCTTGCATGGAATGAGAATTATGCCATTGATATTACTTTACGGTGTAGACGCAAAATAAAGGTGTCTATCATCTTGTATCACTTTTTCCTATTTTGCCAAAACATTTTAAGCTTCACTGACTATGTATATTTTCAGATTGTCTAAATTGAAGTGCCATAGTTTTAAGCCTGATTGGCCGAATATGAATATTTTTAGATTGTCTTTATTAAAGTGGTATTAACTTTAAACCTAATTGGCTGTACGTGTTTTATTGAGATTGTTATTGAATGCCAGAATATTACGGCCATATTGCCTGGTTGTATACCTATATACAAATAAATGTTTTGGGTATAGTATCTTGTGTGTTTGAAGACCTTCGATATATTGATTTTTTAATTTACTCCATTTGTGGAGGATTTATTCTTTTTTTTTTTTTTTTTTTTTTGGTGTGCGACCATTGATTTAAGTCAGTAAGGAAACATTGGCGAAGTTCATGGTGACTGGTCTGATTGTGGGTGCACTCGGTCTTCGGACTTTGGAGACGCTAATCGGAATAAATATATTAAGTATTTACAGCCAGGAATCGTGTATGGCCCGTATCAAGTTGACGGAGATAATGATATCAGGTTTCATTGTGCTATAAGTACGATTTCACCACAAATTAGAAATAAATTTTTGAAACCGAACAAATTTGACATGCTTTAAATATATATAGTGATTTAATACTAGTAATGTTACAGTTAATAAAATGAACTTGCAGGTGGTTACAAACCTTATTAAAAAATTTTAATCGGATGAAATAAATTCTCGATTTGTTGTAGGCGCTGACTATAAAAAATTATTGTAGTGCTGGACGATGCCGCTGATCAGCGGGTTTTCTCGGGGATATCACCTTTCCCCCGCCCTTGCATTATGGCGCTGCTCCACACTCACCTCGCTTCACGCTCATCGGCTCTCAAGGCCTCAAATCTCTCCACTCCCAACTCTCAATCACCTTTGGCTGCCGTGTGTAGCTCGAGTGCGCAATACACACCACAGTTTAACTTAATTATTCTTACATTATATCCAGGATACGCATGACCATTCTGTTGAACTAGGCAACCACCTAGAGAGCAAATGAAGCAAGGGCGGTATGACGGTCGACGGCAGATATAACATGCGTTACAAATACGTTATGAAACATTTGCTACAATAAATGTGATATAACTAGTTGGGTTATTATTTATTACACTCAAATATGAAATTATTTTAATATATATATTAAGACTTGTTCAAGGCTATTCGCGGCAATGTGAGGACTTTCTGAAGCTCTCTCATTTGGAATAATAGTCAATAAATGTGTTTTATTGTATCCTTAGATGTTAACTTTCGAGTCGGGTGAAATATATAAACTGTGTTTATTACTTGCATGGCAATGTTTATTTTAAAAAGTGGTGGAAGAATAAAATGGCCGATAGGAAAAAAAAACATGGATACGCGACTCTGGGTTGTGCAACAGTATTTTGACATTTTTACAAATAAAAAAAAAGCATAAATTTTAAATTTCTATAATTCGTTTCATTCCTTCTTGAAATCGATTTATTGCAGCCTGATACTTTTTGAATTTACGATTCCATATCGAAATAGAAAATACTGTAATATGTTAAATAAATTAATCTTTTTGAACGCACATGAGGTATGATGTTAAACAACACTCATATCTAATTCCAATTTTTTTTCTTCGACTTCGGTGAACTTCGGGGAGGAAGTGTAAAGAATGAATCGATTCCTGCTTCCAGCCAGTTTTTATGTCCGCACCAAGTTCCGAACTTTATTTTTCTCGCAGACATGTGATTAGCTTCGCTTGAAAGAAGCAGACGTTAATACCGGTTTTATGACCGTGGCTGTGATGCCAAAGTTATTGCTTCGGGACACCACGGCACGCAGGGTGTGAGGTGGTGGGCGGTGGTATGTTACATAGCGGCGGGTCTTCTTTGGCATATGGAAGAGATCACCGTCCGGAATGCAAATATTCGAGTCGTGTATTAAGTTCCACGCCACCGCTGACGACTGGCAGGTATATTTAGTTGTGCCTAGTTCACATCACAGAGTAAGTAGGCTGTATCAGCCCTTGTACAGAAATTACTCGTTTTAGTTTAGTTGAAAGACTTGGGCGGCTCTTAACAACGACATATCGAGAACCGATATGGCTTAAATAAGACGAGAATTGAGAAGCACTGGAAGGAAAGGGCGGGGAAAACGGGAGAACCCCGAGAAAACCCGCCGACCAACGGCATCGTCCGGCACAATTCCCACTTGCGAAAATCCGTGAGTGACCGGATCGGGGATTGAACCTGTTTTGCCATGGTGGAAGGCGAGCAGGCTAACCGCTTAGCCTTCGCAGCCCCTATTCGTTTGAGTGTCATAACAGTAAAGTCATGGTCATTACTAAAAATGTTTAATTATCGAAGAATTACGTGTCATGTTTGTGTGCAAATTTTTGTATCTGATTGTAAATAGGCGTTCCCCGGTTGTCATTAAAAGGTGAGAATGTATTAATATATAACATTTTACTATGTCAATTCTAGCATAAATATGCATTAGTAGTTATATATTATGTCTGCGATGAAAGGTACAGTAATTAGCTAAATTTATATTTTCAAATACTTCAATAAATCATTCAAATATGGAACTGGAAGAAATAAATAAAACATTCGATATTTCGGGAGGCACAGGCTCTTAAGCCCCTGTCACACTGTCAAAATTTTACATTTCAACTATATTTGTCAAACTTTAGGACAAAATACGGCCATCACAGTTTTCCTTCCAACAAATTTTATCAAATAATCTTGAATGTGTTGGAAAATGTGGCTCACTGTCAAATTATTTTATTGGGAGAATATAGTTTGAAAACAATTATTAAAAGTTATTTTCATAGTGCGATATTGATTTTGTTTTCCATGCGGTCCATTACAGGCAGAAACGTAAGTAATATTTAAATTTATTTTCGTTTCTTTATTAAATTAAAATTTTACTAATAAGATATGTTTCCTGCACAAAAAAAAACCTCTGAGTTCGGAATATTATATGCAATATTAATTTAAAATATAATTCATGCCCAGATAGCTTCTACATAAATACATTACCTTCATAACTTACTTCAGTTCCAGCAATTGTTCGTTATTTTAAGTTTCTTGACGTCCATTTTTGTCGTGTACGATTCTGATTGGCTGAGACCATCAAACATCAAATAAATTTTAGAACCCGTCCAATTTTCATCTATTTGATGGTAACTGAAGCCATCCAACTTTCTCAGACAAAATGGCGGCGTTCATGACGTTTCCATGAAGTCATAACTGTCCAACTTTATTTGACCAAACTTATTGAAAGAAGATTGACGGGAAAATTTGACAAAGTTCCCGGTGGAACCGGCTCTGGCCTCTCCAAACCTCCCCCCCAGGTGGCCGATACCTATTAAAAGGTCATACCTGGAACTCAGCTTTCTATCCAGACTACTTTAGCCACCACAAAAAAAGAGGCTAAATCGGCTCTTTTGATCTCAGGTGCCACCGGGAACTTTGCAATTTTGAAACCGTCATGCTGTCTGAAAGATTAAAAGATAAACTACACTAAACTACTCACACACGACTAACTACATTTTCGCAACTGCGCTTGTCCTTACTCGATTGAAGTTAAGCATTACGATATACCCCATAACTGCCTTCTCGGCAGTCCGCCCATCCCTCAAATATTTACCAAACTTTAACTTTCAACGGCTGGACGGAGGAGCCCCCGCCTTTAGACAACATTCCTTAGACGAGAATACGCACTTTCAAATGAAGTGCGAGGCGTTGGAGCTGTGTTTATTTATCTTTCGTAGTAAATTCAGGAACGTAAAATGTAGAAAAAATTCTGCATAAATTCTTATTACGTAAAAATTTAACCCCTCCAAAATACTTTTATTTTTGTTGAAAATGTATCTCCAACTAATGAAATATTGTGGTGCTAAGATGTCACACTGAAATTTTGCCGTACAGAAGGACTGACAGACGACTGACGAATACGGCGGGCTATTGTGAGTCCACCTTAAGATCGTGGAAAATAACTTGCCAAACAGCCTGATAGATAGGAGATATTCCAAAACGTGCAATAGCCAATCACATTCACACAGCTTCACGTGGAGAATGAGCGACCGTTTTCGCTCGCATTAAAGGAACAGCAATGACATACCCTTCTGTATACTCACATATCATGTGTTCATATGCACTGCTATCACGCCGAACGGACAGAACGGAAAGCCGGACAACGAGTTAGATTTCGTCGTCTTTCTTTTTCCATGTAAGCCACGCCAAAATCTCTGCTTGCGGAAAGAGCAGACTTCGCCGAAATTTCCTAAACGTGCACAGTTTTGCCCGTCGTATACTGTTACACGCGTCCACTCCTCTTTGCCGTTGCTTCCCCTCTCAAACGTGCGAAGCGCAGTCCTCCGCAGGCATCACCGGTAACCGCAAAAGCGCGCGCAGTCACAAACGGACCGCCACGTAGTATAACACTGACACGTGCCGCGATAAGGCTAACGAGACAGATGTCACTCCCATTTTTGGAATATTGAATGCCATGGGTAGTCGCTGCGCCAATATTCTGGTCATCGCCTCACCTCTTTCTCTGTGCGACGTGGGGTGCGAAGGACCTTGTGGGCTAGGTCAGTTCAGCTATATAAGCAACAGCGTGCCTCTGTGTCGTGGACTGCCATTAGCGCCGGTTGTGTGGTGCCATAGAAACGACGAGCGACGATGCAGTGACCAGCAAGTGAGTAGTGCTATAAGGAGAGACCTGAACCATCCTACTTTTTCATCGAAAAACCAAGCAATTTAATCCAAAAATCAAGTAATTTTATCGATTTCAAGCCACTTTTTCTTGTTTCTAGAAATTCCATTCTCATCAATTTTCGATTAAAAAAAAAAAAAAAAAAAAAGCAATTTTGAGCTATTTTTTAAATCGAAAATCAAGTATTTTAACTCAAAATCGAGTAAATTTCTCGATTTTCAAGCTACTTTTTCAAGTTTCTAGAAGCCTCTTTTAGCCGAAATTTTCGGCTCTCAAAAACATTCAATTTTCATCGAAAATCAAGCAATTTCAAACCAAAATCACATTTTCCCCCTCGAATTTCGAGCCAAGAATAACCTCCAAAAAAGATTCAAAAAACCCAAAAACACACAAAAAAAAAAACATCAAAAATACCCACAAAAAAAACCACCAAAAACAAGCAAATTTTCAATTTCTTTCAAAATAGGTGTGCAGGATTTGTGTCAAGAAAATACAAGCTAAAAACAGCAAAATCAATCAAAAATCAAACAAATTTTCATTTTTTTTTTCAAAATAGCCTTCAATTTAAAAACAGCAAACTTTAAGCAAAAAATCAAATGAAATATTATCATATTATTCTTTACAGTTTATGTTGGAAGCTCTAATATATATATATTAACTGCTTGCATTTTCTGTAGATTTTCACCAATATATCGAAGTTCATATTTATCGTCAACGATTTATAAGAGTGATTATTGTAAATTTTGAGAATTTGAATAAAATTTGGGAACTATATTTTTAAGATCTTCAGATACATTATCTAATTTATAGGAAGGTGGTCTTGAACCACTTCCGTCTTTTAAAATGTTAGTCAAACTGCACGGAAACAAAGGCATTATTATTTTATTTATTAAAAAAATTATTAAGAGAAGAGAAACAACTCATAGATGATCATGAAAATTATTTTTTATTTAATCAAATAATTCCTCTATATTTCTAAAAATTCCTAAAACTTTTAAAAGTAACTACCTTACTATAAGTCAAAAGTATTGTATTAAAATATCAACACAATTTGTTGATTCCTTCATTAAATAATTTAAAAAATTTATGTAGATTCAGTAATTCTTTCTTTCAAATAATCGTAAGTTAAATTTTTTTGGCTAATTAAAATAACATTGTAAATTGTGTTTGCTCCAACAGCTTTATCAAAATCAACACTTATTTTTATATTTGTTTTTTCTTTAACTACAGTTGTTTTTCCATATAAGCAATCAATAATATACAAAGGTATTCGACCCCAAAATGAATAATAATCTTTTTTACCATCAAATTTTAGAGTCGGCTTATAATAAAGTTCATAATTTCTATATATTTTATCTAGTATTGTTTTAGAATTTCTAAAATCGTTAAAAGCAAGAAACATTTAATCACAAAAATTATTGCCAATATCTAGAATCCAATTTTCTTTTGGAAAAATTTCATTTCTTCCATTTCTAACATAAATATTTCTTACATTACAGTGATCAAAAACAGAAGTATTCGCTTCCTGATGAACATGATTTTTTCTATTATTTTCAAAACCTGCAATTACAAAATCGGGCATGTCAAATTGTAAATTATTGAAATGATCTTTTATATCAAAGTTAAAAACAGTTGTTCCAGCAGGAACTTGTTTTTCAAAAAACTGCCAATAATATAAACTAATAGGAATTTTAGGGTTTTTGTATATTTTTTATTTAATTGCAATGGTTGTGTTAGATTCGTATGCAACAATAGGCCACATAATTTCTAATTTTTTAATAATAATTTTACCTGGATCAGCACAATCTCTTTCAAGTGAACCATCTGCTTTCGTATCTTGATTAACAGACCATTTTTATAAGATGAATTATGAATAAAAGTAATTTTATAGCCACCTTACCAATAAACTTCATTGTTATCACGAATAAAACCAAACAGGTATCTAAGAGGATAGATTATTTCATTTGTTTAGCACTATGAGTAGCTTTTACCAGATAATAGTCATCAACACATCTTAATTCAAAATAACTTTGTTCACCTGGAAATCTTAATAAAGTATTCATCACTGTTGATGTTATTCCAGGATTATCAATAGCTTCTATTATATGTCCATTTTTTGAGATTTATACTCTAGAAAATTGAAATGGAAAAAAGTTAGAAGAAACATCATTATTATCTGCTTTATTATATAGTGACTCATTTCCTTCTTTATCCCTTTTTAGTAATCTAAACTCGTCATAAACATAAACTTAATTTGGAAAATTAAAGCGATCTCCTATAGGAATTTCAAATTCGATTATACTAGAGTAAATATTTAAATTCCCTCTGATTTGATTTGTTGGAGGAAAATTTTGTGTATCAAAACTCTCAATACTTTTCTAACTCATTTAGAAGAAAAAAATTATATATAAATGAAAGATTCGAAGGACGTCTCTCGAATTAAATCACATTAAATTAAGATACAAAAATTATAAAAAACATTATGAAGTGGAATATGAAAAAAACAAGAAGAAATATTTACATTTAATTCACGAATTACAAGATATCGGTAAAAAGGTAGAAAAAGTAAGTGAAAAAAAATAAAAATTTAATAAATACATTATTTTCAGTAGCAGCAAAACATTTAGATTATCCACCAACACCAGAAGAAACATCATTTGAAAGAGAATTATTCCCAAAATCTCCTAATTTTGAAGAGCACATGGTAATTGTACCCATAAAAAAATTGACGCGCCCTGATTATGTTATAAAACTCGGGAAAGAAATTTCTGAAAAATTTGTTTTTAAAACCCCATATGGTTTATGAGGAGATGGGCATAAATTTGAAATTGGAAATACAAAAGGAAAGAAAAATAATTCTAAACTGTCTGTTAAAGGTAAATAATATACATTAACAGAAGGGCTTTCTAATTTGCTAACAAAATATAAACAAGCAGATCTTGAAAATAAATTAAATTTTAATGACTATGAAAATTACAAAGAAATTATTTTATCAACCAATGCAGCATTCCGAGGAAATGATCGTGGAAACCAAATAAACAACTGCATTCAAGATTAGAGCCAAACACATCCAAAATGATGATTTCTCCAAGAATTCCTAGATCTGGAGAAGATATAAAAAATACAATATTTTACCAAAAGAACATATTTGGATGAATTATGTTAGAAATTTAATTGACAGATTATTAGTTATTCACGGTGAAGAAAATTCTGGAAATAACAATAATTACAACGAAAAAGTAAGCATAATGAATACATTAACAATAAATTTTCTGATTTTGTTATTTATAATCCAAAATTAATTTCATATCTTATAAGAGTTTTAAATGTAATTCCACATTAATTTTGGAATTCTGAACATCATGGTAAAGGTATTATAAATTGGACATTAAACAATTTAAATTTGCCCGAAATGCATTCGCCTGGTTATAATTATTGTGGCCTGTTTTCAAAATCACATGAAAGATTAGACAGAGGCGACAATGGCATAGATAAACTACATAAAGTCTGTAAATTTCACAATATTGCTTATAGAGATCATGAAGATTTGGAATCTAGACATAAAGCTGATAAAATTTTACAAAAAGGAGCAAAGGAATTATGTTAGATTAAAAAACTCCAATTGGTGAAAAAAAAATTGCTTCTGATGCTGTTGCTTCAACTATGTTTACAAAAAGAAAATTAGGTCGTGTTATTAAAATGTGTTATAAATTTTATATATATACATATAACTTATAAATGAAGATAACAAATATGAATTTCGATATTCCCTTTGAGGAATTATAATATTTGGGTATAGATAAATTTTTAATAAAAGCTCAAATTGCGGGGAAAAATAAAACATTGATGGAAGGAAAAAGTTTAAAAATAACTTTATCATTTCCAACAGTCATAAAGATGACCAAAGAAAAAACTGGCGGTGGTTTA
This sequence comes from Dryococelus australis, assembly GCA_029891345.1. Lineage (NCBI taxonomy): Eukaryota > Metazoa > Arthropoda > Insecta > Phasmatodea > Phasmatidae > Dryococelus > Dryococelus australis. The sequence goes on from CM056997.1 coordinate 134,954,398, forward strand.
CGCCATGGTGGAATTATACCACTTATATTGGCTGCTTCAGGTGCCATTTGTACAATAGTAGGAGGGACTAGTGCAATTTACAATTCTGTTGAACTAACTAGAAAAAATAAAAAAGAATTAGACTAACAACAAAGACATAATTTAGCAATTTAGCAATTGAAAAAATATGTAAAAATATAAAATATAAAACATTTCAGAAATGTTTATATGATTGACGAATTACCAAAAAATATGTACAAAAATGAATGTGCTGTGGTAAATTTTGACATTTCAACAAATTATGGTACTCATTGGGTTTATTTTAAAGAAAATAATTATGTTTACTATTTTGATTCATTTGGAGGCTATATTCTTAACAATTTAACTAATTACTTCAAAACCAGAAATGTTTTTTACAATGATGATAGAATACAGAATTTTAATTCAGTTATATGTGGACATTTATGTTTAATTGTATTACATATTTTTTTGAATGGTTATTAAGTTTAATGATATAATTTCTTTGTTATTAATTGACGAATAAATTTGGGAAACCATTAATCAAATCTTTAAATTATATTTTTGACACTAATGCTTATGCTTTAAAAACATATGTAGATTCACAATGCAATTCAGGTGTTTCTGCTACAAAGTAAACTAAGCACTTGTTTTCATTACACAAAATCTTATGTTTCTTTTTTAGGACATAAAATTGTTAATATAGAGGATACTAGAGATGAAAGAGATGCAGTCAATAAAATAAATTTTAATAAAAAAATTTGCTGGTTATATATTAAAAAAATATATAGATTCAAAATATAAAACTATTGTTTCTGATTATGCTTTAAAAGAAGATATAAATTTACGATTCAGTAATATTATGTATGATTCAAAACAGAATACTATTACTTTTGATTATGCTTTCAAAACATATGTAGAATCAAAATACAATATCATTGTTTCTGCTTTACAAGATCAAGTTAGTAAACTATCTGTTTATACAACAGATTATGTTTCAATTCAAAATCGTAGAATTAATAATAAGGCTGATCGTATAGATGGAAAAGATGTAGTCAATAAAAGATATTTCGATAAAGAAATTGCTGTTAAATTGCAAAATTTAAACCAAACAGTTTTGAATTACTGTGATACACTTGTTAACACAAATGTTCAAAAAAGAAAAGAAAAGAATATTCTAATAAAGAAATAGATGTTAAATGACAAAATTTAAACCAGTCAATTTCGAATTATTGTGATACACTTGTTAAATCGGAAGTTGAAAAATGTAAGGAAATTTAATCATATATTTTTACCCGCAAGGTAGGATATGAATAATAATGTTTTTTACTTAGGTGATAATCGAATGTCATTTCTGTTTTGATGGAATTGTAATGTTTATAAAATAACTAATTCTTATGGTGTTTTACCTGATGGTGATGTGACTGTTGTTAAGGAGGAAAATAAAAATAGATTACAGTAACCCTTTTGATGTTAAGGGGTGCGATTTTTTTTTTACTTTTAAAATAAAAAAATTAATAAAATATCTGAATTTAATGATTGGTTGTTGACAACAATAGGAATATTCGTAAAATATGGAGAATACTTGGTGCTTGAAGTGTAAGAAAGTCACTAAAAATAATTATATAAAAAATAAATATTCTAAGAATGGACGATTAGTTCAGAAAAGTAAATGCTCTATATGTAATTCTAATAAATCAACATTTAAAAAAAATTACCCACTCTAAGAGAAGGCATAATAAATGAATTATATAAACCAGCACAAAAAATAATTCTAAGAAGAAAAGTAATTTCGTATGGTATTGATGATTTATGGAAAATTGATGTTGGAGAAATGGAAACTGGTAATTTAAAAGGCATATCACATATAAACAATGGATACAAATATACTATGACAATTATTGATGTTTTTTTTTTTTTTTTCAAAATATGCATTTGCAATACCAATGAAGGATAAAACAGCTAGAAATGTAGCAAATACTTTAGAATCCATATCAATTAAAAGAAAACCACATAATTTACAAAGTGATAATGGTTCTGATTTTTATAATCAAACATTTAAAGAACTTATGCGAAAATATAATATCAACCATTATTCTATATTTAGTTAATTAAAAGCTAGTGTAGTAGAAAGATTTAATCGAACATTGAAAAATATAATGTAGTAGAAATTTGCTTTGAATGGTAATTATAAATCGATAAATATATTAGATGATTTATTAAAAGAAAACAACAATACAAAACGTAGAACTATCAACATGAAACCTATTGAAGTTATAGGACTAATGAAAGAAATTTAATGCAAACAAATTTTGTAGACATGTTTACTAAACCGAATTACAAACTTGGCGATGTTTTCCATGTAAGCCAACTTAAATGATTTTTTGAAAAAGGTTATGCTGCTATTTGGACAAAAGAATTATTTACTATTTTTGAGATTTTATATTATGATGTGACAACTTACAAACTAAAAGACGTCAAAGGAGAAGAAATAAAAGGTACTTTTTATGAATACAAAATTATGAAAACAAACTATCCTGATGAATATTTGTTGAAAAAGTTAAAAAATTAAAGGAGATAAAATTTATGTTAAATGGTTAGATTTCGATAATTCACATAAATTTGGTATATAATCAAATCTCAATAATTGTTCACAATTTGGATGTCTTTCTTGAATTCTATCGACTTATCTTTGAACATTTTTTCTTTGAGTTCTAATGACATGATAATCATATTCACAAACATCATTAAATAATTTTAAAAGAACGACAGTTGGATTTAAATTTTGTTTTTGTGTTCGTTGTACAACATGAGTGGCCATTTCTCTGATTTCATAATTTCTGCGATTTATTCCATCGAAAGCCATATCAACTGCCTCTCTTAGTTGTTCAATGTGCTCATCTTTAATTTCGTTTATACTTATTAAATGGTTAATTCAATTTAATTCATTTTATATGCTTTATTTTGTATTTGTATAAATACATTAAATCAATATAATATGACGCATTTCGTGTTCTTTTGTATTCCAAAAGTCTAGTTACATCAGTTCCATTAAACAAAGAATTATTTTCCTCACCAATAATCATATAAACTTGTTTACCATTGTAAATAAGTTTGTTGTTATTTACGTCTAGAATTGACACCATTTTTATATGCGAAATTATGTGCAAGTGGAATTGGCGAGCAGTAATTAGTGTTTATATATATTCTTTTTAATAAGGAAATGAAAAATTAAAAAATATAGACCAGATTCATTGATATATAATAATATTTTGGTTATTCTCAAGTAGCGCCATATTGGTGCTATCCCAAATATTCATATGATTAAACTGTTTATCATTCATCTTATAAAAACTAGATATCAAACCTTAAATAGCTAAATTTTCTAAATCATTAGCAATATCTTTCATTTTATTTATAATTTCGTTATAAGATTCACATTTTATACCAAACAAGGAAATGTTTTTTTTATCAACTCTAGGCAATTATTTTGTAAATTCACTATATTCGCTTAAAGTTTCATTGGTAAAGATATACAGTAAACCATTTGTGTATCTAAAAGCTGACTCTATCATATTTGGTAAATGAGGAAATTTATTACTAATTAGACCAGTCTCTTTTATCTGGAAACCACATTCGTCTATTTCACCATAGTACACCTTTTCAAATAAGATAAAAGTACCTCCTGAACATGAATTAAAACCAGCATTTATTTTATATTCACCTCTTAATCCAAGCAAAGAAATTCCTTTTGGAAAACCTTTAATAAGTTTATAACTAGGATAATCAATCATATAAAATTTGTTGTCAACATACAGAACTAACTCGCCCGAAAGTCTTTGGTATATAAATACATTATTGAAATTGCTTGGTAAAAATTGAAACATTTCCACTATCAAAATTGGTTTATTGATTATTTTCTTGTCATTCAAACTGTTTATCGAAACATTTTTATTGTAAAAATATACAAATCACTATCAAAAATAAAAATAAAAATGTGTTTCTATATTTGCTTTTGCATAAACCAATTGGTTCATTGTCATTACAATTTTTTTGTTCGGTGGTCCATAAAAGTTTTGAACGTTCTGAATGTCATCTGTCTGCAACTCAAACAATTCATTATTAAGAATTTGATACATTATTGCATTTTTATCATTTGAATATTGCAGAACCAATGCATGACCAATTTGATGGATCAAAACTGGCAATAAATTAATTTTTTATTTTCAGGAGTGTTTATCCCTCCATTATGCCAATGTTCTTGTTTATTTATATGAACTTCAACAAGACTATTTTTTTTATTTGGAAAAAATACATGAGCTAGTGCACTGCTGTGCAGAAATAATGTAGGAGGAGAAATTTCACGTAATCTGTGATATCTATGTTGGTTTTGTTTATACGATATATCTATCTCTGGAGGTTGTATATCATAAACAAATATCAAATTTGTGTGTTTTTACCAAATGTTAAAAGTATCCTCAGCTAACTTTGTAATAGATTTATTTTCATATGCATAATTCCATTTTAATGCTTTTTTATTCCATTTGTCGGTGGTTGAGTAGCCACCCAATATATCATCTTTAACACCACATCTTGGCTTGTTAATTAAATTAAGTGTTTCTTCATTGAGTTTACCATCAATTGAAGAAGTGTTATGAAATTCTTGAAATATTCTTAAAGAATTTTCAAACTTTTCAGTATAAATTTTTGAATGCGAATTTGCAACATCCTCTAGATATCCATATTGATTTAAAAAGTTAATAACAAAATCTGTTCGATTCTCTTTTTTGGACAGCGCAAAATTTATTTTCGTGATAGTGAGAATAATTATGTAAACCTTAATTTATATACAAAATGTTTTAAAATATATTAAAATATTCTATTTTATTTTTGTACTTCCCTTCATTAATTTTTTTTATTAAAATCTAATGCAATAAAGCCATAATCTTCATTCCAACACTTCACACAAATCTCTTTAAATTTCGCGTATATCATGTCCCCACCAACAATATCGTTATAAATATACTTAAAATTTGTATCATCTTGTCTAAATATACACAGAAAATTCGTATTGTACATTACCAATTGCTTCGGCACTCTCGAATATGTTTGTGCCAAATAAAATACATCAATGTTTTTGTCTCCACATAGTAGAATATTCACGAATTATATCTTGATTGACTAAAATAGCATTATCAAATACAACCAGAGAATCATTTTCACATTGATCTAAAGATGTCATTTCATCATTATTATTAAAAATTATGTAATTTTTCTTTAATTTTTAGATTTTTGCATAGTAAATCAAAATCATTTTGTAACTGAATATATTTGGATTGATTTAAATTGTTTCTGTATTAAAGAAAATGCTTCATTATAATATCATTCATAAAGATAAATCGATTGATTTGATTAGTTTTCATGCGAGATTTTTAACTCCAAATATAGACAACAATACAATAAAAACAATTGAAATATAGAGTGCTGTTAATGATGAAAATGTAGTTATCACTATTCCTAAAGGACAACATGATACTAAATTATTAAAAGAAACCATAAATTCATTTGAACCATTTCAACTAATAAAATTGAATGATCAGACAATGTTAAAAACAGAATATCTATTAAATCTAAGTTTGATATTAAATTTGATGATAGAATATCCTACATTCATTGTTTTGAGAGAAATTTGCTCATTGAAAAAGAAAAAAATTGTTGTAGGTACTAAATTGCCTAATTTTTGTCCATTTAAAACAATAATTGTTCATTGTAACTTGGCATATGGAATGTTTATGAAATACGATGGTTCTAATAACTTAGAAAATGGATATATTTAGCTCTGACAGACTAACATTGCGGTCAGTTTTCATGGATGCAACGAACACTTGTTCACTAATGTAAATTACCTTCGGTAAATGTATTGAGTTACGAACGTAGGTATGGACTACTTTACATCCCAGTAGATATCGCACATCAGGTGAGGGTTGCTGCACTGTTGCCTCTGGTGCCACGTGCTCTCTTATCAACCATGACTTTTCTAATTTCTTACTTGCCAATATGCCCAAAGGGCTTATCCAGATAAGGAAAGTAGAAGTGTCAGTGTTTTCTTTAGCGAACAGGGGGATGATTAGTTCAAAAGGGGTGGTCATTTTCACAATTAGGATATATAATTTCACGTGGAAGTTCCAATTCAGAATTTTACCTGAACTTAGCCATGATTTATTGCTGGGAGTTGATTTTCTTGGAAAATAACAAGTTTCTCTTGATATAGATAGTGGTGAATTGAGTTTTGCTTTTTGTAAATCGCAACCTGCTGTTCTAACTTCAAAGCATTTTGGATATCATAAGATTTCGGTCCAGACTGTCCAAACTCAGGAGAGTGGTCAGGATAGCCGTTGTTGCAGTTGCAAACTGAATTCTCTGATGTAATCACTCACAAGTTGGGGCTTACAGCAAACAACTTATAGTGTTAAAGTTGAAAGAGCAGGATCCAGTGACCTCTGTGCTGTACAGAGTGTCACCTCCAAAATTAAAAAATGTTCATATAATAATTGTGGAATTGCAAGAGGGAGATGTTCTTGAATCATCAGACAGTAATTACTCTAGCCCAGCATTTCTGTTACCTAAAAAGGCTCCAGGAGAATTTCGGGTTATCTGTGACTACAGGAAGGTCAATAAAAAAATCTACATAGATCCATATCCTCTTCCAACAATAGAATCTGATTTCCAAAATTTCAGTGATGCTAGATATTTCTCTATTTATGATTTAAATTATGATTTTCTACAGTGTGACTTGCACCCCGAATCACATGGTATTTTGGCATTTGTCACTCCCTGGGGACAATTTCAGTGGAAGTGACTGACAATAGGGGTTAACTGCAACCCACAGGCAAGGTATGGGTACTTTTTCAAGTATTATAAATGCCTGTATGACTTTCTTTTTGCATTTATTGATGATGCCTGTGTGCACAGCAATTCTTTTGAAGAACATCTTAGATTATTCTTACTCGCCCTGAGGGACAAGGTCACCTGGACAAAAACTTATGTCAGGTATTTAGGATTCATCATTTCGGAAGGCAAGTTACTGATGGACAAGGAAAAAATCCGCCTAGTTGTGAATTTTCCCATTCCTAAGAACGTACATGGAGTTCGTTGGTATTCAGGGCTAGTGGGATTTTATTTTAAATTTATTCAAAATTTAACTGACATTGCTGAGCCTTTGAATGTGCTGAAGCAGAAAGGAGCTGAGTTTGAGTGGGGAGAAAAACAGAACCATGTATTTTGCTTGCAAAATGAAAGCTTAGCTACTTCTCTTGTGCTACAGTTGCCTCATTTTGAAGAGAAAAAAAAAGGTTCATTTTGCACGTTGATGGCAGTTCAAAAGCCTTAGGTGCTGTCTTATGTCAATAACTAGACAACAATCTGGTCCCAGTTTCTTATACCAGTTGACTTCTGACACCAGCCGAACAGAAATACTCAGCATATGAGAAAGAGGTTTTAGCCGCTATATACAGCATGGAAAAATTTAGGGACTATCGGGAAAGTGCAGAATTCATATTAGATACTAATGATCAGGCTTTGAGCTGAATCATTTCTACAAATAAACCAGCTAGTGGATTGGCTTGGTGGCTTTCTAGGTTTACTTGCTTTAAATTAACGGTTAAACAAGTGAAAGGGATTGATAATGGGGTGGCAGACACATTATATAGGTTGTTTGATTCAGAGGAATTTTTGGTAGAGCCCGCTGAGTCAGTAGGCATATTTTAGGCTGATGCCTCTGAATTACTGTTATCTAAGGAATGTAGTCATGTAAATGTACAGCCAGATCCGATAGTAAATGTATATGTACCAATTTGTTCTGAACCTTTAGTTTTTGGTATTAAGAGTGATGTGGAACAGGTAAAGGGCCTTCAGGATTTCCCCCTAGCATACCTAAAAATTCAACACCATCAGGAAATGGACCCAGGATCTGCCAATTATAATAGTGGATTGTATGAAATTAGGAAAGGTTTGATAGGACATGTTGGCCCCGCATACTCAAAAATTTTAATTTTTTGTTCAAGTCCTGAGAGGATCCATTTTGCAGTATTATCATAATACTTATTTCAGGGGGGCATTTGGGACAGGAGAAAACAGTGGCTCAGATTAAAGAAATGTTTTACTGCCCAGGTCTGAGTAAGGAAATTTAACATCTTGTTAAGGAATGTCTTGAGTGCCAAAGGGCGAAACCCAGTAATACCAAGATCAGGAGTCTCTATAGTGCTAGTGTAGCTACTTGCCCTTGGGAATGTGTGTACCTAGACGTTCTTGGCCCTCTGCCTCATACTTCTGCTGGATTTTCGTCGATTTTGGTTGTAGTTGACAGTTTTGCTAAATTTGTGTTTTTCTTCCCTTTAAGGGGTATAAAATCTGTAGAAATTTGCAAAATTCTTAGCTAGAGAATATTTTCTGTGTATGGTTGCCTGCAAACATTATTGGTTGAAATTCCTTTTTCTTAAAATCACTGAAGGGTGTATTTTTGTGATATGTTAGTTTTAAGTATTTTTTAGGGTATTTATCTTTTACATGTAATCATCTTGTTTATTATCTGTACAGCTAATGAAATTGTTTTTAGGTATGTGCCTTGGTTCTCCTCTGGGGCAGTGGTCGTACAAATCTCATGCCCATTTAATATTAATGCCAATGCTCATGTAGATGTAAGATGTTTCCATGCCCATTTAATATCGATGTCCATGCTCATGTAGATGTAAGAGTGTCCTCATGCTCATCTCACATTTGTGTTCGTGTTCGTTAATAAGTTTTTAGGTAGAAACTGATTGGGTTTCTCATGTATTTGATTAGGGATATTATAGGTATGGTTTTTGGGCTTGAAGCATTCTCAATTAAAATATAATTAATTTAACATGTAGTGTACCTTAGTGCAGTGAGTTTTCTAAAGGAAAGGTTGATTGATTATTGACAAAATATTGGAGTACTCCTGAATACTGACATTGACATTTTTGATGCTTGCGCAAGCTTTTTTTTGTTTGTTACAGTACTGGATGCTGACTGGAGACCTGAGATGATGGTTGGAGGCCCTTATCTTCTTCCCAATTGGACTAACGGAAGTTCGCTTTTGGAGCCCCTGCCGAGGCAGGCCACTTTGGCAGAGATCATGCTGTGATTTTCAGTGGACCGCCTCCTTTTAGGAGGGGGGAAGGTTGTGGCATCCTAATAAGACTGCATTCAACACTTATACAATGGACTAAGTATTTGTTCTCTGGGAAAATACCTGCCTACAACTTTATGTACCGACACTGCAATTTAGCAATTTAGCCTAAAACTGCTGTCAGCATATCTGTTTCTTGGAGATCTGAAAGATCTGGGCGTCTACAATGAAGCGTGATTCGGCATGTAAAATTATAGACATGGCCCAGCGTGGTGGAGAAATGGCAGTGTCAAGACAACACCCCCATAACCTTTGATTGTCTGCTCGCTTTTGCACTGGTAGATTAAGTTACCACCGCACATGCATTAAGGCTATGCCACCGTTGTGGGTATGGTAGCAGCACTGTTAATTGCTCCAGTTGGGTGCTGGTGTCGTCGCCTCACACCTGCTGTGCATGCTCGTGCAGTGGTACCATCTTAGAAGAAATCAAGCCGGACCATGATGTCACTTCCTGCATGCACGTGCGTGCATCAGAGGTGTGTCGACGTGGAAGAGACAGATTACCATATTTGGGCAAGATTGCTGTGATTCGTCGGTGATTAAAGATCCCCCTATTAGCCCAAATGAACTGAATATTTCTAAAAGACCATGTATTTTATCATTGGCCAAGCCTTGGGTTTTTTGGACATCTGGCCCCTAATTAGTAAGTAAATATTATAATCCCCTGTAAGGGGTTATTGAAGATAAAATTTTAGATAAACAGGTGCGTGGAGTCAGTCGGGGACTATCACCATCCCAAGGAGCTCTAATACACTGAGATAAGTAGAAAATAATAAAATATGACTACGTAAAATAATAAAAAGAACTTAGGCCATTATGGCAAGTGAAGACCAAGCACACTTGGTGCCCTGATAATTACTATAGGCGCCATGATGGCAGAAATTTTCTAGTGTTTTTGTTGAGAATGCTTTAAAAATAGTCAAAGATACAAAATAAAATGTAATTTAACACCAAAAAATTGCATATTACGGAAAATTTTAATGCTATCTTTTTTTTTTCTTAAAAATAAAATTTAAAGGTCATCCCTGGAAAGTTAAAAATGAAACAATATATTTTTCAAACTAAAATGGCCCTTGGTGAGAAAGAAAGCGATGTACAGTTGTCAATTTTTGACCTCTGTGTGGCTGTACAGCCAACAGTATTTAATGCGCAAAGCTCAAACTAGGATGGCATTTAGTAAGAAAGAAAATGCTGTGTAGTTTTCGATCGTTTTGGCCTTTGTAGGGACGTACAGCCAACATTTGTCATTAATATGTTAAGATACATTTAAACATAAAATGTGGGAATAAAATCTTTCAAAATAAAGAGAGCTTATTTTGGCATCTGTCGGCTATGTGAAGCCATAAAATTAAACGAGCAAAGAAAGTAAATTTAACTTTTGCTAGAACTTGTGAGTTAGGCAGAATATTTTATTAATAGTCTTGTTATGTGTTAATCACTTATTGGAGACTCATCTTATTTAAACATTCTTCTGATATTATGAATGGCGAGTTGTATTTTTTAATGCCAATCATACACATATATTTGTCTCTAAAAGTAAATAACCTGTGTGTTCTTGTAGATATTGCAATATAAAAATTTGCATTTAACATTTAATTGACCCAAACACTCTTCTTATCTGGGCCAAATATAATTCATATTTTGGTGCGGCCATTATGTGATTTGTATAACTAACGTAACAAAACCACATATATGAACATTTGCATTAACTTTTGCATTTAAAATAGTACATTCACCTACACTGTATTTTAATATTGGCCAAATAATATTTGTAACTTGAAATGGCCTGAGTATAGAATTTTTGCATTAAGGGATTTTTTATGAAGATTTTGTAATTGGTATTATAAAAAATTCTAGTCAATTACCTAAATAAATTAATGTATGACATTTTGCTGGAATACGGGTTCTAGCGTCAAATATAAAGGAAGTTATTGTGTGGGAAAATCTGAAAAATGAAAATAAAAGTTCGAATAAAATACTGAAATCATATTTCATGTGTTCTTTGTTCAGATGTCATATTTTTCGCTTATTATGCACTTTTAGTGTCCTTTTCAATTAGGGTTTTTTCTAAACTGTCTGGACTCCTCTGGTAGTCCATTTGGCTGCATTTTTAAGGACAAGGATTTAGAAAAACATCTCTTGCAGGATTTGCAAATCCAGGTTATATTCGAACCTTCGTACAGTATGTATTCAAGTCCAACATTTTTATTACCTAAGAAAGTTCGAGGAAATTATCGCATAATATGTGGTTATCGTAGGGATATAAGAGAATTTTTGTAGACCCATATCATATGCCCATGATTTAGAGTATGTGTTTCAGTAAGTAGGGAAGGCGAAGTATTTCTTTTTCTTTTTTTTACTTAAATTCAGATTTCTTGCAATACGATTTACATCCCGAATCTAGACCGATCTTAGCGTTTGTGACTACGTGGGTTCAATATCAATGGACGAGACAGCCGATAGGGGTGAATTGTGGTCCTCATACTATGTCCCGAGTTTTGTACCAAGTGTTGGTAAAGTACCAGTATGAATTGTTATTCACCTATATAGCTGATATTTGAGTCTACAGTAATAGTTTTGATGATCAACTTAATTATTTATGTCTCTTTTTGATGACTTTGCGAGAAGTATGATTAATAACCAGGAAAAGGTCAAATGGGCGAAACCTTACATCAAATAGTTAGGTTTTGTAATTACTGAAGGTCATTTACTCATGGATTCCAAGAAAATACGACCCATTGTCAATTTTCCTGCGCCAAAAAATTTAAGGGGAGTACATCGTTTTCTTGAATGGCAGGTTTTTACATAAAGTTTATTCCCGACTTTGCTAAAACATATGTATGTTACATTACAAAACAGTTTACCCAGCCGTGATTCGAACTTGCACCTTCGTGCATATCAATCAACGATGTTACCGTTTAGCTGACGTTATGCTTGACGCAATAAAATACTTAATCGTATATGTTGTGAAAGTAGGATTTGTATAAAAATTGTTTTGGAAAGTAGGTATTAATATCATATCTGGTAAGAATCTGTATTTAAGAGAAGGCATTTCATTGAAACAGAAATTTGAAAGGCATTGCTGTAGCATAACACTAATATCTATATTATTATATTTCTTTTCAAATATTATTCACAGATCATTTCATCCAATAAATCGGCATATTTTTTATTCAACAGATTGAAAGAATCGGCCTTAAACGTATTTTTTTTTTTTTTTTGTGTTTCGTAAACTTTCTCTAGCTTTCACTTGCATGCGATATCACCAAACCTGTCTTATTTTAAGTTCACCAGATTTCTTTTTGGCTTTCGTCGTTAGTCTTACCCTGAGCTGGACTAAAAGCTAGTCCGTACTAAAGAAAGGCGTTCCCCGGACTAGCAATAATAATGCTCTCTGAATACAAAAAAAGATTTGGTGGGAGGATGATCTTTCCTTAGTCCAGACTAAAAACTACTAATTGTGAAAAAACTAGCTGTTACCCGCGGCTTCGCCCGCGTGCAAAAATCAAACCTTAATTATAATGAAAAACTGCTCTATCTTAATTGTTCTTCTTTATTACTCTAATACATCTCTATACACTATAGTGTATGATTTGTTGTTCTCAGCGAAAATATGTAAATTGTGGGCGCTCGATACTCATGGTAAAAGCGTGTTTTATATATTCCCTAAGAAACTATTCATTTTTCTGGGATAAAAAGTGCCCTATGTGCCAATCCAGAATATAATCTACCCCTGTATCAAACTTCATGCAAATCCATAGAGCCGTTATTGCCGTGATTGAGTAGCAAACAAACATACAAACTTTCGCATTTATGATATTATGAATAATGCCGTTTGTGTGTCTGTACATGTAGGAACGTTGTTTCGCGAACGCCGCTTGGGATTGAAAGTTTGCATGTCGTGGCAACGTTACGTCAGCAGGCGTAACAATGGTCATTTGAGCGAACAAGCGAGTTCGAACATACAGTCTCACTCTGTCCACTCCGTGAAAGTGCGCCGTGGACAACCATGAGCCTAGGATGTTCAAGCCGTCATTGCGCACTAGTTAGGCTCATTTGGATGAGTGCGTCCCGTTTAGTGCCATAGAAACGAGCGAGTAAATTTATGACGAACATTTCTTAACATTTTCGTTCAATGCAACCTCCATTCATGTGGGACTATTGCATCCGAATGTTCATTTTCCATCTTCCACCAGTGTAGTTTGGATAACCAGATGGTTTATAATGCATTTAATACCACACATTATTCTAAAAATAGCCCCTAACACAAAAAAAAAGAGTTTAACACATGTTTTATATAAATATTTATGAAAAGAGCATTATGAATGTAACATTGTTTATATATTATTTATATTTGCAGCTAAATTTTGTAATTATAAATCTACATATTCGATAGAACACCTGAAGTGTTCGTGATATCTCAGCAGTTAATGGAGTGCTAGAAGCGGTGATTGAAGAGCAATTTTCACTTTTTTTTTTCTCATAGAAAGAACGTGCCTAACAGAAAACTGGGTGAACCTCAAGGGAGCAGCAGCATTTGACTCTAGTTAAGGTCTGTGCTCCATTGGCTCAAATATCAAGTAAACCCACTTGAGAACCCACTTGAGAATAAGGCGTCGATTCCGAGCGACGAGTGATGGAAATGAACAGCAAAATGATACAAGCCACTGAAGTCTGCGACGTCTCCAGTGTTCTGTTGCAGGTGCGACGCCGAGTAAAAATTCTATGTGCGTTTTGCAAACAATTCCTTGCAAACTACTGCCAGAAATAGTCTTGTAACACAACAAGTAAAATACTGTATCTTTCCAAAACACAATTTTATTAAATATACAAAACTTTTTATTTATCTCCACGTTAATAGCACACATTAAAACTACAGTAACTGCTTGTTAAAATTTAACATTAATTTAACACGTTTCACAGTAACTGTAGTGAAATTTGCGCTAATTTACTTGTAGCGTTTCAAAAATTATTTCATCATATAGTTTCCTAAAAAAATGGCTTTAAAAAAATACAATTTTTTTTGTGATGGGGAGCAAACAAAATGAGCCGGTCGAAGAAGCAAACTATCTGTTGAAAACACGAAGACGTTTACATCTTCATGCGATCTTCTAAACGGTTGGAATAAAATCAATGTATTATAAGTTGCTGGTAGATCTTAATTGCCTATGCGAAATTTATATAAGTATTAAGAATACAAGTAAATTAAACTAAACTTGTAAATTAAACCAAAACGTTGTCATACTCATCAGAGGTGATTTTTGAGTATTACTTTTGGCTTCCACTTTCCTTCCATTTTTCCCTTTTGAAGGCCATTATCTAAACCCTTTCAATACTAGCGGGATACCTATGTCCCACCAGAAGTTTATAAATTCCTACACGGAATGTTATGGCGCACAGTACAAGATAAATAGGCTAATGCTTATCCGTAATTTTGGAGTTATTCAATATTCGTGGTGTGGCAGAACTGCTCACAAGCAATATGTTCGGTGTTATCAAACATAGTGTGAATGTGTTACGCATCAAGAAAGCAACCTAATTGCTTCTGGTAAATATAGAAGGCGAGCAAAGCAGAATAAATGTTATTTATGTTACTTACTGGTATCTAGTATCGTTGTACTACAAAAATATGCAACGTTGATGACTTACGGATTATAAATCATTGTAATGTTTGCATGTGGGACACATTTGTCGCAGTAGGTACTTTGGTTGGGTCGGTATTGTCCCATCAGTCATATTGAAAGCCTTTTCATAATTATTTTATAGGAGAGTTGAGCTGGTTCCTGAAGAAATAAACAAGCTACTTATGAAGGATTCAGATTCAGATGATGACGACATCTCAGCCAGTGATGAAGCTGACCCAGATTATAGGCAGGAAGATTCAGCTGATTCAAATAGTGAAAAAATTGAATCTTCTTCTTCGTCTTCTGAGGAAGTAGAAAATGAACAAGCTTTGAAGAAACAAGCTTTGTTTCACTAACAGCTAGCAGCCTGCCTGCACCAAAGTTATTTGGTGTAAGTACATCTAAAATATCAGATAAAAAACAGTAGCAGTGTGTCATAAAGTAGTAATGATAATGTTATATGGTCTAATGTGAAAGAAGACTTTGAGCCAAGAAAGTCTATCCCATCTTTGCGGGACTGTGCCATTTGAGCAGACTTGAATCGTGTCTCTTCAGAATTGCATTTTTTTTTTCAACTGTTTCCAAAAAGTTTGTTCATATTTATTGCTCAATTCACAAATAAGAGGTTATAAAATTCTTGAATTGGCATTGAAAAAGAAAATTGCAAAGACAGATAAGGGTAAAATCATGATAGCTTTAGGTTGTTCATTTGTCATGTTTTACAATAGGCTTCCTCATTTTTCTCGTTATTGGTCCTCAAATGCTTCACTGGGAAACGAGGCAATCAAAAATGCAATGTCGACAGATAATGGCATGATGTTGTTCACGACGCTTTATTGCAATGAACCAGAAAAACCAGACAGTGTCAGTAAATTGTACCATGTAGAAGAATTATCCTGTTTGAAGACTACATTTCAGACATGTAAAACAGATAGTGCTATACAAAGCATTGATGAGTCCATGACCAAATTCAATAGGCGATCAGTGCTAAAACAATACATGCTGCTAAAGCCAGTAAAGAGAGGCATCAAGTAATGACTACGATGCGACTCTGTGACTCGTTACACTTATGATTTCAATGTTTATTGTGGCAAAGAGATCTTACATACAGATGGCGCACTAGCAGACAGGGTTGTTTCTAGGTTGGCAGAAACTATTTCTATCCTGTTAAAGTTGTATGTAATGTCAGGTTTTTTTTTACTTCAGTACGTCTGATAGACACTTTACCTAATGCAGCAGTTGGTTCTGTAATAAGACAAGAAAAAATGTGCCAAAATTTTCAGAAAAACCTGAAAAGAGGTCTTCATCTGCATTGCAAAATACATCAGGTACTTTGGCAGTCAAGTGGCACGACACTAAAGAAGTATTAGTTCTTAGTAACTGTCACAGCAATACCAAAACAACTGTGAAACGAACTGCAACAAGATGGAACCCGAATTGATGTTGATAGCGCCGATGCAGTAGCTTTCTATAATAAGTTTATGAGAGGGGTAGATATTGCTGACCAGATGGCAACATTGTATGATCATGACAGAAAATCTGCAAAATGGTGGAAGAAAGTTATTTATCGGCTTCTAAATGATTTCCGTTGTAAATGCGTACATTGTTTTCAAAAAGGTCAGCGGAAATGATATTCAATTTCTATAGTTTCTTGTCGGTTTAGCTGAAGGCATGATTGCTTGCGGAACAGAAAGAACCCAAACAAGACGTAAAATACCCAGCGGTCGTCTATTGAAAAGATTCAGAACTATTTTGAATGTAGGTGACCACCATCCAGTTGAAGGGAATACAAGGAGGAGATGTTATCATTGTTCAAAGCAGAAGATTGAAACAAGAACGAAAACACTTTGTCAGATATGTCAACTGCCCTTCTGAAAAAATTGTTTCACTCCGTTCCGTATCACACCTAATTAATCTAACAGCAGTACTGTATTATGTTATTCGCTACGAAGGGTGGGCTATTGCTATACAGGAATAAATATCAATGGAGAAAGGAAACATATTACAGACATAGTTCTCAGAAAATAGTTTTGTTTATTTCATTCCATTGTGGTAACACTACAGTTTCACTCAAATAGCAAAGTATTCCTATTTGTAAAATGTGCACGTAGTTGTGATTTTTGTATACGGGATGCGTTTTTTATATTGTTACATTTAGCAAGCTTATCAAGAATCAGGAGTGTTACTAGAAAGATGAAATTAAATGAAAAACAATGTTAGGATAGTCAAATATATTGCTGTACATTTTTGTTTTTTTTTTTTACTGGATGTGATTTTTTTTGTAACATACAGTATGTATTTTTTACATTGTTACATTTAGTAAGTTTATCAAGTATGAAAACAAAATACATTGTTAGGATAGTAGAATACTGTACTGTAAAATATTTTTTTTTTACTTTCCTTTACCTAGTGCAATAATTTTTGTAATAAACAGTATGCACTTTTATATTGTTAAAATCCTGTAGGCGTATCAAGTATCAGGAGTGTTACTAGAGTGAGAAAATAAAAACAAAGGATAATGTTAGGACGTTACTGGAAAAAATTCTGTTTTACTTCTTGTTTACTGAATGTGGAATAGACATTGTAAACATAATAAGCATATGATAATACTTTTTTTTATTATATTCATCTTTCACGCTCTTCTTATGTTTTATTATATCAAAATTTCATATATACTTAGTAAAGTAATGGAAAATATATGTCCCACCGAAAATATGTGTCCCAGACTTATTTCCAAAAAATGGTTGATCCAAGAACTCTAATAACTTATGCTTCTTAGAGACACACTAGTGTATAAATATAACATCAGTATTGAAAGAGTTAAGGCATACTTGAGTAAAACATCAATTTATTTGTAAGATTGTTTCCCAATTATTGTTTGGGGTGAAATACAACGTAAAAAAAATGTGCGAAAGTTCTGTATAGCAAAGAAAAACATTTATTTGAGGCGTTTTTGTTTACAGAACCAAATCTTGCGTCAATTATTTTCTTAATGTTTTTTAATATCTATAGTTTTGTTTGCAGCAAAGAAATATGGTTATGTAACAAAGTAAAGGGTTAAGTGATACCAACATTTTACTTCCGTGTATTTTGGTTTTGGTACGTAACGAAACTCATTAAGGGCTATGTTACCTGATAGCGAATTCCGCAGTTCATCGGAATAATGGTTTAACCTTCAAAATACAGTAATTAACTTAACTACAAAGAACATTGCTGAAGCACTGTACCCACAATACAAGGTTATCATTGCCATTAATAAATGTAAATATACAAAAATTTACTTGCGGAAACAAATCATGTGCTGCAGCAAAGAAAGTGTTTTTAGAGTGTATATTTTAGTGTTATGATTTTTAATATTCAATAATTTTCTTAGTTACATTCTAAGCGGCAGAGCGCAGTCCAAACTACACAAAATGCGATTTGCGACATGTATGCGACGTGGCTCGCATCGCACAACATCAGTAGCAACGAGGTCTCAGCATGCGATGTTAGCAGCTTGTGGTTTGATCAAGAAAGGAAAAGTGGGTTCAAAGAAATACAACCATGACTATCTGCGGTTCTGTTCCTTCTGTTTCATTATACAAAAAAATCATGTCAATAAATAAGGCAGTGTATTCGAAATGTATATGTATATACAAATATTTACAGTAGCACATGCTACCGAATCAGACAATGTACAAAGGTAAAACACATTCAAACCATCATAAAAGTAATACAAACTGTAAAATTACATCGAAATTCACAAAAGTCGTTAAGCAAATAAAATATTTTCACTTAAGATGTTACACTGTTTACAATAATAAACAAAAAGTAATTAATACAAGATTTCAAGAACTAATAATGTACAGGAAACCAGTTTAGGTACCCAAAAATCTTACGAACATTATTTTACAATAATTACGTGGTAATTTCAGCTACACAAAAATCCTACTTGAAGATTGTAATAGATTTCTAAACGAAGTGCTCTTAGAACATTTTCTCCACGCAAGGTGCATCACGTCATATCTAGTTTGACGTGACAACAGACACCATATTAACAACTTCTCCAGCTGGAAAGAATACTTTCACTATGGGGACAAATCTCGCGGCACCTGTAAGCACATCAACTAAGGCATTTCTGTTTTATTACATGCCACTCGGCTAGCACTGGTCATTTGTTTGTATTCGGAGAGACCAGTCGAATGCACGCAAATGTTTGATGAACACACGCTCCGAGCCAGATTGCTCGCTCAGTTACTGTTAAAATACTGAAAAATATTTTTACATCTGGTATGCTGTTTACAGTCCACCCTTGGTTACTTCCAACTTTTTAAATCAAACCTTTGAAAAATCACCCCCTGTATGACGTGTTCGGTTCTTACCGAAATATGTCATGTATCACAAGCGTTTTATACTTCCGTTAACACAGAAGTGTTCTATTTTTGGTTACATTGTACTCTTGCTTATATTTCACCTATAAATTACGACATTTATTTTACAGTAACATGAATAAAAACCGAGAGAAAATAAGTGTGTTGGTAACGCTTAGTAAGAAACAGTTCGCATGCAAAATGTTACTAAACTCAGTGCGCACGGATGTGGTGGGTAATCCATTTGATGTGATCTCCTAGACTTGGTTAAAGCTTTAACTGCGTGCAGCGGAGGTATATCATGAAAGTAGAACTTTATCAGGGCTTCGGGAAAGTTGGAAGTAACCATGAACAGACTATACTGGGGTTTGTGCTGTGCATGCATGCAAGGCTGTCGGCCAGACAAGACACTCAAGTCAGTTCGAGAGGGCCTTTTCATGATAGCGACAGGTGCTGGAATGACAATCAATCAATATTAACGTACTGAGACTGAGAACATACAACAAGCATTTATTTCAAATCGCAGCATGCGACAAGTGAAACACGTCGTTTAGAATACGTATTTTTCAGCCATTTTACATCCCCCCCTTTTTTTAACCTTTTTCATATCCGGCTTGGTACAACACAAACAGCTGATTGATTAAAAGCAAAAATTATTTACATTAAAACCGGTGACGTCACGAAACGTTAAATCGCGACGGTGTTACAAACCCTCTAAAACTAACGCTGAAAATACATGCGACCGGGTGGAACACGGAAACAGGTACGTTAGAATAAACAAGTCTTCATAACCCTTCGAATTAGACTGTCATAAAACACAAAGGGAGAAACAAAGGTAAATTTTGGGCAATTAAGCTCTTTAAAATTTAACCTAACTTAAGTTAACACTGTACTTCAATAAAAAGCACACTTAGACGTAACAAAATTAACAACTACAATACTAGTAAACTGGAATGATAAGCGAAGTATTGGAGTCTTTCATAGCAGGTGTAGTGGTATGGGTTTCTTTATTTATGAAAGTTGGAGTTGTTAGGCCGATACACAATGTCTTTATTTTTTAACGAGGTGTGAAGAGAGACTACGCCGAGAAAAGTGATCGCTCACAACCATTACACCACGCTACTGGCTCTAGACAAGCCGGTATGCGAACATACGCTTCCACAATTGTAAAGCAGGCTGTCCACTACGGCTTAGCAGTGTTTCTAAAACAGAAAAA
The DNA here is from genome assembly GCA_029891345.1 of Dryococelus australis. Taxonomy (NCBI): domain Eukaryota; kingdom Metazoa; phylum Arthropoda; class Insecta; order Phasmatodea; family Phasmatidae; genus Dryococelus; species Dryococelus australis. The sequence continues at coordinate 134,974,792 of CM056997.1, forward strand.
ATTAATGCTCGGCACCCGTCACGCTAATGCTGATAACTTTTCCACGCGTCAACTTGCCGTTGCCATCAACAGTCCCCGAGCACTAGTATACTCTAGGGGTACACAAAACGTGTGCACTCACATGTGGAAACGAACATGGTGTACTCGCGGTGAAAAATATTCTCAGATCTACTTTGTTAATTGCGAAACAAAAAAATCAAACATGATAGGGCTACCTGGCTGGTAGCTGGAATGTCAAGGAATGGTTGCTTTCAGAAACAGCAAGGTTTGAACGACGTTGAACATAATTTTAAAACAACTTACGGGGTTTTTTTTTTTTTTTTTTTTTTTTTTAACTTATATTCTCCGGTTTTGTTTTGAAGTTCACGTCGCTTGTTGCAGGTGCTGTTTCGCGTCATCCCTCCACTTGGTCGATGAAACCATTTGTTCGATTCGGGAGCATTTAAAAAAAACAGTCTCTGCGGGACCTTGCTGTTAAAATGTGATGGTATTCATTCCATGCACCTTAGATTAAGTGTAACTTCCTCGGTGTTGGAGTGCTGGATTTAAAAAAAAAAATAAAAATAACGACAGCAGTCACTACTCTCAGTGAACAAGGTACACTGGCAGGTAGGCCTACTTATAAAACACACCTGATGCGTGGGTTACGAAAGCCAACTAGACTGTGTTCTTGACGTTGCTATTTACTTCAAAGCTACGCACAAACTATATTAAATATTATTACAAAAAAAAAATCAAATAAATTAACACTACCGACCTTCACGGGTGCGCATTTCGTTTCTTTGCCCTTCAGACACATTAAGTACGAGTGAACAATGAGAGAATGTACCAAGGGCTGCTGTCAGGCGAGGGCGTAAGGGGCGACAGCACGAGGGTGATGTGTGAGGAGAGAAGCATGCATGTGACAGTCCCCGGTACGAAGCAGTGGCGTAACACAGAAATTTCTCAAGGGGGAGAGGGTTACACTGACTGAAGTGAACGGAAGGAGTTCACGCCAGTTTCAGCGGTGATGAGAAATTCTATAGTACAATAAAATTGATCGCAGTGAACAGTGATTGCATATGTTTTTATCACAATTAAAATATTATTAATAATTTTGATACAAATTGCTGAAAACGTAATGTTCAAAAAAAGGAACGGGAGGGTGTTTATACAACACCCAAAACCGTCCCCCTCCCCCCTCCGGCTAAGCCACTGGACTCGGAAGAACACAGTACACAGTAGACCGTTACCCGGCGGTGCTAGCAGACCGGGACTTGGTCCACCACACCGAGGGCACGCAGGCCACAGGGTGAGGTATGGGGAGCTGGGGGGCCAGGAATGCTGCGGTGAGGGGGAGATTTACTGCGGGGCCGCCCGCCGTGCCGGCCAGCCAACAGCAAATATAGAAATGTTTAGGAAAGGTAAAGGTGGGAGACGGAATGGGCGGCACAGAAAAAAATAAAGGACCCAGGGTGATGTGGAGAGGAGGGGGGGGGGGGTTACTCTAGACAAAAAATCAGTGGGAGGGCAGGCGAGCCCCGTCACAAGCAGCGCGCGAGCTTGAAGAGCAAAGAATGGAGAAGTGGCTTTCCTATTGACGCGTCTTTCTTCGGCTGTTGGCGGGAAGGTACCGGCGATGCCTCTTGACGGAAGTGGCGGCGTGGAAGGGCTCGTCGATGTACCGCCACGCCGCCCCGCTCGGAGTCGACCCACAACAAACACCGAGCTGCGTCTCTAGCTGGGCTACACCATTTGCGTCCCTCTACATGCTACATGCAATAATGCTCACGTCACGGGGAGGGGGGGGGGGGGTTCCTAAATAACATCGACACACAGAGCATTAGTGAACGCGTTTCAACGACGAGGAAGCTGCGGTAGCAAGTCATCCAGTGGGCGGCTTCCTACAGGCGGTTTCTAAACTGCTAGCTACGCGCGGGCCACACGCGCACTGTCGGCAGGAGCAACACGCCTGCTCAGTAAGTAGGGGGAGCGAGGTGGTTCTGGCGCAGTCAGGACGGGCGGCGCGCCTTGCTGCGGCCGCCGCGGTTGCGGTGGTGTCGGCGCGGGTGCGTGCCCTTCCTGCGGTTGCCGCGCCCCTGCGCCGACACCTGCTTGTTGTGGTTCGTGATGTCGAACTCGGAGTCCTTCTTGAGGAACGTGACGCACGTGCTGTTGGCGCGCGCGGCCTTCTTCCTGCCCAGCGGCCGGCCTCGTGCGTTGAAGCCCGCGTAGTACGCCTCGTTCGCCACCGAGCGGTACGTGTTGTAGCCGTTCGTGTCCATGTCCTCCCGGAACTCGCAGCGCGGGCCCTTGTGACTGGGCTGCAACACACCACACAATACTCTGCACTAAACGCTCTTCACTGTAAAATGAGCACTTTTGAAAGCCCTGCTTAAGATATACTTGTATGCACAACGTGTATTCTTACACCATATGTAACATTAACATTCTTGTGGGCCTCAGAACTTTATCCGTGCGTGAGTCGAGTGAAACCCTGTAATTATTAGTATAGTAAATAGTTTACATATTTGCTAATTCTTACACTTATAACAGTATTCACAAATGTTTAACTAACACTTGAAAGTCCATTTTAACAGATGGAACTACTATATCTCTGTCATTACCAACTTTACTGGGCGCTTGCCTGTCAGTGCACTAGGTGAAATATATGCAGGTAGGGGCAGTGACTTTTTAAAAGGTTTATTTCAAACGTGCTCAAATAACTGTGACCAGTATTTACCTGCATACCTGCCCTGCATTCGGAGTGCATTCCAATTCCTGCCCCTTAAAACATACTACTAAAAAATGTATTGCACTACCTGTGATTGGTTGCATATGACGGATGTTCGCTGGGACAGTCGGCGCATTACAAAAGAATATAGCATTCTTTATGCCTGGTATGGCATTTTGTACAGACAGTGTAAATTTCATCTTGCACTTGCTCTTGGGCCATGGGAAACCTACCAACTCAGATATCCCAGTGGTACAAAACATTTTTCAGTGTGTACATACATTAACCAAACTTACAGTTAACATACATTGGCGTGTAAGTCAACACTTCTGAATTTCTTCAACACATGAACAACAACAACAACAATGCACGTTCTGCCATGTCCGGACTTTGAGAAACGAGCCATATAATTTACCATGCAGAAGGGGTTTAGACCTTCTAAATGTGTTTGGTCAATTACTATGAGTTCTTATTCATCTTTGATATCTTTACAAAATAATGTTCGTAACAAAAAGCATTGATATTAATACTAATCTACATCTATACAGTTTGTAACAAGTATAGAGTAAAATATTCTACAATGTGTCGAAATTCAAACCACAGAATCTATAGCCCAATATAGAGAAAATATCCTAGTAACACAATTTTTGGTAAGGCCATCAAGTATTTTTAAATTTAAGTTGAAGTTAGGCTGAACAACGCAGGGAGTCCGCAGCTATACTTACTTGCGGGCGCAATAAGTTGCATACCACGAAGGCGAACGGAATTGGCGCGCCATGTGGGAAATAAAATGCACACACTTCTGGCAGCATTTACTACTCAATTACTAATCAATCTCTCACGATTCATGTAGTTTGACACACCTGTAATAACAAGCTACCACTAGCGGCGTCCACATACCTCGAGTTTATGTTGTCCTATGTGCAGGCGTTCTCCGCATGACGCATCAGTTTCTTTCGCCTGCGTGATATGCAGCTTGTACTGCAAGCAGGTACATGAAGTTGCCGATTCCCTGCGTTGTCTTGCCTAACTTCGACTTAAATTTAAAAATACTAGATGACTTTTCCAAATGTTCTGTTACTAGGATTTTTTGTTTATAGTATTAGTCCATAGATGCGGTGGTTTGAATTTCGACAAGTTATTTAAACATCTTAATGCTATAAATATGTAACAACCACTTAATTTGCATACCACAAGGCACTAATATAGGTACGTATTTCCTGGCAAATGGGTATTTGTTATCACACAGTGAAGTCACACAATCGATTACCATGCAGGCCAAACAAGTTCAATAAATAAAATATGTTTTAATGGCAGCAATTCCGCAAATGAGACATTTTCGAGCTATCAACAGGGGGAAAGGGGGGAGACTTCCGGTGCTGCAAAACGCACTCCACGCTTAGCAAAATAAGACATTGTTTTGTCCTTGACATCTATAATCTGTATTCTTTTATGAAACTGCTTTCAGAATTATCAAAAAGAAATGCTTTGAAGCAATTATAAAGAGTGTCGAAATACGAGTGGAGAATGGAGTTATTCGGGCGGTTAACATCGGGATCTTGAGAACCGATTAGATGAAGCGAGAAGATACGGAGCGGCGCCGGAATGCAAGGGCGCAGGAAACGGGAGATACACGAAAAAATGCGCCGACCCGGGGCATCGCCCGGCATGATTCCCGCTTGAGAAAATCCGGGAGCGACCCTGCCGGGAATTGAACACGGTTAGTCTTGGTGGCAGGCGAGTAGTCTGGTCACTACACCACTTTCTAAATACGACACAAGTAACGTGTTTTAGTGCTATATTGTAGAGTATATCATGAATAATCTTATATCTTAAGGACATCTGCCTAAGTAAGGTAGGAATTGACAGCCTAATCACGGACAAAGTAGCTGGAAACTTGTTTCCCAGCAAAATCCTCACCACAGACCACAACACTGAAAGAAAAACTTTATTAGTGTCTACAAAAACGGTTTGGTTGATGCTTTCAAAGGCAAAATTTTGTTACTGGTAAAAAAAATAATAGACGTGCCCAGTAACACGTAGATTGACAAGTACCAGCGCTATTTAGTGCTGAATTACAAATTTGTTTATTAACTATACATGTATTGGTTGCTACCAAAACATTTAGTTGGCAGCAATAGCACGTATGTCATCCACAGTAATAAAACTTGCTGCGACTGCAAAAATACATCCATTATATTCTGCGCGTGCTCTCTGGTTGGCATATTGGTAGTGGCCACCTTCTTTGCATCAGGTTACGAACTAAATTATGAAGGATATCCTTAAGAACATCGTTTATAGCATTCCTTTCTTCTAAGTAAATGTTACATGCAGATTATACCAGAAAATTAACTTTCACATGAGGTGGAGTGTGCAGGCCTTGTTGTGTGTGCCACATATTATACTTATGTTACCTACATGCATTAATGTGCAGGAGCAAGGTAGTGCAACGGTACCACACTGAGCTTCCATGTGAGAGGCCCAGGGTTCAAAGTTCTGGTCCTGGCAATCTTCTGTATCGTCTTTAATTGTTGGTGACCACAAACGTCATTATGTAGCTGCCACTAAATACTGGAATGACAAAAAAAACTTTTCTTGGTGCTACAAAATATTTTGTGATGTTCATATTGACAAAAGAATTTTTTGGCCACTAATAACATTTTTTGGTCACCCCAAAACCGTTTTTTCAGTGAATATAAGTGTCAAACCCTTAATCGTTGGGGTCACGTTGTCCTGTATATGCGAAGTTAAAGGTGAAGTAAATTTTATGAACTACATCGAACGCAGCATAAAACACAAGTCTTCAATAAGTTAAGCCCCTCACACTGTGTGATGTATCATTCGTCGCAGAGACCATACTCTAGAGTTTCATTAACAACTGTCGCCAGTATCAGCAAACACAAACACATTTTTACTGGCCGTGATTTATGGCGCAGTGTTAAACTAATGTTACTTCTACTACAGCTTGGGGAGATCGAAGTCAAAAGTTTGACAAAGGGAAAAGAATATTTTCGCCACTATGTAAGCGCTAGTGTCGGCAAGGAACCAGATATAATTCATGTTCTACGTTAAAAACAGGATAATTGCAATAATCATAAATCAAATATAAAATAATTTCGCAACTTAGTAAAATATTTGTCTCATATATATATATATATATATATATATATATATATATATATATATATATATATATATTATATATATATATATATAGTTGCAAAGTCTAAAATTGTGTTCACCTGTTGCCGTGTTCGAATCCGCCATTTGCGAATTTAAGGACCAAATTTACTGAACTGGAGAAGCATGCTAAATCCCCACATACCTCTGCAAAAGCGTATACTATTCTTTACATCTATACTAATATTATAAAGAGGTAATGTGAGTTTGTTTATTTGTTTATATGTCTCGGGTAATCTCGGAAACTAGACGGGCCGATTCTTATAATTCTTTCACTATTAGAAAGCTACATTCTTCCAGATGGACATAGGTTATGTTTAGTTTTAAAAAAATTCCTTGCGATAATTCAAAATTTGTAAACCAAGTCGGAGAAACATGAGCTACTTTGCTGCTTTCTAAGCATGCGCTAACAAAACCATTATTATTAACGATAAATTGAAACAATGTTAAAGAAACTGTGTATCTTCATATTTAAAAATTCGCAATTAGTCGCAAGTAGTCGCAGGGAGTAACGGGTAGGCGCAAGTAGTCGAAAATAGACACGGGTAGTCGCCAGTAGTAGCAATTAGTCACGGGTAGTCGTAAATAGTTACGGGTAGTTGCAGGCAGTCATGGATAGTCTCAGGTAGTCACGAGTAGTCGCAGCTAGTCACGCGAAGTCGCACGTAGTCGCTGGTAGTCGTAAGTAGTCACAGGTAGTCGCGGGTAGTCGCAAGTAGTCGCAGGTAGTAGCAAGTAGTTGCAAATAGTCGCAGGTAGTCACATGTAGTCAGGGTTATCGCAGTTAGTCACGGGTAGTCGCAGGTAGTCGCAAATAGTCGCAGGTAGTCACGGGTAGTCGCAAATAGTAGCAGGTAGTCGCAGGCAGTTGCACTTAGTCACGGGTAATCGCAAGTAGTCACGGGTAATCGCAAGTAGTCACGGGTAATCGCAAGTAGTCACGGGTAGTCGCAAGTAGTCACGGGTAGTCGCAAGTAGTCACGGATAGTCGCAGGTAGTAGCAGGTAGTCACAATAATTCGCAAGTAGTCACGGGTAGTCGCAGGTTGTCACAAGTTGTCGTAAGTAGTTACGGGTAGTTGCAGGTAGTCGCAGGTAGCCGCGGGTAGTCCCAGGTAGTCGTAAGTAGTTGGCAAGTCGTCGCAGGTAGTCGTAAGTAGTCGCAGGTAGTCGCAATTAGTCACAAGTTGTCGTAGGTCGTTGTAGGTAGTCGCAGGAAGTCACGGATAGTAAAAATACACCTTTCCGAAAAACCAACACTAACGCGACGATAAAACTAATTCCGATAATAAAGTAAAAATCTTACAAACCATATATAGGTATGTATTTTAATAACTCCATAAAATCTGAGCGGAACGATGGCGGGCTGCTAGTGTCATTTAAAGCTTGTTTCCACGCAAGTTATGCGGATTCAAACCAACAATAAAGGAGGAATATTTAACGATGTACCACCGATGCGTATTTTTGTTCGTTACGCATTTTCTTTGCATTAACGGAAATCAGATTTTTACAATTTCAAATTTAAAAATTATAAATTCGTAACATTATTTTTAAATAAATGCTTTCTTTAAATGAGCACGTAAATAAAACGAGTTATATAATATTCCGAGTGAATTTATTTACAATGAATTAATTTTCTTTATATTGCCGAAGTAACAACGAAACAGCCAAACGTTCGGTAGTGAAAACCCTAAACTGAACACTAGTAGCGGTGCTCAGCGTCATAAGGTTTAAACACCATAAGTTATCAAATAAATAACGGATTCGATCACGACGTGCGACTGAAAGTGCTAAGCGCTGGACAGGCACCAGTCACGTGGCATGGTATGCTAAACAATGTATATAAAGGCTGTTCACGATAAAAATGAGCACTTCTGAACTCAACCTTAAAAAAATTAACAGTCCCAACCTGCATATATTTTAACGGGCGCACTGAGTGGCATGCGCCCAGTAAAGTTGGTAATGATGGAGGGAAAGTAGTTCATATATTGACGTCGAATTAAAAGTGTTTGGTAACAATTTGTGATAATTTAAATTATTTCTTTCTCTTTCTGTTTTTTTTTTTATGAATTGAAATGTAGAAATTAGCAGATTAGTAATATGTTTACTTTTATAACAAGTTCTCTGTTTCACTTGACCGACGCATGAATAAAGTGATGAGGTCCATGGCAATGTTAATTTTACATAAGGCGGAACAATACACAACGTGTATACAAGTAGATCTTAATCAGGGCTTTCAAAAGTGCTCATTTTAAAGTGAACAGCCTGTACTTTATTACAGACACTACGCTAATGAAGTTTATAGCAGCATAAATAAAGGCGGTTTACGGTTACAAGGTACTTTGAAATAAACATTTGAACCCACAGAATATCCCAAAATTTAGTGTTCCAATTTTCCCATGAACATATAACAGGGGAAACCAACTTTTGGGATATTACATTTCTATATAATGTTAAACAACTATTTTATGTTACTTCACGGAAATTTCTGCTAACAGTGCAGCGGGGTCGAACTCGGATTCCCGGAGTGGACTCTGCGGTAAGATTTTTTTTCGGGGCGTTCCCGTTTACCCCACCCTTGCATTCCCTCTGTTACACGATAATCTCTCTCCAATGCAGAATCGCTCACACTCGCCCTCAGGATGATCGGAAACGACAGGAATGTCTTCCTGATGAGGGCCGCTGGCTCTTCTTAGCTCCATTATATTATTTCATTATCCTATTCAGGCCCAGTGTACACAGTTGTGTAGTACATTATGCACGCGTAGGTAATTTTTGTTCTGTGTAGTAGACCACGCGAAACTCAATGACCAATGATCTTAACCGTGAGTAAATGCTTCCCAAACTGTCTTACTAGCCTGGGCCATACAACTGCAACTGAACACATAGCCTACAGCTCATTGGCTGTGACAGCGAAACAAGTGTTGTGTCGATTTCAGTACAGAGCGTATTATAAATTGTTTTGTTTGCAACACATGAAACCGGAGATAAAAGTACGTCTGAACTGTGTTAATTCTGGTACCGCTTCGGGCGTAAGGGGCCCCCCCCCCCACAACTGCTGTGTATTTGCAATGGAAATTATGTTCAAAATACTGAAGTCACGGCACACAATGTTACATGTGTCTTATTATTATCCCTAGAATAATTATATATGTTATTAAGTAGAGGTTGTTCTCCGAAAAATGAGCAGTTTTGAAAGCCCTGCTTAGTATCTACTTGTTATATTCGAAGATCACAAATGTACATCGAATCCGGTCCTTTATATAGACAACTCCACTGCCAATATTCTGAACACCATTCCAGTAACCGGCCTTATTATACAATAGAATTTTATTGTTGCCGTTGAACAGAAAATGCCTTTCATGTGAGTCGTGAGTGAGTGAGTGAGTGAAGAGATGTGAATGGTCTCAAGGGGAATGGTGCATGAAAGCAGTATATTTATCCGATTTTCGACATGTTGTTAGATTTTAACTGCCTTCATTATTCTCGGAGCACAGATAGAAGAAATGAAAGGAATTTTTGTTTCCTTATCTTCAATCAGAGGTCCGAGAATAACGAACGCTGGGAATTTTTTTACATGTAATAAGGTGTTCAAAATTGATATTTACGTCTTGTCGAACCATAAATTTCTAAAAATCATCTGTAAAACAAATCGTGAGAAAAAAAGTATATAAATCTACGATTTTCGGGCTCCATTCCCCATAACATCGAAGTCTTGAGAGTCGATAAGGGTGAAGCGGGGTGATCAAGGGGCAGCGCCGGAAAGAAAGGGCGGAGGAAGCGGGAGATCGCCGAGAAAACCCGCCGACCAGCTGCATCGTCCAACACGAGTCTCCCGTGCTGAGACCTCCGGGAATCGAGCCCGGCTCGCCTAGGTGGGAGCGGGAGTAGTCTGACCGCTACACCACCACGGCCCCCACGAGTTGCGAGTAATAAACAAATGTAAACATGTGTGGATGTTAATTAAATAGTCTTGTGTATTTCGATTAAATTACGGCACTCCCATTATTAACATAGCCAATATTACTGAGGGGATAACAACACAAGAAATAGTTCTCATGCAAAATATTATTGAACTGAATGCGCACGAATGCAGTGCGTTGTCCCTTTGATGTATTTTTTTAAAACTCGGTTAAGCTTTGTTTGCACGAGGCGAAGGAACAGCCCGGAAGTAGAACTTGAGCAAGACTTCAGAGAAGTAGGAAGTATAGGCAGTTCATTGTAAAATGAGCACTTTTGAAAGCACTGCCTAAGATCAACTTGTATGTAGGTTGTGTATTCTTCAACCTTATGAAAAATGTACATTGCCATGGGACTCATCACTTTATTCATCTGTCGATCAAGTGAAACTGGGAAATTATTATAAGAAGTAAATATTTTACAAATCTGCTCATTTTTACATTTAGATGCATTAAAAAAACAGAAAGGAAAAGAAATAATTTAAGTTATCTTAAATGTTTACTTAACATTTTTTATTCGACGTTAAGATAAGGAACTACTTTCCCTCCATCGTTACCGACTTCACTGGGCCGCTCAGTTATCCCGTTAAAATATATGCAGGCAGGGACAGTGACATTTTTCTAAGGTTGGTTTCAAAAGTGCTTACTTTATCGTGAGCAGCCTATAACTGTAAGATGACTGCGCCAACAACTCACCAGGCCGACCAGGCGCCACTTCTTGTTGAAGCACAGGTACCTCTTCGACGCCTCCGCGAATATCGTCAGCTTCACTGTGAAGTCGTGCGACTGTATCGTCAGGTTCTCTGCAAACAACAACACGGAATCTCGTTGAGCGGCGACAAGATATATCGTCTTTTCCAGCTACAAAAATAACAGGTGTTCGTCAGCACAAAGAATTTTCAGTTGGCATTTTTTTATTGCGGTTCGGCCTTCGTGGAGTACTTACTTCAATAACGTAATCGGTTTGAATCAAGCTTGAATAAAACTTATAAGAAGCCTGTAAGCTTGAATCAAGATAGCTCTGCAAATCGAAAAGTTTAATCAAGCTTGAACCAAGCTTACTAGGCTCTGCAGGTCAAACTCACAGCAAGCTTGATTAGTAAAACTTGCCACGAGTTTTCCTTGGCAACTAACAAGTATAATTGAAGCCATTTACAAGTATGCCATGAGCAAGCATGTACCAGTCATGGGAAACTTGGCTTGAATCAAGCTTGACTCATGCATGATATGACAAGCTTGTTAAGTAAGACAAATAAAAAAATGGCAAGCTTGTGGCAAGCTTACGTGCTGCCTGGGTAGTTGGGTCATTTAGCAGTGCGATTGGTTCTGGATTCGAATCCCGGGTAAAACAGAGCTGTATGTGCCACGTTTTAAATTTGAGATAAGCTATAGCCCTGTAATGACTTCTTACAAAACTCACCTATACTGAACTCGCACTTAAGCTCGACACATACAACCATGACTTCAATGGGATTCGAACAGCATAACCTAGTGGACCTGAGCCAAGGAGATTCCCTTAGTCATCGTTGTGGATGTGAAAATGGAAAGAACGTAATGGTATGACGGTCACACACAAGTACAAGGAACATTCAGAAATGACTACTATCGAAAAATGGGATCTTTATATTTTATGCGGTTTAATGTAAGATATTATTCAGAGAAATCCATTTCCAGTAATAATGACCTATTTCAGTGACATAAACGAAAAAATACAAATGTCATCTTATATTTAACTGTAGTTAACAATTGGGGAGTACAAGTGTAGAAATGTGTAAAAAAATATGAAGGTTCACAATGTCATTAGCATTAAAATGCAAACTCTAGAACTGTCGGCACGGAGGCCCGTCGCGGCTTGAGCAGTCTCACCGGCCCGGATCTGGAAGGTTCCCCGCACCCTGAGTTGCACTGAGAGAGTCAAGAGAGATTACCAGCACATTCTTTCGAAGATAACCCCAGAAATTCAATTCGCTAAATTTGAGGAGCGCATGAGTACCGATAGGCTTTTCTGACACACGCGGCGGCTCGTTTTTGTAAATCGCCAGTCACTTCTCGCATTATCGCTCTGCCCTCGGCACACTGTTTCGCTCGCTCAAGCGGGATGAAGTCATACCGACCAGCAATATGTAACAGCGTCGATATATTTACACCTGAACTATAGTGTAATTCGCTTTTTATTCGCCCTTTTTGAATCAAACCTTTGAAAAATCTCCTCATGTATGACGTGTTTAGTTATTTCTAACACATGCCATGTATCAGAAGAGTTTTATATTTGTGTTCATAAAAGTTACTTTTTTTTTCTGTTAAATTGAAATGTTATTCATATTTTATCTATAAATTATAGTACTTCATTTATAAATAATTATAATAAAAAACAGTGAGAAAACCTGTGTTGGTAGCGCCTAGTGAGAAAAAATTCTTTACACTGAGTGCGCACGAATGCGGTGCTTGTCCTCTCGTGTAATTTTTCAGACTTACTTAATCTTAGTTTGCCCGGGGCGTAGGAATATTCTGGAAGTAGAACTTTATCAGGGCTTCAGAAAAGTCTGAAGTAACCATGAATTCATTATATATTGGTTGTAAATCCCGATGTTATAAATTCTTGGAAACGGTCACATAAAATATTTTCAGTGGGTTTCCTACGAATATTTGGAAAAATTAAACAATTTTACTGATAAACAAAAAATAACGAATTAAAGTTATGTTTAATAAATCACTGGTTGTCAAATCAGAATGCTTTCCAGGCAAAACACAAGAAAACAGCACAGTCACAAGGAGGCTTTTTGCGGAGAAAATTTACGTTTGATCCCCTAGTACTACTTTTATTACACCAAATAATTCTATAATGAAAGTTGGAGATAATAATTTAGAGTAACCCCAGACTTACGAAAGACTCGCAGTCTAAGGTTAGAAAATGATTCGAGATTTTCCGGAGACCTCGAAACCCACATGCTATTCCGATAAGTTTGCGAAACGACTGCACGTTTCATGATCGGCTCAGTAACTACAACAAATAAAACAATTTGTCCTTTCTTGATAGTAATTAAAACTGAACACATATGTACATAGGTAATAACAATGCATTTAAGAGTAAACCGGACATATATCAATGCTAACTTGTTTACTGAAGCCTTTGGAAGCCAAGGTTGAAAAACTAGGAAACGGAAATCCTAAATAATAGTTTCTGCCAACCACATGAGTAAATATTTAATAAGAGCGATACGTTATTCTTGCCTACCATCTTGCGCCGTATCCCAGAAAAAAAAATGACAGAAACAATTCTTTGGAAACTTTCTTAACAGAAGAATAAAACCGCTTGCCATACATAAAATTATTTTAAAAACCAATCAAGCGCGTCATACATGGGAATGGTTTTTCCGAGGTTTTATTAAAAAAATGTGAGGATCCTGCGAACAGGCGCATAAGAACCACGCCACGTGAATCCTGAGCGAAAGTGGAGACGAAAATGTTAGTGGCAAAATGTCGTACGATGACATCTTTCGTGCACAATGAGGCGACACTCCACGGCGTTAGTCCCTTCTTGCTCTCCTCTGATATCGAACTACCATTGGCCTGGCCAACGTATTAGGGGCGCGGGTTCAAATCCCGCCCTGTCATAATATTTGTTCAGCGTGTAGTTTACATAACGTATTGATCGTTGCAAAAATGAGAGGACAATTTCCGTGCTGTGTTGCCACGTTGTGCAAGAAAAATGTCACCGTACGACATTTTTGTCTCCAATTTCGCTCAGGATTCATGTAGCGTGGTTCTTATGCGCGCGTTCTGGGATATCGCGTATAGTATCTGCGTTACAACTTAATCAAATATAGTGTAGTGGCCCATAACGATCCCTGCGGGTAAAATGATTCCTCGCCATTATTATAATACTGCTTGTACCATCCAGCGGCCGCCGCCAGAACTGAGTGTAGAGACGTGAGACGGGTCAGTGTGTTGATCGCTAGTGTCGGAACAAGCGTACATTTTTTGTTTAAACAAGAAAACCCATTTTTAGAGTGCCTGATGTAAGATAAGTGTTTTAATACATGCCGCTAATGTATGTGTGTATAAGAGAGTTGAAATTTCAATACAGCATAAATGTAGACAAGTATCATACAATGTTGTGTGGTGTCCATATAATCTTCTAATATGCTGTTTTCTTAGGACGTTATGTAATTGTGGATGCTACCTTTTGGGCAAAATGATCACTCAGAGGGATCATTTTGCCCTTTTTTTTATATATATATATATATTATGGTGCGAATTTGTTTATTAATTGTATCGGAACTTGTTTAATCGCTGAATATAAGTTTTAATAGTTTTTTTATATCTTTCCTTATTCATATTTTAGTATAATAGCTCAGTTCTATTTCTTATTTACGTATCCGAGGTGTAAAAGTTTAACTCCCTAGAGCATAGGGCCTATTGGAACTTACTATTACCCTACACAGTATGTTTATACTACGTTTACAGCTTTCAAATTGTCCATGGTCCTTTTAAATTCAAATGTATTTTATTATTAAATCATTATTGAAACATAGGGAATAGGCTGTTTCTAACTTTGAAAACACCACCCCCTACTTGATTTATGTAGTCTGTGAAATGCAAATTAAATAAAATCTTTGTTATTCCAGTTTTTCAGACCCCCAATTGGGCAGAAATATAAACGAAAACGCATAGGCAAGGGTGGAATGCAGAGAACATGCGAAGAGCCTTGACGTCTGTGGAGGCAGGCATGCAATTGAAAAGTGTGGTTAGACAGTTCAATGTTACGGTAATGGCTTTGAAGAGGCGTCACAAAGGCAAGAATATGTACGCTCTGAATGATATAAAAACTCTTGGAAGTAAGAAATGTGTATTTTCGGACGAGCAAGAGGAGGAGCTAGTAGCTCATATTGTAGACATGAAAGACAGAATGTACGGTTTAACTAATTTGGATGTTAGATTAGCTCTGAAAAACAATATTTCCCATCCATTTTGCAATGAAACAAAACTTGCTGGCAAGGACTGACTGCGTGATTTTCGTCGCAGACAACCAGAGCTGTCTCTGAGATGTCCAGAGTCAACATCAGCGGCTCGTGCTCGAGCATTTAATCGGCCAGTCGTTAACAACTTTTTTTCACTCCTCCGTGAGGTGAATGACAAGAAACAATTCCAACCACATAGAATTATTAACGTGGATGAAACATCACTGAGCACTGCTCCTAGTAGGAACTGCAAAATGTTTGCAAAGAAAGGAAGAAAGCAGGTCGGGCGAGTGGTTTCAGCAGAAAGGGGATATTCCACAACGGCTGTAGTTTGTATGTCAGCGGGAGGTAACTTCATTCCTCTTGCGATAATTTTTAACAGGAAAAGAATGAAGAAATAACTGCAAGATGATGCACCTCCCGGAAGTGTGTTTGCTTGCAATAATTCAGGTTGGATGAGGTTGGAAGTGTTTTCACATTGGTTTGATTATTTTCTTGCTCATGTTAAGCCCATATAAGATGATCCTGCTCTCCTAATTCTTGATGGGTATCTATCACACACCAAAACTTGGAGGTGATTGTTAAGGCGAGGGAAATCGTTACCATTTTGTGCCTACCTCCCCATTGTACGCACAGACTGCAACCTTTCGATGTTAGTGTGATGTTCCCACTGAGTGACTACCATGATATAGCACTTGAAAAATGGATGATTAACCATTCTGGGAGAGTGAAGATATTGTTTCAGATTGGTCATATCTTTGGTGAGTCACATCTACAAGCTTGCACTCCTCTTAATGGATTAAGGAAAACTGGCAATGTCCCATACAACCTCGGCGTTTTTACAGAAATCGACTTTGCAGCTGAATAGTCAACTGAGAAAGCTGCGCCTGATGAATATGATGTGCCTGATGAATCCGTTATGCCTGATGGGCACAATGAGTTTGAACAGAATCAAAACACTGCGCCAGAGGAGCAACAAGAAAACCATGACATTTTCCAAGCTAGTTCCAGTAAACAGCCCTCTTCTTTAATAAAACCATCTTCATCTTGCCACACATACCCAGCAGCTGGATCAGCCAACTCTCATCCACCTGCAGACATTGACAACAGTCCTCCTCACGACTGTATTTCAACAAATGCATCACCTTCCAGCTCATGATTTATGGTTCCACCTAAAGCAGTCAAACATTTACCAAAAAGGCCAGTAAAACAGTGTTCAGTCAGAAAGAGGACGAGCCAAGGCACAATAGTGTTAACGGACTGTCCTTACAGGAACATGTTAGTCGAAGACCGGCGCCAAACGCTAGAGCAGGCAGAGATAAAAGCTGCTAGGCAATAAAAGAAACAGAATTTGGTTTGCAGCACAGAAACGATCAAATTCAAATAAATGTGCTACCATTAACGCTACATCTAATGTTGGTGTCAAGAGGAATAGGCAATATCAGCTGTCAGAAAGCGACAGTGAATTAGAAGATGGTGACCAAAGTTTATTTATTTATTGTTCTGGACTCTTTTTAATTCATTGCCAGGGGAAGGATGGCTCCAATGTGTGGCTTGTAGAATGTGGGCATATGATGCATGTGCCGGCATCGAAGGTTACATGTGTGATTTGTGCAACGAAAAGCGTAAACCTGCAATAAGAAATGTCCGCAGGAAGCTGTGATAAACACAAACGTCAGAATTTTCTCTTGATTTTTTAATTATTATAATTTATACTATGACACATATTTTTTCCCCCAAGAATAAGGAACTTATGATAATAACAGTGGTATAACTTTTCTTTTTTTCTTTGAATATCTAATATTCTTGCAAGTGAAATGTTTTCAGTGTCTTGCCTTCAATAAACAAGTACGATAGTGTAACCCGAAAGGTTAGTTTACTCGCCACATTAAAAAAAAAAAAACTGTTTTTAAATATAATTAACACACGCGTGGTACATTTTGTACCACGCGTGCGGCAAAATGATAATTTTGAAGTCAAGTGTTGAATACATATTTATATTTTTTGAGGGAATTTTAACTTAAGGGGATCATTATGGGCCACTCTCCCTGACATATCAGGTCACTTATTTGAGTAAAAATTGTGCTGATCTCAGCTGAAGACAGTTGTTTTTGAAAAACAAGTGAAATTTGGTGCCGGTTCCTTTTATATGGGGTTACCCACAGGCTGCGTGAGACACTGAAGGTAGCGCTGTGTCTGATACGATACTGCGTACTGCGAAATGTCCCCTATTGGCTGGGATGCCGCGTGAGAATCGTACCGGACGATGCAGCTGGTCGGCGAGTTTTCTCGGGGATCTCCCGTTTTCTCCACTATTTCATTCGGCTGCTGCCCCCCTACTCACCTTAATTCACCCACATCGGCTCTCAATACGTTGATGTCAAGAGCCGCCCAAATCCCTCCACTCTTCACACTAAATCAATTCACGAAATACTCGTGGCTCTGAACTACAGCAGATACGCCGTTAACTGGTTAATTTTGGTACCGGCCTTTTAATAATACTTCCGCGCACGTAACTGGAAATATTCTAACGTAATATTTTCAATAACGTTCGCAATGAAACACCGAAAGCAGTTCTACGTCTAGTAAAAGATTTGTACCATCTGTGTGTGCGCGTATACGCGTATACCAGTAAGTAAATGGCCAGATAATGCAATGCAACCACCCCCCCCCCCCTAAAGTAACAATTTTTTATCTATAGCCCCCTATGCTTTCCTGCCTAGTTTCCTTGGCGAAAAAGAAAAATGTACAAAGCGGCATCTGTAGTATAATCGATTGGCTTTCATCGCGTGTAATATCACATTCTGCTGTTCCGGATATACTTTGCGAGAACGTCAGCTACTCGGGAATGCATATCGCTGTCTCTGGAGGCCCCCCCCCCCCCCAACCATCCAGCGCTCAAATACTCCCTTATGACCAGAAGTGATGAAGTAGAGATTCCCCTTAAAGTTTCACTAAACGTATGCTGGCGTGAATAAAATGTAATTTTATGAGTTGCAAGGAACCTAATTTTTTGAAACGCCAATAGTGTGCCAGTACAACGCTCGGCCATATGTCGGGAAATTGCTTTCGTGTTCCACGTTATTGGCAGCAACAGTTTATGAAATTACGAGATATATAGCCTATTCACTGTAAACTGAGAACTTCTGAAAGCCATACTTACGATCTACTTGTTGTGCACGTTGTGTGTTCTTCCGCCTTATGTAAAAGTATCATTGTTATGAGTCGCATAACTTTATTCATACGTCGGTCAAGTGAAAATGTAAAATTATTAGAAAAGTAAGTATTTTACAAATCTGCTTGTGTTTACGCATCGGTACAATAAAAAAGTAGAAAGCGAAATAAATAATGTAAGTTATCACAAATGTTTACCTAATACTTTTTATTCGACGTTAAAATATGGAACTACTTTCCATCCTTCGTTACCAACTTTACTGGGCGCATGTCACTCAGTGTGCCCGTTGAAAAATATGCAGGTAGAGGCCGTGACTTTTTTCTAAGGTTGATTTCAAAAGTGCTCACTTTATCATGAACAGCCTATAGTAATGTTGCATGTTGCCGCTCTTCGTCGGTTCCCTTGCCCCCCGCCACGCTCGAGTGTGCGAAGCACAGCGTGTCACGAGCATATCTGGTGATCTAAGGAGTGCGCGGAGATTTACAAAAAGGCCCCGCCAGGAGTGCCATGACGAGCCTATCGGGTCTCGTGCCACTTTCCCACCTCGGAGATAGACTGTACCGGGGTTACCGTTTTCAAGAATGTTCATGTTATCGCCCTCGCCCTCCTTCAGCGCCACTTGTTGTACAGAGAACACTGAGGAAAAGGTTTTGTTGAATGAAACAAGATTTGTTTGGTGCAACCAAATTAATTTGTCTGTATAGGGGCAATGGAATATTTTGTTGCTAAAACCAAATTATTTTGTTGTTCCCATATGGTTGCCCCAAACTGTAAGATTTGGATGGTGCACCTAAATATTTGTTTGGCTACACGTACATTGAAAATTTTGGGCCGATATGAAAGAAAAAAAAGTGTAAGTTCAACCGTGTTTCGAGCCTAGAACACCTGCGTCCGAGCGCTACGCCTTAGTACTCAGCTAATATAACAACTGTTGACGCCAGAAAGCTTTTAAATATATACACTGCAAATATTGGGCAACGTGTGCAAGCAAGTATTTCAAGTTTTACAGCTTTACTTGTTAGTTTCTTGTTGTATTGGTTTATTAATGTGTTTGTACGATTGTTAAGCATCAATATATGCACTAACAAACACGGTTACTATCTTAATTGTCACAAAAAATACAAACAAACTCTCAAGCTGTATTTTCGAACGAAGGCAGTCAAATGATTAGCCAAACAAATATATACAGTTGGTGCAACAATATTTTTAGTTGACAGTCTAATTTTTTTTGACCCAACACAGAGATCTTGTTTATTCAAAAATACATTTTCTTAGACGAACGAAAGTAATTTTGTAGCTTTTCGAATTTTGTTTGCTCAACAATATATTTTGTTAGGGCAACTAAATACATATTTGGCCCTATAGGACAAACAAATATTTTGTTCGATTTTCTCTCAGTGAACATTTTGGGTCGGTCATAGAGCAAGTCTACATTATAGAGTTTGGAGCATTGTACGGCCTAAAGCGTCACGTGTGATGAAACAGCGAAGCGACGGCGGGACTGTAGGATTTGATGCGTGATTGACAGACATTTGAAACGACGGCAATAGTTGGACTGAACATATGTGAACAGTAAGTTTGAACTAAGCGACTGTAAACAATAAAAATACAGTCATAAGTAATTTAATTATAACTTAGATTGGACATTACATACTGCGGTCACTAAGAACAACAAAGTATTAATAGTTGATATGGTAATTTTGATGTTGTTAATAATATCTGTGTGTATTTTTGCAACATAAATTGATTTAAGATAAAATTACTTCATTATTTGATTGATCCATCCCTGACGAATTAGGTAACGCCCTCTCGCATTACGTTAACAGTACGAACTACGGATGATATCTCCGACCCCGTGAGATGGCTTCCTTTACTGGATGTTGTTTTCTGCTATTATGTAGAGTAGATAAAGGAGCAGTTTTGAAATCAACATCAGAAAAAAGTCACTGCCCCTGCCTGCACATATTTCAACGGAAGCGTCGATTGGTATGCACCCAGCACAGTTGGTAACGATATATGGAAACTAGTTCTATGCCTCGACGTCGAATAAAAATTGTTAGATAACCATTTGTGTTAACTTAAATTATTTACTTCACTTTCTGTTTTTTAATGCATTGGAGTGTAAAATCAAGTATATTTGTAAAATATTTATTTTTATAATAATTTTACATTTTCTCTTGACCACGACGCATGAATACAGTGACGAGGCTCATGCAAATGTTAATTTTACGTAAGGTGGAATATTTCACAACGTGCATACAAGTAGATCTTAAGCAGGGATTTCAAAAGTGCTCGTTTTACCTTGAACAGCCTATAATTTAATAATGATATAGATCACCATGCTTGGTAAGGTTAAATATTGGCCTTCAAAACTGATTTCAGTTGTTTCCATGTTCGCTTTACGTACAGTAGGATACGAATAGCTGCAATCAAAATTTACATTTCTAATAATTCCGGAGTGTCATTTTCATCGACCCATCCATACAAGCCGTTAGGTCCATAGATATGTTAATTATTACGTGGCGGCGGAAGGGTGGCTGGCAAAAAAAAAAGAATGAACTATGCAGGGTTTCGGAAAAACATTAAGTTAATGGCGAGTCAACCATACCTGCGTGCTGAGTTCCGTTGTGATCGATTGTGGAATTCGAGAGTTACGATAAGTTGTGTGGGTAGAAAAAAAAAAAGGGGACGAAGAGGGAGAAAGAGGGGTTGGAGGTAAAATAAGGTACGAGGGAAACGAACAGAATGCTACATCCCTGCACGCAGTGCGGGAGCAGAACTGCAGCTGAAGTGGAGCGGGCACGCATGGCTCCCCGAGATAATCCAACAACACGGAGTCGCTACCGACCAGTAAGCAAGAAGAGGCTGAGAGGGTAATGATGAGTTATCGGCGGGCAAATGGTGTCTGTTCCGAGTCGCAGCGCAGCCGAGCGACAGGCGTTCCGGGCGCAGGCAATTTGTAGCCGCGGACAGCGCGGTGCAGCGAGGCGGACGCCGGGACCCTCCCGCGGCGCGCGGCTCCATTGTGCCATGCCTCCCCTCCCCCCTCTTAAATATTCCCCGCCCCGCTGAGCTATTGAGCGGGCCCAGAGCTCCGCCGCCAATGGATAACGCGCCATAAACCCGTCAAATATATAAATACTGGATAATTTGTTCAAAAGCCGCTAGATTTATCGCGTAGAGCGGGGCGCGTAGGGGCTGGCGGCGGGCGCTAGGCCTCGTCCACACCTCACTCGCTTCACCGGCCCTCATGCCGACTGCAATACATCCTCACACCCAGGTATATACTCCGTTCACGGTTACTTACCACTTCCCTGAAGCCACGGCCGTAGAAGACAGGTCTGGACATTAGCTTGAAAAGTTGACGTCCTTATTGACCCGTTTAGTTCATGAACCCAGCCGCAGAGCGCTGCTACCGACGTAGTGCTGTCTGGCGTGGCTAGCATAAAGAGAGGAATTGCAATTTTTTCTTAAATTGGGAAAATAACATTCATATCTCTATGGTGTTATCACTATGCCAGCAATGCTAACAACACTAGTGTGCAGCGATCTGTGGCTACTGCATGAACTAAATCAGCCAATAAGGGGGCCAATTCGCTAACATTGTTAAAAAGGCGAGTGTCCAGAGCTTTCTTCTACGGCCGTGCCTGAAGCCCTGCTCAAGTCACTTTCAGGATATTCCTCCGCCTCGTGCAAACAAAGCTTAACTGCATTCGTGCAGCGTCAGTGTAATAACATTTTGCATGAACAGTAATTATTGCTAGTCAATGCCAACACAACTTTACTATTTTCTCTCTGCTTTTATTCGTATTAGTTATACATGGAATATCACACCTTATAGATAAAATATAAATAAAAGTAAATTTAACCGAAAATAAGATGCTTTTATGTAAACAGAAGTATACAGCGCTTATAATATATACTAGAGACCTTCAAAATTCGCGTTATTATTTGGGGACACGTAAAACTTTAAACACGCGTACCTTTGTAATACGTCTGTACATTGAACCATACTATATCTGACACGTTCTGAGTAACGCTGCGCCAATCATTGGACACTTACAGTTGTGTGCCCCAATCACGTGCAGTTCAGTTAGAAAGGACGTGGCTTGGCATTTATGCAGCAGCCAATGAAAAAATGACGCCGGCTCCGGTACGTACAGTACTGTGAATTTCCGCATGATGCCAGATGATAACGCTAATTTTGCATATATATGACATATTAAAAAAAAATAACCAAGCACTTAATATACGTGGAGATTTTTCAAAGGTTTGATTAAGTAAGAATAAGCAGTTTTTTTATATTCATTTTTCTAATAGTTTTACAGTTTCACTTGACCGAAGAATGAATAAAGTGATCTGGCCCATGACAATACTAAAGTGTGGAAGAATACACGATATGCATACAAGAATTGCTCAGTTTACAAATTGTGTGATATGATTCGTTATTGAAAATGAGGTAGAGAACATAGCCCGGCCACGACCTACAACGTGATTATTACGCGAAACAGACACACCCTTGAAAACCGGGAATTAAAATTAGATATTTGCATAAATTTACACAGATAAAGTCTAATGTTCTTGCAACAAAAATAATTACTATTGAGGTATTTCCTTAAACGTTTTTGTTGTATTGAAATTAATAATGTAGTTACAAATGTATTTAAGAAGTTATTTTAATGCAAATACAGGATGTTGAAATAATGCATGATAATAATTCGAGGAAACATTCCTCTGATCTGGAGAGTGAAAAAAATCTTATATGAACATAGGTCCGTAAACGTTTTGTTTTTTCTCTACAGCCCGTAATACATAACGGGCCATATACACTGTAGAGAAGAAACGAAGCGTTAGCAGACCTACGTTCACATAACATTTTTTCTTCCTCCCGATGTGAGGATGTTTCCCCGAAGTATTGACATACTGTATACTATTGAAGTGTTAATGTTAATAAAGCCTCTAAGTAATGTTGAGGCAGCAAAATGTTGTATTACACTAAAAATAACAGTAAGAACAAAATATATTGTGTTACTGCGACATTAAAGTCATGTCCAGCCAAAATCAGTTTACAGTAACTTTACTTTGTAAAATGACGTATATCTAATAATGAGCAGCGATAACATAGTAAAATGAAACCACTGTACTTGAATTTCAAAGCATAGCATGAGGACTAAATGAAGCTTAGACCAGCTCTCGAGCTTTGCAAAGCAGTTGACGTGTGCCAAATCTGCATATACTCATAGTGCATTAAGTATTTCCACGCAACGAAAGAGAACTGCAGTTTGCCGTTCCATTGTACTGAATACCCACAATATGAGACGCCATACATGTTAAGATAGGACAGTTGGTAGGGTGTCGGGTTCCTTAATGTGGAAAATGTCAAACACTCAAGGCACGGGTTTGAGTCCCCTTCCAGCCGTATTTTTTTTGTTTAGCAATATTCCTTTTTGTGACAAAACAATTGTACACACTTTATTTTACATCTAAATGTTTTTAAAACAAAGAATATACAAGAAAATTTAACATAAAGGTTAATGTAAATACAATACAAAATTTGTTTTACCGCAACATAAACAACACCTTAATGTTGACAGTACAGTTAGAAAGTAATGTTGTTACGAAAGTTTTTAATGTTAAATTATCAATAATAGCTTAAATTAACAATAATAGCTTAGCAGTATATTACATTAACAGAATCATTAGTTACTGACGGTTCACAGGTAACAAAAATTGGCTGTTGTAGTAATATTGGTCTTTTTTTTCTGTTTTGAATGTGTAGCTGAAACAAACGTTTAATGTAAATATAAAATAAAGTATTCGAAATGGAACAATGACAGCCAGGATAATGTATAGTAGAACGTATATCTGCAACTACTGGAAAACTAGTCACTGCCATAAAAGTATGTCATAGAGAAAATAAGGGTTGCAACCCTGTTGTCGTATAAATGTCTGGGATGCCGAAGATAAACTGGTTTTCTAATGACGGATTATGGATTAGCATGTTAAAATTAACTAAAAAGTTTGTCTTGCGTTTTCACGCTAAACCCTGGGATTTGTGAGGAATTCGTGCATAAAAGTAGAAACCATTGCGTAGCAGCACCTGGTAGGCAGGCAACACTCAACACTTATAACGTAAAAATCCTTTAAGTTGTTCTAAGTGCCCACCATCTGCGACGCATATGTTACAGCGTTATTATCCCGGATGTCACTGATACAATTCAAATACTTCCTGTAATATTTAGGATAAGCGTGTGTTCCAGCTTATTTTTCTCGTAAGGAATATGCAGGCGGAGTTTGTCGGTTGTTTTCCGACTCATCCTGTATGTAGTAACGGGCAGCGATTTTTTCAAATGTTGATTTCAAAAGTGTTCGCATTACCATAAATAGCCTTTTCCTTCGTTTACATACTACACCAACCGCCTTCTCGTGGACAGAAAGTGGAATTTTAGAAATCGTTCTAGACAATTTCGGATGGAAAACAAAACGTGCCTTAATTCAAAATAATAATAATAATAATACCCAGCATTTATGACAGCTTTTACCAATACGAGTAATCAGGCAGCCCTTGGTAAATTAGAAATTAAAGTATTTCGTATTAGTGATATTCCCAAGAAGCACCTACGCCACTCAGCTGCACGTAAATGGCCGTTTCAAGATTTTGAATGCAACATTTCTTTCTGTAACTGGCCAATAAGCGTGTTCACTAATAGAAACACTGGAACCTTCAATTTATGGAAGTCGACCATCCGCTGAACGAATTGTTTTGCTAAGGGTCTTAGCCGATCTCCCATGGCGCAGTCGGTTGGTGCGCCGCCGGTTTGGGGTGCGGGAGGTTCCGGGGTCGAATCCCAGTTAAGGCATGGGTGTTAGTTAAGTTAGGCCATGAGTTAGTTTGTAAGCCGCGTCCTGACAAGCCTTCAGACATAACACTTGGTTGGGGGGGGGGGTGGGTAATAGTCCTTTTCATTCAATTAAGGGTCCTATACACCGAAACCGGTTTCGCGCGTTCAAGAAACAGAAGCAAGGGAGCGTTACGGTCGACAATAACACGCGCGCCTAGCACCACATCGCTCCTATGCACACAAGGCATGCATTTCCGTCGTTGAGCTCTACTAGGCAAATTAGATCTGTAATAGATACGGGCACCCGTTTTTTCGCGAAAAGATTCCACGATTCGTTGTATTCCAACGCACGTTAGTTCAGAACAAATGTCGTGATGGGCTGATTTTACCTGTCACGTGACTTACATACTTGCTAGCAAATCAGGAACGTTCAGTGCAGGAGTAACTTGTTTCTGATTGGCCTAGTCAATATCATACGTCCACACACAACCACAACTTCCTTTGGGTATTGGCCAAGTGTCTACGTGAGAAGAAATGATGTTATTTGGCTGGGTCAATCGTAATAAAGTACTCCGATACTGAAAATCTACGATTCGCGGGCAGACACTTGAGCCACGTGAAATTTATAATCATCAAACCACGAAAGTGCATATGAACAAAAGTGTTATGGAGTACAACTTGTCTTGAAATCTTTTCGCGAAAATCACCTGCCCCTAGTAATAAATCTGTAAGAGTAGACATTTACGACACGTGATAACAGACTACAGATCTCACTACAGGCGTATTATTTTTACTTATCTCGTTCTCAATTAAGACAACTGCGCAGGCAAACTCAAACAAAAGCAATTATTCTTTTTAACCATTTTAATGATTTTTTTTCTCCTTTTTTGAAAACATTTGACAAACGCAAAAATTATGCGGCTTCAGATAAATTATATTTACCGTTCCTGGCCACAATTCACATTCCCAGAAAATTAATTTGCTGAGATATTCGTAGGGTATGCGCAAGTGACGACATCACAGAGAATGTCTTGGCGTATAGGGGTTAGTAATCCTTAATTTTCTTTTTTTTGTTTCATTCGCTGTTTGTCCTATTACGCATATCCCAGTAAATAAATAGTCTATGAATACGACTTTTCGCTAGAAAACGTAGAAAACACTTACATAAGTCAGTACTTCTTTCCTTTAACCCTATTATTAGTTTTAAAAACGGAAATACTGTAACAGTGAAAATGGACGCAAAAATATACATTTTAAAGTTCACACGCGCAGTTTCCCTAGAAGGCAGGAGAAAAGGTTAAACCATGTGGAGGAATTTAATCTGTGGGTTTTCATCGCGCTTAATAAAGAACCAATTCTTAAGATCAAATATGCATTGTGTATACGGCGCAGCGACCCTAACAATGCACGTCTTGCGCGTAGGGGCGATAAGGCGTTAGGCGTGCATGTTATTGTCGCCCGTATCGCTGCTCCCTTAATGGTCCTGTGCCTTGAATGGGTAAAAAAACGTCCCTGCCTATGTACGTTCGAAAGAAAAGACCCTACGAAACCTCGCGTAAATGACTTACGTCTCCAGGCGAAGATGTTGAATTTAACGATGGGCTACAGCAGGAAGAAAAAAAGAAGAAGTTGAATAAAGCCAAATATAAATCTGAGGAAAATTGGTCAGGAAAGAGTGGTTGGGCGAATAGCGTAGAAAAAGGCCCCACAGGGTTGCCAGAATGCCTCGCGTTTGTTTCGCCGTATCCAAACAGGTGTCTTGTTGGTTCGAACGAGCGTTTTTCTCAGTGCATTGGATAACTCGAAACACAATTTTACGTCAGAAAGAGGTGTGCTGCTAACTAAAGTTCGATAATATAAACAATTATTCAAATCAAACAGTTCAACTCAACCACACGGAATACCTGAAGTGAATCCTTACGCCTCAAGCCGACCTCTCGTGGCGCAGTCGGTTGATGCACCACCGAGGGAGGCTCTTGGTTCGAATCCCGGGTAGGGCATGGGTGTTAATTTAAGTTAGGTTGTAAGTTAGCCTGTAAGTCGTCCTCTGCTAAGCTTTCAAGCATAAAACCGGGGGACGTTAAAAAAAAAAACCCTTTACAATACAGTAATTACGCCTCAAGGTCACATACAGCCATCGTGAAGCATTGAGAGGGCGGTCAGTCATCGTCTGGAAGTGTTTTATTTCCGTCTGCAAACATTTCTAAACACGTTTAACAGTTTTGTTAAAAAAAAAAAAACGTATTTAATATTATTGCAGCGCAGTTCAAACATACCGCGGCCTTCTTAAGGTTCCCGCCTACCTGGAGCGCTTTTTTCCGCGTTTGAGGCCGAGAAGCGCGGGAGAGATAAGGGCGATACTGCCACGCGAATCAAGTGCCCCATCGCAGCTACGCGCAGGGCTTTGAACTGGCGCGCAGTGTTCTCGTCACATGACGTGTACCTATTGGACTTTCAGTGGTGACCCTATTATTTTACTGACGGAAAGTCTGTACGAAGGTTCCGTGCAGGGTCCTTGGGTAGTTTTGTACGTATATGACGCGTATAATCTGAGAAACAGCGCTTTGAAAAAGCCTTTCTTTTTTTTTTTAAGCCGTTTTGGAGTACTCTGAAATGTGTTTCTAATGTGCGTGACGTCTTGAAAGCACTCAACAGCTCTCGTCTGAAGTGCGTGTTTTTCTCGTATATCGGCACATTTGACGCACGTTTAATAGTTTAGTGTAAAAACGTGTATTCAAGTGTCATGCAGGCTGAAGCCTTAAAGTAGCAGCAGAGTGTCTTCTAATGTCGCACTACACCATACAGAACTCATTATCAAGTAGTACATACTATTCACGGCTCTTCGCGGTCAAGTGAGCACTTTTGAAAGTCCTGCTTAAAATCTACTTGTATGCACGTCGTGTGTGCTTCCACCTTATGTAAGATTAACATTGTCGTGGGCCTCATCACTTTATTCATGTGTCGGTCAAGTGAAACTGTGAAATTATTTGAGTAGTAAATATCTAACAAATCTGCTTATTTCTACACTTCGATGCATTAAAAAATCAACAGAAAGAGAAATAAATAATTTAAGTTATCAGAAATGGTTACCTAACACTTTTTATTCGACCTTAAGATACGGAACTACTTCCCATCCATCACTACCAACTTTACTGGGCGCATGTCACTCAAGGCGTCCGTTGAAATATATGCAGGATTGATTTCAAAAGTGGTCATTTTATCGTGAACAGCATTTACCAAAGTTTTCAGACAAATATGATTTAGGTTACACTCTAAGAAATTATTCGGAAATTTGCCATACCAGTGTAAATGCCTAGTGAGAAAGCGGGAATGGTAATTTTTTCCCCTATACATTCATTGTAGCGTTCCTCAATTTGCTCAGAAAACAGTCAAATGCGTAAGGAAATTCCAAACTATGTATAGTAGCGACGCTAAACATTCCTATATCTGTAGCTTGATGTGTGGTATTATTTCCACACAGTATAAAGGCTAAAAACTTCCATTGCAATTTAGGAAGTTAACCAGAACATTTTTTGCAATGTAACATATTGTTATAGGCTGTTCACAGTAAAGTGAGCGAGCACTTTTGAGGTCCTAGTCACTTTTTCCTTTCAGCCATACTTTATCATTTAACCACCTTTTTATAAAAATATTGCCATGAAAGTAATAAACACAATGTGTAGCGTCTAAGATTAAAATAAAATAACATATATTTATTGAGTATTATTCCAAATGGCAAGGCTTTCAAAAGTGCTCACTTTACCGTGAACGTCCTATATACACCATTCAGTTCTGCACAACCTGTCGCAACAATACCTGTGAAGGAGAGCACAAGTGAGTATACAAAACTAAATAACCACAACAACAAGCCGGAATGGAATCTGTTAAACATCAACAACAAAATGCAGAGAACAAAACAAAATGTGTATCCAGCAGACATGAGGACATTCCTGCCTAAATTCAGAAAAACTATAAGCAGACTCCACCTCCAGTGCACAATGGGAGACAACCAGAAACCATTACGTAGACACACACATGTGGAGGGGCGCGTAGTGTGGACTGGACTGCGAGGAATGAGATCGTCGCAGTCAGCGAGTGTCCAGGGGCGTGAACAGCGACCAGACCAGGAGTCTCCATCTAGCCCTCCAGAGATTCCGGAGTGCGAGATCGGGGGAGTTCCTCACTAATGCCCGGTTGCACCATCGTGGTTCGAAACTCTATCCGAGATCGGATCTAAGATCGACACAGAAAACTGTTGCATCATTCTAGTACAGAGCTGGACTGGATATCGAGATGAAGTTCATTCCGAACCACCTAAATTGGCGGTTCGAAATCTCGATCCGAGATCAGCAGCCATCGTAAACAAATGTAGTTCGAAAATACGCCAGCAGTTAGAACTACGTTCGATTGTTTTCTTGGGAAATAAAACAACATTATACGCACTTGAATATTATTCAGTAAAATTCGTAAAACTATAATTAACTTAAAACACATAAAACGTCGCACATCTATTTCTATCTATAGTGAGAAATACACCCACTTCCATGACGTATATTACGAACCAATAGCAAAATTTGTCTCGTACTTAATTTCAATCTCTTACTTTGGAACCAAGATCGACGAATCAGAGATCCAGAATTACGAAATTTCGTTGGTGCAACAATTTTACATTGTAACTAAGATCAAACTGGATCTTAGTTCGGAACTAGGATCATTCGATCTCGGATCGGGGAAGAAGTTAGTGCAACCGGGCGTAAGTCATGTTCACTCCTATTTTAATATGCATATAACATTACCTATCTGCCCTTCTTCCGTTGGCCTTATAACTTCAACTCTGAATTATTGTATACTGTATAGCTTCATCTCCTGTATTACTGATTTCTTCTGATAGAAGTGTAAAATAAATTCTTTACCTTATCTTTTATATAAACTTCTACTCTGGTGTTAACTTTCATAAGCCTGATATGCTTCCCCTTTTTTGTTCTAACTCCAGTAAGAGTTAGAACTTAACAATATGAAAGAATAAGCCATATATTTTGTAACACTGAAATATTTTGCTAAAATTTACTCATTCCTAATTTTGGGGGGAAAATAATTAATCAAGAGTATTTACATTCTGCGTGCCTCAGAAAGGCCATTCTGTACCTCCTCCTTTTCCTTAATGAAGCAATGCGACCACTATAATATTAATCTGGTAGTATGTAGTAAAACTTAAGTAATAATCTTTAAAAATATTGAACATAATCCATTTCAGACCCAATGTTACAATGTTATTAAGGGAGCCAAAAGTAAATGAAATCGCTTATTAATGATTATTTTTAACATAAATACCAATATTTTTATACATAAAATAACAGCCAGTTATTATTACGATTGCCCTATTTGACCGACGTTTTCTTGAAAAACGGGGTTTTCGGAAGAATTTATACTGGAAAGACACCTAAGTTTCGATTAAAAATATAATTTAAACAAGTAAATTGAGGCAAAATATTTTACAGTGTTGCAAAATATATGCGTTCGTCTTTCATATGCATCATAAATCGTACATTCCTTGGGGCCGCGGTAGCGCAGTGGTCAGAATACTCACCTCCCACCTACGCCAAATGGATTCGATTTCCACGGGGGTCACGTCCGCATTTTCGCACGTGGTAATCATGCCGGACGATGCCACTTGTCGGGTTTTCTCGGGGATCTCCCGTTTCTTCCGCCCTTGCTTTCCGGCGCTGCTCCATCTTCACCTCGTTTCACCCTCATAGGCTCTCAAGACCTCGATGTTAAGACGATGTTGGTATAGGCTGTTCACGGTTAAATGAGCGCTTTTGAAGTCAACCTTTGAAAAACATCACCTCCTCTACCTGCATTTATTTCAATGGGCACACTTACTAACACGCGCTCAGTAAAGTTGGTAACGACGGAGGGGAAAGTAGTTCCGTAGCCTATAATTTAATTTAAAGTGTTTGGTAAGTATATGTAAATACTGAAATTATTTACTTTGCTTTCAGATTTTTTAATGCATACAAGTGTAAGAAATAAAAAATACTGTGGACAATTTACTATAATTCCACATATTTCACTTACAGGCGCATGTATAAAGTGATCAGGCCAATAGAAATGTCAATTTTACATATGGTGGAACAATACACTATGTGCATGCTAGTAGATTTTAATCAGGGCTTCTCCAGAACTGCTCAATTTACCTAGAACAGCATATAGTGTGTGTGTGGTAGTTTTAAACATGGGGCGTAGTGCTCCCTTGTAAACCAGGCTCCTACATCAAACTCACGTCGCAGACGCCCTCTGCACGTCGGTGGCTGTTGTTTACCTCGGGCAGCACGTACCTTGGGTCCAGGTACATGTGGTTATCCAGTCCCTGGGACGTTGTTTACAAACACGCAACCTGCAGTTCGCAGCCTCCCAGCTACCCGCCACTGCGGTGGTGTAGTAACATAGTGGGATCCACCCCTCCCCCCCCCAAAAAAAATGCTTTTTAGTAATATTAATAAATCTTGCATTTTGATTATTTTATGACCTTTGTAGCCAACTACCTACACGTTGAATAAGAAGGTTTATATTTGGTTGGTACATTCAGCGAAAGGTTTGTTCCATGCAACCAAATTCTTATTCGTGTAAGCCAGTTCACGGTAAAATGAGCACTTTTGAAAGCACTGCTTAAGATCTACTTGCATGTGTATATGTATTCTTCCGTCTTATGCAAAATTAACATTGCCATGAGCCTCGTCACTGTATTTATGTGTTGGTCAAGTGCAACTGTGAAATCATTACAAAAAAAAAATGTTTTGCGAATCTGCTAATTTTTACACTTCGATGCATTAAAATAAACCGAAAGTGAAATAAATAATTTAAGTTGCCACAAATGGTTACCTGGCACTTTTTATTCGACGTTCAGATGTGGAACTACTTCCCATTCATCGTTACCAACTTAACTGAGCGCATGTCACTCAGTTCGCCCGTTAAAATATATGCAGGTAGGGATAGTGACTTTTTTCTAAGGTTGATTTTAAAAGTGCTCACTTAATCGTGACCAGTCTTAACATGGCCAAAAAATTATTTACTGGCCTCAAAAAAATCTTTTGTTTGCGTAAACAAAAGTTGAACAACAAAATTGATTTTGTTCATAAAAAAGAAATACACACTCGCATGAGCAAAACTCGCGTGTTGAGCCAAAAAATAATTAAACATGTTGACAAAAAATTTAGTTTAATCTAATGTATATATTTGCTTGGCCACTCAAGCTTGGTTCGAAAATACAGCTTGAGTGTTGTCTGGAATTTCTGTGGCAATTAGATTATCAACAGCGCTTGTTAGTGCATTTATTGATACGTAATTATGGTATAAAAATTCAAATAAAACAAGTTCAGTAGGTAAATAAAGGTAATGGGGAACTTGAAATATTTATTCACGTAAGCAAATGTATGTATTCAGAAACATTCTCATTTCGTCAGTAGTCACCTACCCGACGTTGCTAGGACGTAGGCGTAGTGTTCCGGTGCAAGCGATACG
This sequence comes from Dryococelus australis, assembly GCA_029891345.1. NCBI lineage: Eukaryota > Metazoa > Arthropoda > Insecta > Phasmatodea > Phasmatidae > Dryococelus > Dryococelus australis. Next base: position 135,007,142 of record CM056997.1, read on the forward strand.
AGTTGAAGCTTGGTTATGTTTTAGTTTGTTAACAACTAGAGCCTCGAGTATTTCGCGAATTCAATCGGAGGCAAGGTAGACTCCAAACACTTGTTCTCTTCCCCTAGTGTGGTTGCACGAAATTTGTTTAGACACGCCCCGTTTAACTGTAAGCCAGTAATAAGTAGGAAGCAGTAGAGTGAGTGACAGTCCTGTACAGAGGCCTCGCTTGATCACAGCAACCAATAAGCCACCGATAATGTCTCGAATGTATAGTGGGCTGTCCGGAATAGCTTCGCTGCCAACTCAATCCGCGAAATTCTCGGGACTGTAACAATAACTTAAAATCTTTAATGTACTTAGATCCAGACCAATCGTTGGTTCCACTAACCAAATGTAACAGTTTGGGGCAATCAAGTAAGAACAACAAAGTCATTTGGTCTCAAGAACAAAATATTAGTTACTCATATACAAACAATTAATGTGGTTGCACTAAACAAACTTGGTTTTAATCAACAAAACCATTTTCTTAGCGTCGCAAAGCGTCGGCTGTTTCCAAGAGTTCGCTCGAGGGTCCTCCAGCGTCTAGGTTCTTCGAAGCGTGCCACTGCGAAGGCCGCAAGCCACTTTTAGTTAAGTGTCTAAATTATGCGAAGGATTTAGAACGTGCAGTTCCAAGCACCATTGACTCAACGATGCGTGTCCACAGACGGTTCGCAGTAACATCAGACTTACCCGAATCTTCAGAGAACTGCGTAATTTATCGGAAGCAGAAACAGAATGAGCATGCATTCTCTGTTGAAACCTAAGAAAAAAGTCAAACTACGGGAACTGATTTGGGTTTCAGACTACGCGACGACGTGATTGTGATGTTTGCAACTGCGAAAGAAAATATTGGAAACATGGCGAGAAGGCCATATCAGCGTCCTCGCACCCTTAAAAATTTGTAGTGAGGAATACGTGTTTTATTGCACGAGTTTCTAAAGTTTGTTAACTGTTTCTTGAAAACCACAGAACGATTCTACCTCGGTGATGGTAAACTACTAATCTAATTCTTTAAAAGAATGCCCGAAGAAATATTTTCAGTTGGGTACATAATGCATGTATACACAAACACATCTATATATATATATATATATATATATATATATATATATATATATATATATATATATATATATATATACACCTACACACTCACGCATGAATATAAATGCTTATTTTACGTAACATACAGAAATGCATGTAGTAGGTACTCAACACTTAAAAAAGAACCGGACTCAGAAAAAAATTACAAAATTAAAGTTACACAGACAGAAAATTGAGGCTGATTAGTAGTAGTATAAACGATTCGGAACAACGCAGTTTTTTTTCAACTGCAGTGTGGAGTGATTTTGTCTCTGGAGACACAACTCGACGGCAACGGTTCTGAATCTAAAGTTTTGAACCTTAAGTTCTTAGTTTTATAGATTTTGTTAGCAGTAGGTCCTCTATGGTCCACGAACTGATAGCTGGCTCGTTGAACGTCGCCATTTTGACTGCACTTAAAAAGTGTATTTGAGAGCTTTCTGGGGGAAAAAAAGAGATTATATGGTGTGTGTGTGTGTGTGTGTACGTGTGGGCGGGGTGTGGAGGGGGTGGGGGTAGTGAAAGTGACAATTTCAAAAGAAAGGCCATGTGTCAACGTGGGATGACTACCTGTAGTCCTCTGGAGACTTCAGGGCCTGCAGTTAAATGTGAATTGGCCACACACACACACACACACTGAAAGGTGAATTAGGGGTTTCATACCGCCTGGAAAGTTATAGTTATTATGAGGACACTTACCGGCTAATCAGCATCAGTAATAATCCGTTGAAAATCAGCATGTATCGCGAACAAAGTTATTTCGAAATCCATATTATTTTCCTCCCGTTACTCGTCTCACAGCCGTAACCAAAGGTTTCCTCACTATTTAATCATTGCTGTCCAACGTTAAAAAAAAATACAAATATAGCTTAAACAGTACAAACTTCGAAAAGTTTTGTAAAGTAATCCTTTATGTAATGTCAGGCTCTGATCTTCTGCGTCTTGCCACAGCACAGACCTGTATTGGCAACAGACTACGTACCGTAGTGTACTGCCCCAATGCCCCCGCCATGATATTTGATTACGAAGATTTGTAAAGAAAAATCCAAGGTGGGTGAAATTCTTCCACTTTAAACTGCATGTATTCCGAAAGAAGTAAAACTGAAGCCCCAAGAACTGCATTGCAAGTTATTTTTTATTTCCCCGCACTGGTTTACAGTAAGGCAGTGAGACATAACACGTTCTTTAATAACTCAATTAGGGTTCTCGGTAACTGTGATCGATAACACGTCACGCTACTGTAGCCAGACCGGTACCAGCTCCTCGTGGTCAACACGAGCCAGTAATCATTCACGGGAACCGGTATGCACTTGGTTCGGATACCACTATAATCAGGAGCTCCCATCGTTCCTGGCCTCCCTGCTCATGAGCGTGCGACGCAAAAAACAAACTTCATCTTAATTCCTGCTATCAACTGGTATACAGACATGAACACACTGTCTAGTATATCAATAATGTTTAGAATTCTCCCTCGTAGACGTCAGTCTAGTTGGAGTTAGGTGGTATAAATCCTAGTTTGAGTTGTCAGTACATAACCTTCTTGATTTTTCTGCTGCAACTTCACCTGGAGAAAGACGGAAAACTAGAAGAAATAGGTCAATCGAAAGCACAAATCATGCCACAAAAAATACTCGTATTTTTCACATTTGGTTCGTTATTGTGGCGGCAATCGCGGTTTTTAAAAAGAACGATAAATTAAAGACACAGCAAAAAGAATCTTGGTTCTTGCAGCAATTTTTCACATATCGCACTAGCATCATATTGAACATTTTAACGTCTACTACGATTTGTTGGTTGGTTATGTCCAGGGAATTAATATAAAATACTCTGGATGGGAGTACACTTACGTGGGGGCAGTGCGGCATCAATATGAGTAGCAGGAAATAGGTGTTTTCAGGACACGGACTGGAGGTTGAGGCAACGCCGCAATATTGGAACCACCATCATGTTTTCATCCGCCATCTTGTTTTTTTCACTTCATGCTGTATCATTGTCTTGTTTTTCTTTCTCTATAATTCTATCTTGTTTTTCATGCTCTGTCATTCCATAATGTCTCTCTCCCATTGTGTCTTGTCTCTTCCTTTCTCTCTCTCTCTCGTGTCGCCTTCTTCGTCCACAATCTACGTAGTTCCCTAGCCTAGGTCGATGAACGAAACACCAGGGGCATCGGTGTGTAGGCCATCTTATTTGCAACGAGGCACTGGTGTGTGCCACTGTCATCCACCATTTTGTTTATAGTAGTTTAAGTCATCGAGCGACAACCAGGAGCGCTGTTATTTTTTCACAGAGCTCAAAAAATTCTGTGGAGGGATGCGAAATCAAACTGGCACAGACCTTGTGGTCGCCAGCATGGTTGATAGCCTAGCCGATTGAGCTATCAGAGCATGTATTGGAGTAAGGGGTTTAAAAGAAGTAATAGTGTGCATGTGGGGGGGGGGGGGCAGGGCGAATAAATATTTTGTCGTGATTATTCTACATAAAGAATGCATAATAATTATTTTTATATAAGTTTCTTTGAAAACTTAATGTCTGTCCGAGACATATACCAGTTATAATTATTATTTTTCATATAATCATAGACATGCAACAAGAATTTTTTTTATAGTTATAAAATGCAATAAGTACTTTTCACATAGTCATTGGTAATTTTTTCCAGTTTACGTATATTTTCTTTATATATATATATATATATGTTTTAGTGTAAGTATGCATATGTATATATAAGTTCCAGTCCTCTTCTATGATTTTTTTTGTTGTAGTCATAGCTAAAAAATTATTTAACGTATTTTCTCTTAGAAATGCGTATAATTCTTCGTACAGCAACTCGTCTTCTCCCCAGAAACAGTGTTTATAGCTTATTTATGTCTTGATTAGAAATAATATTTTTTTGATAAGTTTAATGAAAATTATATTTTTACTTATATGTGTTTGTGCCTTATCATGATCAATATATGTTGGGGTTTGTGTTTAGGAATGAAAAAAAAAAGTAGCTCCGAGTGGTTTCTAAAACCAATTATAAGTGTCAGTATTTGCAAATATAAAGAAATAGAAACCATTTGAAAACATCCAGGATAAAAGAAACTATCTCATGCATATGCCTATTAAAAAAAAATAGACAAATGCAAAACAAGTTACCGAACACGACTTTATATTCCAACAAACGTGGCAAAAACAAAAAATGAGCAATGGTAAAAAATCAGCAACAGAGGCGATGGTTTTTCCTTCAAAAAAAAAATTAATATCTTGCAAAAAGATGTAATTTAAAATATAGAAACCAATCACTTCGTCTACATATTGCAGTTAAATATGTCTACAATTGGCTCCAGACTATCCCAGCAAATGTTGAGTTGCTTTCGATCACTCCAATGTGGAAACGAGTATCCATCTGATCTTGGCGAATATCATTCATAGAACGAATCGCCTCCGACAAGTCCTCTAGCTGGCGGTTTTGACTCAATCTGCAGTCGATATTATCTGGCTTCTGTTAGATACTCATTTCCGCGCTGGAGAGAGGAGAGGGTGGCGATGTTGGTAGAGCAGCTACCTGCTCTGCCACTTATATCGCTCGTTTCCATTCCTCTTCATCACTCTTCATCATATCATTATATTCGAGCGGTTGAGCACCACCCAAATATAGCGACTCTGGGAGTTTCGGTGTAATTGTAACGAGTGGTATTTGTGGAGCAGGGGGTAGCATCAATGATGGCTGCGGCACGACGTTGGCGTTCGGGGGTAGAGTCCCCCAGTGACCTGGTGTTGATACTGGTGACACTGGAGGATGGTAGGCCATCCACATTATAGGTGAACTGCTTCTTGCGGTATTTGATGGTGAAGGGCTCGCACCATGATGTAGCCACTCTCAACGATGTTACTGCTGGCATCGGCCATCGATGGGGGATGCTGCATCCTGTCTCTCGCGCAGTCAGTTCGTCGCCAAAAAATGTGCTTCATTTCTGCCATCAGCTGCAAGTCCTCTTCGGTCTTCCATCTGTATTCCATTTTTGTTACGAAGCAATGTCTCCGAGGAGAAATAAACTCAAGTCACAGTGCCCACTTGTATATATGACCTATGTCGGCCATGTTCGACGCCGGTGGTTAATTGCATATATTTCTCATCCTGTAGGTGGGTTCGCTGTATACCTTTAACATCAGGAGAGAATAATGGTCTAGCAGCTTTACTCCGTGGTCAGAGTGTCTCGTCCATTCATCAATGTTAGCAGTTAACCATCCAGTAGTGTACAAGTACAAAATATATTTATGTTTAAGTAAAAACATGGCCCTTGTCCATGGTAGGGGACAGTCCCTCCAGGCGAGAATAATGGTCCAGTACCATGTTTGCACCGAGCATCTTAGACATTCGTCAATTTTGACAGTTAACCACCCCAGTAGTGCCTAGCATGAAAGTAATATATCTAACAAGAAAAAAAATGTTCCTTGCACCGCAACTACGGCGGTAGGTAGGTGGTCTTCCATCAAGCAGTGAATAATGGTTCAGTAGCACCTGTCAGGTTAGGTCTGTGCATTCAGAGCGTCACTTCAGAATGAGATAGCACTAACCATTCGTTACTTTGACTGATAACATCATCCAGTAGCATATAAATACAAAAGTAATACCTTTTAGGAGAAAAATGGCTCTTGGCCTAGTGCGAGCAGACAGGTAAACCACGGAAATGGAATTGGCAAACAGATGCTATGAACCCCCAGGACACCTGTCTTACATGCAAGTGCACAGGGGAGGTGAGGAAAAATATTTACAGCAATGTGGCGGTGCGAAATTCGACCCAGGGGACAGGTTGTTCCAGAGCTGCGATGTGAGAAGGAAGGATAGTGGGTAGCGGGGAATGTGACGAGCTAGTGGCTGCACACACTTCAGTCCACAGCCATAATTTTTTGTAAAAAATATATTTGTCTAAATTTCTTAATTTTATATATATATGTATATATATGTATGTATATATATATACACACACATAATTCAACAACACTGGTTAAACAACACTTTTTTTACTTCACCACTACTACTTCTTGAAGTGCCGAGCGAATATCTTCTTAGTCATAGTCCAGTATTTAGGAATTATTTATCCAAGACAGCACACTTATCTATCCCGGTGTTTGCAGGTTTCGGAAAGCCTTGCCAACTGACTAATAATTTATTAGTTTTTCTCTTAATAACTTTTTCTGTGAGATAAGAATGAGGAAATTTTGTAAATTGGATCTCATGGCCATATAGACCACTACGAATTGGCTGAGAATTCATATCTTCCAATACATCCTGGGTAGATAATGTTGGATTTTTATAACCGTAAATATTTAATTTGTCTAGCCTGGCACAAACCTTTCTCAAATGTACCCGTAACTTGAGATATACGTACATAATCTCCCATGCATGCTTTCAATGTATGCTTGTCCGTTTTTTCTTATTTTTAAATACAGTTTGCAGTAGTGAACTGTCTATTACACCAATGAGGCGCATGCCAGTAGTGCAGTGAATTTTATGGTTATATGCAAATATGAGTTGAGGTAATAATGCTAACCCTTTATAGCTTCCTTGCATGGTAAACAATTTTCACATCATTGTTTTAAGTGAACGGTTAGATCTTTCGACAAATACCACCTCCTACTGCAGTAAGCTGAATAATGATTAATTTTATGTTTCTCCATTAAGGTGCGGGATTTGCTATTGTAAAATTCTTTGCCAATATATGTTTGCAAATGATTGGGATGGCCTTTATCTCATAGAACAAGTTTCATTGACTCAGTTATGTAGTTAGCAGACTTATTCTTGACTGGAACTGCCCATGCATTTTTAATGTAGCAGTCTATTGCTGTTAACCTGTATTTAAAATCTCTGTTCGCTCTTGCATATGGTATTAATTCTAGTAAATTGGCTTGATATAAATTGCATAAACCAAAGATATTCACATTCTGGCTCAGATAATTATGTCTATCAGGTTTGTGAAGTTCTTTGCAATTTTCATGCAACTTGTCTTATGTATCCTTCGTCTAATAATTCTTCGAAGATATTTGTAATTTAAATCACGTGTGAATTATTTCGCGCTCATTGAGAAGCAATTAAAGTCATAATCTGTGCATGAGCAGATTAACATTATTCCAATAAACATATTCTGGTATCCTTCTGTCAACTATTTTCTTGATTTGTAGACCATAACAGGTGGATATTCGTACTTCAGGAAACAATTCTGAAAAAATTTTCCAGTGAGTTTCGTTCATATATCTGCTGCTGTTAGGATCATTGTTTTCTAAAAGAAGCATTCGTAACTTTGAGCTGTCATCTTTACTGGCCCAATATTTACTGGCCTAATGACTCGTGCGAATATTGATAGGATTTCATTTAAAAATTAATTTGCATAGTCCCAGTACAGTTTGTATAACTACGTCACCGACTTGTATTATATCATTGGATAAGAAAAAAATTACTTATTCCCTATGGACCACTTTCTATTTCATCTGTACACCCCATAAGTACCATCACTAAACTGAGCTGTGTATGGAGTCAAATAATTGTGATTATTTGCACTTCGAGTATTTTACTTCTTGTTTTTACATTTCAAGTGAGATAATTGCAAATCATCTTTATCATATTCATTTCGCAGAAAGATTTTACACTTTCTCTTTGTCCTGGGCTCAATGACTGGTTCTTTCTTCATTTCGATAGAGGTAACTGTTTGTTGTAATTAATCTAGTCTTGAAGTAACTGATTTAAATACTACTTCTAAAAGTGTCTCATTCCAGATGGGCCTACTTATCAGTTAAATATTTCACGTGCACATTTTCTATGACACACTGCAATTATCTCATAGCATCCACCATCGCACTGTGCATTTAAACTGCAAGTATGCTGTTTGTATATACTATTGCAGCTATGTGATCAACTTATATTCGAGTCCTTGCACTGCATACTCATCTGTAGCTTTATGCCAGTACTAGTACAGCTTATCACGAATAAGCTCCCAGTGCTATTCTATTGCATTACATGCATGTTTGCAGTGCTTCCACAATGCATCGTTATAAGTCATGTCGCCCAGAGCAGCGATTACTTTGGCCGCAATTGCAGTCTCCAGTTGCACAAACTTCGCATCTAATAATTTTTCAATTTCGTCGAAAATTAAATGTGCATGATTTTTACTGTCGTGACCAAATTTCGCCACTTGATAGCTGTTATTCATGATGTAACTATTCACACTGAAACTATAATGTGAGTGCAGACTACATTTAAATACATGTGTGTGCCTGCTTAAATATTCTTTTTGGACGGTGGCAAATTAGGTTTCGGTATCACATGTTTACGCACAGCAAGTCCGGATTCGAGGCTGGAGCAGGTAAATTGTTTTTTTTTTTTTTTACAGCCTCTTCTAATTTAGTACGAGGTGGTATTTATATGCCTTTAAGTTTTTCTATTAGACGGTTTTCCATACTCTCAAGTTTCTTTTCCATCTGTGTGGACTGTGTTTAATTTAGTGGAGATTGAGCCCACCATAGTTGACAGAAATTGAAGCATTTCGGAATTTATATTCAGAATATTCGCTTTGTTGACTACAACGTCATCATGTTTGGGGCCTACCACATTTAAATTTTTTTCGGCCTGCATAAGTATCCATCTTCTGACTGTAAGACAGCTTTCTTGCCCACAATGTTTCAACCCGTCATGACGAACTTTTGAAATAACATAGCACATCTCTTATTGATATATTTTAATGAAATGATCGAAACTGCAGTGGTATCACGCTTTAAGTAAGGGAATAGCTTTGATGATCATGAGAAAACTGTGGGGCTCACGCCAACAGAATTCACATGCATCCTTAGATTTTTCAAATGGCATGTCGGTGTTTACATGATCTGAATAAACATGGTGCAAGTTCGAGTTTTCCATGCAAACCAAAACCAACACGTACGCATTGCCATGCAGCATGTTTTTGTATGTTTGAATACGTTTGACAAAGATAAAACGAATCTACAGTCGCCTGTCTGCCCATACAAAAATACTGCTGCATGCATGTTTGCTTCTTGCAGGTCAATTCGTTGAAAATAAAAACAAGAGTTTGGTTTGGCCTCTTTGGGCAGTATGCCATCATTATTATCTCTGCAAGCATAATAATTCAGTCCATCCACGCCCCATAAAATTAGCGCTAGGCGCTGGTTTTTGGGCTGCTATAGAGATTTGGAATATAGGTATACATTCTCGAATCGAAAACCATTAGGTTCTTAAAATTAATTTTGCAAGACGCACATTTTCCCACACCCTGGATGGACCGCAAATCATCCCTCTCACTGTATTAGGCAACAGGATGCCATGTCACGATTTGCAAGTTATGGCTTCGTCCTTGGGCGTAATGTTCATGGGAGGCTAACATCTTGTCTAACAATCTCTACAAGACTAATACAAAGTACTTCAGAGTAGTGGTGCTTATATATTTTTTCTGTGGTATGATACAATGTTAGCTTATGTAATTGTAACAACATGGAGGAGCTGTTGTGTATAAAATAGCAACGTGGAAGGTAATTAACATCAGTTAGGTTTGATGCCTTGTAAAGATAACATCAAGTGGGGATATGAATTGATAAACAATATCATAAATAACCTACCTTTTGAAGTACATCTGCCGGGATAAAATTTCTGTGGGCCAGGCACAAGATTAGCTAAATACTTGGTGTGTAACGACAAGGGAATAAACGAACTAGACTCGGTTTGTAGAAAGCACGATATAGCATACACAACTATCGATAAATTGGAAGACAGGCACGCGGCAGATGCAAACCTCATGGATAAAATCAAGAATATTGCCGATTCGAGACAATCAAAGTTCAGTGAACAGTTGGAGCTGCTTTGAGAATTTAGAAAATTATGAAATTTAAATAAACTACAGCATGGGTGCGCAGTTTGGAAGGAAAAAAAATAGGAAGACCCGGAGAATGGAACGTAAAGGGGTGAAGTGAGGAGGTATCATTTCTCTAATTTTACCAACGCTGGGAACTTTGGTAGGGGTGATAAATGGAATTAGTGGTATTGCACGGGCATAATAACATGTCAAAAAACCAATGTAAGTAATTAACGGAGGCTTAGACACAATCACACAATGGAAGCACTCACTAGTGGTAAACAGACAAGGATTATATTTAAGACCATATCATATAGGTGGAGGTAGAACGAAGAGAAAGAACTACCAAAGGGGGAAAAAAAAAAAAACGATTTTAAAGTCTTTACCTAAACTCCCTCTCACTAACGTAGACATAATGAAGTTTGCTCGCAAATTAAAAATACCAAATTATAGCTAAGTATTCAACAGCGATATATTAAAGCATAGTCCTTTGCATTCAGAAAATGCTGTCGTAAATTTGTATACTAGTAAAAGACCGGGGACTCATTGGATTGCTAACAAAAAACGTAGAAACACTGTCGCGTATTTTGACAGCTTCGGCAATCTGCTGGCTCCTCCAGAACTGAAAAAGTATTTGGGAAGTGGGGAAAATGAAGTCTTAACTACCAAACTGAGCTACTTCCGAATCAGTCGAATTGCGAGCACTTGTGTCTAAGCTCCCTTTCGCTGCAATTATTTAATAAAATGTAGTGCACTTATATACAACGTATCTCAGTCATGTATATTACTTTGATTCTGATGGGCAGGACTTCGGAACTTTGTTCCGTACATTTTCCACCCTCGAAACTAGACGGTGTCGGGTCTCTCGCTATGACAGACTTTCAGCCGCTTTTTTCTGTTCGCAACATAGATATTACCAATGGTACTTTCAGGAATGTGAACCTCAACGGCACCACTGGCGAAATTTGTTTACCTACAAGCAGCTACGAACTGGACAATATTTCTACATATTTGAGGAAGGTTGTGCAGCCAGCTGGCAATTCTTTTCTGCTTCGTGGCAACCCCGATAACTCTGAAAAAAGAGATGTTATGTTCTGCAAATACTGATTTTACGAAAAATGATTATGTAGCCTGCATGCTTGGATTTGAAAATAAATTTTATGAAGCAAATAAATTACATGAGTCTACTTTTCCTGTAAACATCTTGCCCATAAATGTAATAAGAATTACGTGCAACCTAATAGACGACTCATATCTTAACGGGAAACAGAGTCAGACACTTCAGGAATTCTTGGCTTTGGTTCCACCTGTTTTTATGCTCGTCGAGGTTCCTGAAACACTCATTTATGCACCAGTCATGACCAAGAGAGTACGAGAAGTTGTAGTGAGAATTGTAGATCAAGATAATTGTTAAATAAATTTCATAGGTGAAGAAATTTCATTATGTTTACATGTGAAGAAAAATGGGGTTGAATTTTCGGGAAAAAAAAAAAAAAAAAAAAAAAAAAAAAAAAAAAAAAAAAAAAAAAAAAAAAAAAAGGCCTCCCGCAGCAAATGCAAGCTCAGTAAGCTCAAGACTATCAGCATGTTAATACGTGACAACATACGTTTACTTAAAAGTCTAGGGTTTAAAGTTTGCAAGAAATATGGATGCATAAATACTTAACGTAGATGTGCCAGTAAGCTACGAAGATAGCATCACAAAGATGCAATTCCATACCTATGTTCAACATATCCCAGACGCATATATACTGTCCTCTGAGATTTGCGTACCAGTACAAAACCAAGGCATTTATATGGTAACATGTAACCCGTATTTATACTTTCGTGGCTCCATTACAAATGCTAATGGTGCACCACCTACAACCTCCAAAATAATCATAAATCGCATACTCCATATGATAATAGGATTTCGTACGAGCTGAATGGATGTGAAGTGAATAGCTGTAAGGATGTAGGTTTTATTTATACCATAAGAAACAATCTTTCTCTCATGCACAATATAAATTTTGTGTTTTGCTATCGATGTTGCTCAATTTCTCAGAAGATTTACAAACACATAATAATTAATTCAAAGCAAGAGTTGGTAATACTTTTAGCAAACAAGCAAATGAATTCCATCCGAGACACTGCTGATAATGCCGAAAATGTGATGCTGAACATACATGCGATTGACTGGTTGCTGCCCCACGTTCAGGTGAAAATGTCGGAGCGTGTGAAGCATGACCAACTCTTGCTTTTAATTAATTTTGATGTGTTTGTAATCTTCTGCGAAACACAGCAACATCGAGAGCGGAACACAACTTTCCAATATGGGTACTTCGTTATCGGCTTCGATCCCCCACCCGGCCATTTTTGCTGCAAGCGTTTGATTGCGCTCGTGTATAAACAACATCTGCGAGGTGCCTGTTGTGCATGTGCAGGTATTTTATTTTCTACTTTTTTTGGCAATGAGAAGTTTAGAAATTTTGGTCTGGAGTCAGTCTTGAATACAAAAATCGTGAATATTCTGCGAACAAGACATACTTAGGTTGTCGGAACAAAAAAAAAACAATCAATAAAATGTGGAAAGTAAACTAATCCCATCGGCTACCGCGTGACGCATTTGTAATCACAAAATGACAAACCATATACATAGCAAAAATGTTAACTATAAATTTGTTTTTGTATATATTTATCACAATGTAATTTTGTGATTTCATATATGTCAAGCAGTAGCCCACGGCATTTGTTTATGTTGTAAATATTGTTATCTGTACAACTTAGTTAGTATTTGTTATTACTGCTGCAAAAACAGAAGAATTATTTATTTGACATCTAATTATTAACACTTTGAGGTCGGCACACTTTTGCCAGCTTTAAAGACAAGCATACGTTAGTCACGTATATCCATACCGCTGCAGGGACACCGTGTTCTATTGGTCCCTATTGTCACTTAACGCCATTCTGCTGGTCAAGACTACACCAGTATTTCCGTATTGACCGGCTGCCAACCAATGTAGTGCAGAGTTTACCGTTTTACAACCTAATGTTCTTTCATATGTAACAGGATGTACATCCCATCGTGTTGATTTCCGTTGCTATACAATAATGTGTCGTTCATTTACGGAATTCGTTGTGGTGTTGTATTAGTATATATTTAAAATCCTCATGAAATAGGGATTTAATATAAGTATACTCGGACCAGTCTTTTTTTAAATAAAATATTCAAGCACGGTTTGCCCGAACTACAATCGAGTAAAGTCCTCAAAATTGTAAAAAAATATATTTCAAGTGTAATTTGTTTTATTTGAGGAAAATGTCATTACATATAATGCGCACTAGTTGAACCTTTGGTACAATTATAAAATATTATATTTTTTGGTGACCGCCAGGGGGTGGCTATGTCCAATACCGTGCAGTGTTAACAAGTGAATCCGGTTTATATCGTGGAGTTAGACGGTTGTTTTCCAGTGTAAAGGTCACGTGATCATTACAGCCCAAAACACTGTATCGGCCTATCTTTCACGTGTATTTTGAAGAGTATTAAAATCGACATAAATTAAATTACAACCCCTTTTGACCTTAATGATAGTATATATAACGCGTGTGTGTTTGTCTCAGGTAGCAAACTATATATTTATCCGTTAAATATGTAAAGTTACAAATTATGTACATTTAAATGGAAGTGTTGTATACGGCGTTTTGGTTGATTTGCTTCCCATTCCCTATATATTTGCCTTGAGAATATACCACGAAATAATGTCATGACGACTATAGGAGCTTTTAAAAGTTATGATAAAACTTTAACCGTACGGAAATCGAATATAATTTGCTGTTGAAGTCGTTTGCGAGCGCGTTACAAGCGAAGCAGCCATGCTGGAGAGAGACAACTATTGTTTACATTGAATCATTGCATAGCATTGCGAGTTGTTCTGAATTTTCCCTAAATGTGTGTCATTCTTGCGTTTGTGAAATGTGAATTTGTCATGTAAACATGCCTTAAAACTACCAACGAAAACTAATATTACTGGATGAAAATGCGTACGAGGCGGGCCATGCGAGTTCAGTGCATATTCCCGAAAGTAACAGTGTTTAGTGTATTCGTATATACCGTGGATGCATACGTGAAATATATTGCACAATTATGATGTGATTAGTTATATGTTTTCTGCGTAAGTTTGTAAATTAACAATTTCAGTGTGTTTAATTATTGCAAGTATGATTACGATTACTAACCTGTAAGTTGCGGACTCAGAGGTAGCCTACAGGCACTTTTAAAAAACTGCAGATACCTACGTATTTTTCTAAATGCCGATTTGCTATTTCAGTGTAGGAGTTTATGGAATTAATTTATTAGTATCTAAGTCTGAAAGTTTGTAGAGTGAAGGTAAAAAAAAAGTTTACCAACTGATCCAAGCAAGTTCCAAACATAACCTTTAGTGATAAAATAGCTGTTTGCGGGCATTCATGGCAAATCACATCGTAAACCAATACAAGGCTACACCTTATAAAAACGCCACTCTTACAGTTTTTTCGCCCCAAGTCAGCAGAGTTTAAGTGACAAAAAATAAATCAGTTCTCGTATCTTTAATAGCTATTGAATGTAGCCTTTCTGATTTGCAATTTCCATGGTTTCTCCAACTCGCTCCATGCAATTTCTGGGGTGACTCAATAAAGACAATTTGACCAATTCCTACCTTGTATTCCCTTCATTGTGTTCTTGGTTTACCGTTCTCTAATGAACCTGCTGTCGACAAGATGTTAAGTTAAATAAATTAAGTTAACTTGTGTGTTTAGATGGTGATGTATTTAACGGTAGTACATCACAAATGTTTATACGTTTTATCGTTTTCCAAAGGTAGTAAAAATAAAGAAAACTTAGACAAGGCCAATTTTTTGCTGTAAGTAGACCATCTGCAAAATTTAAAAACGTCGCATGATTTTCTTTAAACTCTATTTCACCCTTCTGAAGGATTTTTGAAATTCTAATTTTGAGGGCCATTAATTGGACATACACTTATTTTAATTTTGATGATGATACATGGGTATTTCTGGCTCCAATCATCTCAGGAAGGGAGTAGTTGAGAGAGGTTTAGGTGATTTGTAACAATCAAGGTGTTGAGAACCAATGAGGGTGAAATAAGGCAGATATGGATCAGCATTGAAATGCGGGGGTGGGGAAAATGGGAAAACCTCGAGTAAACATGCCAGCCAGCATCATCAATCAGCACAATTCCTATATGTGAAAATCTGTGGTTAACCTCACAGGGAAACCAACATGAATTACTTTGGTGGAAAGCAAGCTCCCTACCACTACACCCAGCGCAGCCACCCCCCCCCCCCCCCCAGGAAGGGAGAGGAGGAACCTCATTTCTTCAATGGGTAAAGTCAATTACAAAGTTCAATTTTTAAAAAATGATTGTAACAATAATATAATTATCCACCAGATTATCATAGATCTGGTTTCTGAATTGGAGGACAGTGTTTTGCACATCTGCATTTTATTTTTTTATAGTTAAACTTGTTTCTTTCTTAGGATACTGGAAGTTGTCAAATATAATAAATAGGTTGCAATGTGCCTACAAACGTCTATAAATACAGCATTAAAAGATGTGATTTGCAGACCAAAATACACAAAAGAAAATTAAATTAAAGAAAATTATAGAGAAATCATGTATTCCAGGAAGTGGCATTTGAAAACTTTCGCAGTAGACCTACTCGATTTCAAAAAATTGGTAAGTACTTGCTGATGATAATGTTTACAATAGTGACATGATCATCACCAGCAGTTTCGACTATTCGCAAGGTCTCCAGTAGTGACATATGAAACAAATAATACATTGGTTTCGATATACACTGTTGTAGCAGCGTTTATGTTGCAGAAAACTATAAATACACATACAAACACACAAAACCAAACAGGAATAGTTGTCAACAGGTACATGACCACACAGAATTTTGCAGAAGGAATCGTTTAGTTGCAAGAAGACAACTGTGTTTGTCTGTTTTTGTTGTTTTTTGTTTTGTTAATTTGCTGCTGACTAACTGAATTCCTTCTACAGAGTTCTCTCTGTGTTCTTCACGCTGGCCTACCTATTGGAAACTATTATAGGTTGGTTTTCTGTGTCTGTATGTTCGTATGTGAAATTCTAGTTTCCTGCGACATGAACTCTGCTGCAAAGGCAAGTGACCAACACAATTTTTTCATTTAATATATAATATTCATATAGGCCAACGTGAATTATAAGGCGTAAGAAATTTTAGCTCAAGGGAAATATGTTTACAAGAATTGCAGAATAAACTGCTATTAGTGACAATGATTTTTCTTAGAGGGGTTTTTGTCAAATTTCTGCAGTGTAGGTCTGAGATATTGAAACATAATATTTTTTTAATTTATGGAGAGGAAAATTTCAGACTAAAAATAATAATTGCACAAGTTGGTAGGTAACAACAAAGAAATTTTTTCACAGGTGTGTTTGTGGACCACTTTTGCAGTGGTTAGTACATGTGCACTTGTTATCGATATCATTGCGGTGCATGCGCCTTTCACCCATTGTAGTTCAACCATGTATCCTATCTAATTAAACTACCCAAAGTAACTTAAAAAGCTGGTGAATAAGTTTTCATACATTTTAACCTAACCATAGGGTGGTTCCTTTATTATCCCTAAAAGTGTATTTATAGATATATCCTTTTGTTGATTTCCCTCCCAATGTGAATTTTTTTAGCATGTTGGGCTGAATTAAAATTGTGGCTACTGACTGACTAAGCCCTTGGTACTAAATAGCACTTTTGGAGAAAGATGAAACACAATTTTTGTAGATATAGGGAACAAAATTATCCAGAAATGTCTCCTGTCCCCTTTTTTCTTCTGAAAAGTTGCTAAAATACTTGATTGTCCAGTGCAGACATAGCAGTAACAATTTTAATTTCCATGTTTTAGTTATGTGCCACAAGTAACTAAACCCTGTCCAATATTGTAGATGCAATAAATAAAACTGTACCCTACAGTGAGGGATAAATAAATATAGAACTGCATCATAACAGAGATCTAATGTAATGTAAAGAGAGGGAATAACTACAACCGGATTTTAATTTATTTACCACACACCATTTACTATATTGAAATTAAATATGTATAAAGGAGATGAAGTCATATTGGAAACAAACCTCTCCAGTCATTGTCAGTGTTAGGAATTTAAATATAAATGTCAGCAAATAATAATTTCTTCTTGGCTCAGGGACATGTGAACTTTGCCTTCCAGAAATTCAGCTAGGTTGCTGGCCGCTGTTTTGTTGCACTCGCAACCTGCAGCGGTAGCACGCTTGTTATACTTTATTTAATCATTTATTCAAAAAATTGTTTTCCACAATTCCTGATATATGAGCACTATCTAAAACACGCGCTTATTGTCGCACATACCCAATACTGGGCCGCGGTATCACACACTCACGAGTCACGGTCGGTATTTTTATGAGGGAATTATTTGATTGCACAACAAACAAAAGCCAATAATAAACTAGTGAAACTTCACACGTGAAATGTAATGTATATTTTTGTTCAACACGAAATGCTACGAATGTAACCTTTCTCTCGACGTCATTCTAATGTTAACACAATGTTTTGGGTTACTGTCAATATGGCGGCTAGAGTCCATAGTGAAACCGCCTATCTCCAGCGGCTTCACCTACGTCACAACATGCCATCTCCTGTGTACTCCTAACTCCATGGTGTCTGCACAATTAACGATAGCAGGTATTGGCAACACGTACCGGCGAGGAACAGTAACAGGTACGAGGCGTTCCTGATAAATACTGGTTCCGGCCATCTCCAAATGAGCGTGATGCGTACTCATCAGCGAGGAGAGGAATTGATGAGAGCGTGGAGCTGTCCCTCTCGAATTAACGACCAAAGTCGCACGTGTGGCACGATTAGGATGAAGGGAGGGGGGAGGATAGTGAGGGGGTAAGTGAAGGATGCAGGGGCGCTTGTGTCGCTGTCGCTTGCGGGCCGCGGGGCACGAGATGTCAATTACGGCCAGCCGTCTTCCGACCACCGCGCCACTAATTGATCAGATACGCCGTGGCGCCAAGCTAGTGCTCCCACGCGCCTGCGTCGTCTTCAGACCTCGAGCCGCGTGACGACACAGCCCGGCCACTGGCGATGGGCACGGATCGAATATTTCCACGAATAACAACACTTAGGCAGCGTTCCACTTGGTACTGACAGAAGCTGAAATTACTGACGCTCAATGTTAAAAAAAAAATTCCGGTAAACTTCCTAAACTGTGATAGAAGTTTTTAACCTATACAGTGTATGGAAATAATACTCCATGTCAGGCTTAAAATATAGAAATACTTAGCATTCATACTATACAAAGTTGGGAACTTCCCTATGCAATTGACTCTTTCCTGAGCAGCTGTAGAAACGTTACCATGCATGAATTGGAAAATAATTTACCATTTACGTTTTGTTACTGAACGTATACACTAACATGATAAATTTACAAATAATTTCTCAGTGTTTTGACGTGCAGGAGGTCAAGCAGTGTCAGTAAAAGCAGACGACGCAACATGGCGGCGATGGATTACGTTGCTCTTACATGCAGAAGACGCAGGTGGAAAGTGTATTTTCAAATTCTTCGATCTCATTATAAATTGATGAGTCGGAATCAGACGAAGATGAACAGAAAAAAATATCCATCCCTGTTGACAATATGTCTAGGTCTACCATTGATTCGCCACGCATAGCACACGCCATTATTCCTGCTGTTAACTTTGATGACGTGTGTTCAACCTGGTTCCAGTACTGAGCACTACTCAGTGCAGATTTTTACTGATGGCGTTCCTTTTGGTATGCTACTGGTCAGCGCTGTGGAACGCGGCCTTTGTATTCGAATACCTGCAAGAATCGAAAACTTTCACTCGCAACTTGAATTCGAGAACTGTTACATTCCGTCGGGGTGTTCGTCTATTCGGATACAGGTAGGGTGACTTTTTTTTTTTTTTTTTTTCTCGCGAAAAGACTTACGCGGAGGCTAAACTTCAATATCCTGCGTGCACACTTGCAGACTTCCTCTGCCGAATGGACGCTTGTCTTTGTGCGGAGAAAGGTTGTTACGTGTGTGAGCCAATCAGAATTACGTTAGTCCGATGCTGACCGTCCGTGATTCGCGGGCAGACGGATAAGGCGTGTAACACGTCAAATAATCCAATTAAGAAAGTTGTTCTGAACTAAAGTGTTTTGGAACACAAACTGTCCTGAAATCATTTCGCGAAAAACCGGCTAGAGGTCTTCAGAGCCGATGAGGGTGATTGAGGTGAGTATGGAGCAGCGCTGGAATGAAAGGGTGGCGGAAACGGGATATCCCCGAGAAAACCCGCCGGCGCGATTCCTACATGCGAAAATTCGGAGTGACCCGGCTGGGGATTGGACCCGGATCGCCTTGGTAGGAGGCGAGCAGTCTAACCGCTCAGCCATCGCTGCCCCTATACGCAGGTAGGGGCAGTGACTTTTTTCTAAGGTTGATTTGAAAAGTGCTCACTTGACCGTGAACAGCCTTTATCGTCATGGGTTTCCTCCGGCGGCCTCGCTGGTTTACCATGACCATTCCAATGGAGTTAGTCCTGGTGGAGAGAGCTAGGCCACGACCGCTGGCTTGGCACTCCAAAACCTGGTCACTTGGCCGATTGATGCGTGTTCCTCCAACACTCAATTTTTGCTTGTAAGAGCGTATAGGCCTGGGGCCCGCCACGCACCTAGAACCTACTCCCCCTCCTAACTCCAGTAGTTAAGCCTTCTAACATAAGGCGCGCCACTTCAGGGACGCCAGAAAAAATACGCGCAGCCAATTATAGAATGTGTACGCGCACGTGAAAGGAATCACCACCACGCAATTTCACTTTTGTGTATTTGCATACTCTGTGCTCGCGTACATGTTGTTCACGGTTAATTAAACACTTTTAAAATCAACTTTCGAACAATGTTACTGCCGCTGCCTGCGTATGTTTTAACGGGGGCACTGACTGGCGAGCGCTTAGTAATGTTGGTATAGGCTGTTCACGGCAAAGTGAGAACTTTTTAAGGCCGTTCTAACAGACATTAGCCACTAATTAATATTTTTTATTGAGTTAAAGACATTAACTTTTAGGGGTGGTTAAATGTATACAGAATGTTTATCAGAAACATGGCATGTGTATATTTAAAAGTGGCAGGAAGATAGAAATAAATTGAAAGGAAAAAATTAGCAGGGCCTTAAAAAGTGCTCACTTTACCGTGAATAGCCTATAACGACGGAAGGAGAGTATTAACGTATCCTAAAGTTAAGGCGATCATTTGTGAATGCTGAAATAGTTCATTTTGCTTTCTAGTTTTCTTTTAATGCAAGGAAGTGTAAGAATGAGCATATTTGTAAACTGTTTGCTTGCCTAATGTCACATTTTTCACTTGACCGACGCATGCAATAAGTGATCCGGACTATGGCAATGTTAACTTTACATGTGGTGGAAGAATACACAATGTGCATAGGTACAAAGGTTTTGATGTTTTAGTTAATAGTGTATTTCTATTAAGTATAGTGGAAGTAACAAAACAATTACATTTTTATTATATCAAAATAATATTTTAAATAAAGCATTTATTAAATTGATTTGATATGAAGTTTATCGAACTTTTAGATTTATTTTTATTTTACCCTCAAAGGAAATCTCGTTTCAACTTTCGAGCTTGAGGTAGGAAAAGACCAAATTGGAGAAGAGAAAGCGGGGTTTCCAAAGGTGTTCAGTTTATCGTGAACTGCCTGTACTGACGTCTGGTTGGCGCGTCTTTTTCTTCCCACGCATCGTCTGTTTACACTACATGTGGCTCCTTGGTGGTCAACGTCGCTGAAAGCCTCGCTCGGGGCACAGAGTGTATAAAATACAGAGGCGAAATGCACAGAGAAAAATGTTTTGTTGAATCTATCAAGGTTTGTTTGGCGCAACTAAATTCATTGTTTGTGTAGGAACAATGAAATATTCTGTTGTTGGAACCAATTTACTTTGTTTTTCTAATTTGGTTGCACCAAAAAAAGATTTGGGTGGTGTAACTAAAGATTTGTTTGGCTCTATGCATATCAACATGTTCGGTTAATATAACAAAAAATTGAAAGCACGACCAAGGCTCACACCTATATCGTTTGCGACCGAGCGATGAGTCCTAGCAATCTCAGCTAAAATGTGTAATGATGAAATATGTATTTTTAAAAATATTTGCGTTTCGAATACTGGACTACGTGCGCAAATAAATATTTCAAGTTTTATAGCTCTACTTTTTGCTTTCCCGCGAACGTGTTTTATTGGTATGTTTATAACATTGTTAATTATTAATAAATACACTAACAAACACTCTTACTGTAGGTTGTTCAAGGTAAAGTGAGCTCTTTCGAGACCTTGGTAACTTTTTAATTTCAGTAATTTTTTTTATAATTTAACTGACTTTGCAAATAAACATTGTTATGTAAGTAATAAACACAGCGTATATATTTCACCGCACTCGGAAGTTAATGTCTAAGGTTAAAATAAAATATATTTATCGACCACTATTCCAAATGAAAAGGCTTTCAAAAGTGCTCACTTCACCGTGAATGGCCTATACCATAATTGTCACACAAATACAAACAAATCTCGACCTGTACTTTCGAACCAAGGCTATCAAATGATTGGCCAAACCAATACATACAGTTGATTCAACTAAATACTTTGCTGACCGTTTAAATTCTTTCAGCACAACACATCGGTTTTGTTAATTCACGCGTGTATTTTGATGGATGAACAAGATTAATTTTTTTGCTTTTCAAGTTTATTTACTCAAAATAAAATTTTGGCCGGGCAACTAAATATATTTTTGGCAGTATAGAAACAAATATTTTGCTGTCTGGAACAAACCGTTCTCTCAGTGTGAGTGTAGCGCGAAGGTTCCTATGATGTCGCAATAGACATTCTCTAACTGTTTATGCATTGCTCTGGGAACGGATCTTGTGACTGGTTTCTGCTCGCTGCGAGAGGTTCCCTATTGGCTGGGCGAGTTGGTTACCACGCGCTGATTGGCGAACGGAGTCGCGACGTGTCGCTGGCGTCTGCAGCTTGCGTTCGCAGGTATAAACTGCTGTATCGCCTCTGTATTTTCAAATACCCTGTGATCGGCGTTCAATGCGGTCACTTGCCCGGGACTTGTATACACATTGTGTATTCCTCCACCTTATGTAAAACTAACATTGCCATGAGTCTCATCACTTTATTCATGCATCGGTCAGGTGAAACTGTTAAATTATTATAAAAGTAAATATTTTACAGATATGGTCATTTTTACATTCGATGCATAAAAAAACAGAAAACAAAAGAAATAATTTTAAGTTATGGTAACCTACCACTTTTTATTCGACATTAAGATATGGAATCCATCCATCGTTACCAACTTTACTGGGCGAATGTCACTCAATGCGGCCATTAAAATATATGCATGCAGAGGCAGTGAATTTTTATAAGGTTTATTTCTACAGTGCTCAATTTATTATGAACAGCCTTTAAGCACTTTTTAAGTTACCTGGATACACTCTACCATATAGTGCATTCACGGTTACTTCAAACATCTCTGAAGCCCTGCTCAAGTTCTACTTCCAGGATATTCCTCCGCCTCAGCAAACAAAGCTTAACCAAGTCTAGTGAATTAAACCGAAGCGACAACGCACCGCATTCTTGCGCACTCAATTTAACAATATTTTGCATAAAATTATTTTTTACTAGGCACTACCAGCAGAACTGTTATCTCACAGTTTTATCCATATGAATTATGAATGGACTATTAAATACAATAATAGTAAAAATTTAGTTTAACCGAAAATAACAAATTTTTTTCATTAGTAGAAGTATAAAACGAATGTAATATGACATGTTTATAAAAGAAACAAACACGTCATTCATGGGGTGATTTTTCAAACGTTTGATTTTAAAAACGTGGGAAGATACTGCAAATATACTTTACACAGGTACATCAAGACTCTCTGTTAAGTTGGCAGCGAAACCAGTTTACATTCATGACAAATCAAGTTATTTCCTTTTCTGTCGTACACACATTAGAGTGAGAATTGGCATACCAGTTAAAGGCTGTTCACGATAATGTGAGCACATTGGAAATGAACCTTGGAAAAAAAAAGTCACTGCGCCTAACTGCATGTATTTTTTTATCGGGCGCCCTGAGTGACATGCGTCCAGTAAAGTTGGTAACGATGGAGGGGAAAGTAATTCCATATCTTAACGTCGAATAAGAAAATGTTAGGTAACCATTAGTGATAACTATAATTATTTCTATCGCTTTCTGTTTTTTATGCATCGAAGTGTAGAAATTAGCAAATTTTTAAAATACTTAAATCGTTTTACAGTTTCACTTGACCGACGCATGAAGAAAGCGACGAGGCCCATGGTAATGATAATTTTACATAAGGCGGAAGAACTCACAACGAGCATACAAATAGATCTTAAGCATGGCTTTCAAAAGTACTAATTTTATCGTGAACAGCCTATACGCCCTTTTAATTAGCTGTGGACATCTTTACATGTCGTCGACGGTGCTGCCTGTATTTGTGTTGTGCCGATGTGTCGGACTATGTTGGACAACAAAGTTGGCTCATCAAGTTTATATTTGGTTTCGTCGACTGGCTCTACTGCGGCTGAGACTGTCGTCTGTTCCGTGGTGGCGCTAGTGTCGCCTTACTACATGCCGTTGCGGGGGAAGGGGGAGGGAAAGGCTGTTGAGCTGGTTTTGTCGGCGATGGAAAGAAGGGCTTTCGTATTCATCTTTCGACTTGTTCACTTCATAGCGGAGCTCTGCTGGGCAGCTACTGATCGGGGACAGAGGTGTGCGCCATGTTGGTCTTTTTGAAATGTTAAAACACTTTGGACAATTAGAGTTTGTTGATTCATATTGGACTGGGCAGTTAACTTTTTTTGACAGCCCAGTATATGCTTGGCCTAGTGTCCTTCTTTTGCAAATAGTATTTGTTTTTTTTTTTTTTTTTCGCGCATTTTGTTGTTTGCCTTTGATATGAATCGGGTGTATGATTGCGTCGCAGCAATAGTCCGTGTAGTTTGCAATAGGCTTGAACTCCAGTAAACTTAATTTACCCTACCTTGCGTGTGTTTAGTGGGCTAGGTTGTTGGACGCAATGCATACACCAGTGAATTCATTGAAGCTAAAGTATAGTTTCTTAAAGCGGTTCCCGTTACGTATTTGGCCACCTTTGCTCCCGATTGTTGGCGTCTACATTTTATGCCATCTCATTTCGTTCATTTTAGTTTGTACGAGTCTGTGTATATACCAGTTCCAAAATATTGTGAGATTTACCTAAGCTGGCGTAGATACTTTTTTTGTAAAGTAGAGAAACTCTTTTAAAATATATAATACCAGTCAATGCCAATAATAACTTAGGTTTTATTTTATGTAAGAGGTTTTTTCTATTTTTATACCTTGTGATTTTTGTAGTGCCGCCGCCGAACTCTCATACACAAACGGACGGCCTGTGTGTCGTGAGACCGGGAGACTAGACTCCTATAACTCACGGGGTGTTTGTAAAGACAAATGTTGATACATACATGGGTGCAAACAAATTTCAGTTAACTTCTTGAGAGCTTAGATGGTGGATAGGCGTTGACGTCTCATTTACAGCAATGTCCATTAGAGATGAAACCAGAAACATGTGACACAATACAATGACAATTAAAATACACGAAATCAGACAAACTCGTAAAATTCAGCAAGCTTGTAATCAACTGTATCTCAGCGGTAGGATTCAAACATCAACTTCGGATGTAATCAGTGTAATATTTTGAATGATATTGTTTCTAAACATGAATTATTTACTCGGTCATAATTTTGAAAATAAGTACCTTAGGCGCTAAAACACCTAAGTTTACATGGACTACCATAACGCTACTCGTGTAAAATTTTCATGGGAATCGGTTAATTGGTCTCCGAGATATGGCATAAAAATGTTATTTTTTTAAATGGAAATATCTTACGAAATTGCTTAAAAAGCGTCTCTGTACACTATACTTGTAATAGATAATGTCGGCATAAAAAAATTTGATTGAAATTATTAAATAGACACGCCAAAAGTATGAAAGTATTTATATGGTGGCTATTTATAAAATCAATATCTACACTATTTAAATGTAACTTTACTTGACCTTCTGTAGGTGTGCTAAATTTTGTGGAAACAAGTATAATTATTTCGCAAATATAACAAAATGTTCAGGTTACTCCCCTGACACTTCTTTGCAAAAAACCTGGCAAAGGAGGTTCTCTGTATACGTATCAAGTGATTGGCCCTCGAGATATGATATAAAACCTCCTTTGAGTGACAATCTTCATAAATGGAGGACAAAAAGTTCATATATTAGCACATGCAATTATTGTCATAGAATTATTCTACAAAGTTAAATTTAAATATGTTACATAGTTTCGTAGATATAGCACACTAAGCTAAAATGTTTGTATGTGCGGCATTCAGAAAATAAGACTAACATACTTAAAACATACAAATTAATACAGTCTACCACAGTACAACTTCTTCGCCAATAGAAAGAAATAGGTTGATTGTTTCCCGAGATACGGTATAAAACTATTTTAGTTCATGTGGGGGTATTTTACAAAATGGCGGAGAAATCATACTGTCAGCATACAAAGTTAAGTTGAAACATATTTTGCAGTTTCGTAGATAAAGTAGGAGCTAAAAATGTTTATATGGCCATCGTTCTGAAAATTTGTGTGTCTGGCCGTCTCATAATTTATCAGTTCACATAGCTTGCCATAGTATTAATTGCTTGTCAGATTTGGTAGAAATCGGTTGTTTTTTCGCAGATCATATAATTTTAATTTGTCAAGTGATACTATTTTACAAAATGGCAGAAAAAGAGATGTTGTGTGTACACATCTGATTGTTGTAATATATATAGCCATCATACAAAGTTACATTGGAATTGATTTAATTACATGGTTTCGACTATATACCATTGAAAAGTAAAATAGCCATTTCGAAAATAAGTGTCTGACATACCTAAAACATACCAGTTAACATTACCTACCGCAGTACTACTTGTGTGTCATATTTGGTAGGAATGGGCGAATTGTTTCCCGAGAAAAAGACAGAAAAGCTTTATTTATTCGTGTGGCACTATCTTACAAAAGGAGGGTAAAAGAGGCTCTGTAAAGACACATTTGATGTATGTTATATATACTACCAGCATACAAAGTTAAGTTGGAATTGATTAAATGTTTTCGAAGATATATCATATTGTGCTAAAATGGGTAAATGCCCGCCATTTTGAAAATATGTGTCTCAGATACTTGAAACAAATTTGTACATATCAACTACGGCAGTACTACTTGACTGCCAAATTTTGTTGGCATCTGTCAATTGTTTCCCGAGAAATTACACAAAGACTTGATTAATACATGTATCCCTATCTTACAAAATGGCGGAGAAAAGTGGTTGTTATTTGGCTCATATGATGCTTGTAATAGATACCATGAGCGTACAAAATTTTCTTGAAATTGGTCAAATGGTATGGTAGTAATACCAAATAAATCTAAAATATTTGTATGGCCTCCATTTTGAAAACAAGATAATGAAGTTCAGTTACTTATATTTACCTAGCCAATCATAGTAATACTTACGTGCCAAATTTGGTGGAAACAGGTTCAGTAATTTTCGAGATATAACTAAACAGCTTTATTTTTTCAAGCGGCCCTATTCTTCAAAATTGTGTACCAACATCATTCACATCTGAATTAGTGCTCCCAACTTGCGTTGCTTGCATACGAAATTTGGTTTAAATCAGTTGAATGATTTCCAAGATGTCATATCACTCTAAATTTTAAAATGACCACCAATTTTAAAGTGCCCGGGGTGGTCGAAAACTATTAAAAGTCAGGTGTCGTTACTTAGTACTATAGTGTACAGTGTTTAGTGAAATTCGGTGCACGCGTTTAAAGATTGAAAAAAAAAAAATGGGGGGAACACACGTGCAGACACATACACATACATATACACAAACATACAGAGAGGAAAGTGATCTCATAAGCCTTTCTTTCCTTCGTAACAGTAGGTTAAAAAGGAATACTGATGTTGCCAATAATGTCATGGAACAAGGTGCTCATTATCCGTCATAACACCCACAATAGTAAACATTTAAGTATAGATTATGACATAGCAAAACATAATCGCAATGCTATATCGGGCATAGTTGGCTGTACCGTGTTTGGATTAATTATATGTTAGGTTCAGCTGGCACGAACTACATACCCTGATCGTACTCCCGCGAATATGATTAATGTGGTTACGTCAATCTGTGAAGAGGGAAATACATTAAATTAAGAATAAACTTGACCTTTTCTAGCTAGTTTCAATTCGGACTGGCTCCATGAATGTTTCCGGAAAAAAAAACCCAATAATTATATAAATACGTGCGTGTAGTGTGTTGGTTAGTGACACAACCTAGTGAGATATTTTTTAAAGTTGCAATATACAACTGGGTAGTACCAGGCACGCACGTGAGGCATAAAGACTTGCAACCTTCAATGAGCATGATACTTATGATTAGAGACCTGAAAAATTCGCGAGTTCAATGACCTGCAGATAAGAGTCTACAGTCTTATGTATAAATATGACGATATTAAGTGCACATTGACTGTCTGCTATCACAGTGAAAGGCGGCGATTGGGCCAGCGTTCTAAAGAGGTGTCAAACACCGTGTGGGCCAATGGCTAGAGACTTGAAAAATTCGCGAGTTCAGTGACCTGCAGGCTAGACTATACAGTCTTATGTACAAATATACCGAGATCAACTGCACATTGGTTATATTCTGGCGCAGTGGAAGGCGACAATTGGACACCGTTCTCCAGGAGGTGTCAAACACCGTGTGGACCAACGGCTAAAGTTGTATAAACGCACGTGTTTTGAATTCTAGCTTGTTTCAAAAGGAATGCGCGAATTCTTCAGGTCTCTATTTATGATCTCTTATATGAACCCACTCGCTGCTATAACCAGTGGTTGCAGATGTCGTTACTGATTTTTGAGCTTCGATAGAACATTTTACTGCTGCACGGTTTCACATACGGCATTATGAGAATATGTTATCTGAAAACGAAACATAATCTTAATAGCAGCGTTTAGCGTCTGGAGTCTCGGAGGTAACTTCTACAACGATGTTAATGCCATGAAGCTGTAAATAAACGCCACTGCTTCAGTGTTGCTTACAAAGTGATGTTTTGTATAAAATTACGGTCGTAAAGGCCCTTCCAGAGGGTGAAAAGTGTCGGTGATTCAGTCGGAGGCGTGTGGTGTAAGGTGAGGCCGAAGGCGTGAAGGTGTAAAAGTCATCCTCTCGGAAAGAAGGCCGCTGGAGCTGGGGTTTGACGCCCCTTGTCCAGCCATCGTCGACAGCTTTGTGTAGCCACGAGGCCACCCACTGTGCAGATCTGACGCTCGACGTCCTCTTCCTGGCGTGGGAGGCTGGGGCCAACAACTCCGTCGTGCGATATGGCGATGTATCGAACACGAAACAATGTTTCTGAAATATACCAGCTGTGGTATTGTCCAACAGTTTAAAGCAATATATCTCATACTGCGATGTTAGCGACATGCGGTATTTGCGATAAATCGCTCCCAGAGTGTATCGAAAATCGATATCGATATATCACATCGATACCGATATGGTCATCATAGGGTGCCCAGATTGTTCGATATGGTCATCATAGGGTGACCAGATTGTTTAATATCTTCGTGAAGCAGGACACTTGTCATAATAAATGTGAATATAATAAAAAGAATGTGGTTAATTTCCCAGCACGCCAGTACTGAAAATACAAGCTAGTGTGACATAAAAATCGAAAATAGTTCACCCACTAAATTACCGGATGTAAATCAAAATTAATATTACAATCGGATTGTAAGATAACAAGCACTAGTAGAACAGTTTAACATTCACATTTATTAGAAATATATGTATTTCCAATTTTAATTATTGGCACAAAGCGAAGTGTTATTTCCTAAAATGAATTCATAAAACTCACTACATGAGTAAGTAAATATAAATTTTCAGTGGTTACTAATGTGCAAAAAGTATGGATTTCCGCAGGACACTTTTCTAAAGGACATTTAATGACTCCGTTTGGCCTCCCCTATCCCACAGGATAATTTGAAGTGAAGTGAAGAGATTTGGGCGGCTCTTAGCAGCAAGGTATTGAGAGTCGATGAGGGTGACTGAAGTGAATATGAAGCAGCGCCGGAATGATGGGGCTGGGAGCGGGGGAAACTGGAGATCCCCGAGAATACCCGCCGACCAGCCGCATCGTCCGGCACGATTCCCACGTGCTAAAAACAGGGAGTGACCCCGCCTAGAATCGAGCCCGGTTCGCCCAGGTGGGAGGCCCCACCGCAAATAGACTATAGCAATTGTATCCGGCCTTTAGAGGAGTTTGTGTATCCATGAGGGGCTGATGCCTGGTTTGAAACCAGTGAGAATTTGGCATGGGGACAAACATGTTGATGAAATTCGGATTTTTGAAGCCAATTTAAAAACCCAAGTGTGAGAAATGATACTCTCAATCTCTGTCCCCATGCAAATATAAAAAATTTTTGTTCAGTAAATTTTTATTTAAATATTAGGTTGTGTGATTTTTACTGGACACAAGCTAGCTATACATTAATGTTGCAAAAGTCTTCACTAGCAAAGAAGCACCCATTTTTCTGCTGAAAAAAGTCCCTGGTGATATATATATATATAACAGGAACTACTCGGCCGGATCACTCAGGATTTTCGCATGTGGTAATCGTGCCGGACGATGCTGTTGGTCGGTGGGTTTTCTCGGGGATCTCCCGTTTCCCCCGCCCTTTCATTCCGTCGCTGCTCCATACTCACCTCAATCACCCGCATCGGCTCTCAAGACCTCGATATTAAGAGCCGTCCAAATATCTTCCCCTCCCTCTTCACTTTAACAGGAACGCAAAAAAAAAAAAACATTTCACTAACGTGTATTTCCGTATGATAAATGCTCAGTGCTTTGAAAGCATGCGACATGAGTGTTACGCCCCTGTCACACTGTCAAATAATAGCCTTCAACTATATTTGACAATAGAATCTGAAGACAAAATACGGCCATCAAATTTTTCCTTCCAACAAATTTTATCAAATAATCTTGAATGTGTTTGAAAATGTGTCATACTGTCAAAATTTTTTGTGGCGAAAATCTAATTTTGAATATTGTAAAAAAAAAATATTTTTTCATAGTGAGATAATGCTTTTGTTTTTCCGTGCGATCCTTTACAGGAAGATATGTAAGTAATATTGTATTTCATTTTCGTTTCTTTACAAAATTAAAATTTTTACTTATCAGAGATGTTTCCTGCACAATGAAATTCAATGCCTTGTGAATTCGTAATATTATGTGCAATATTCACTTAAAATAGCATTCAGCCCAGACAACTTCTACATAAATTAATTCTTCATTAGCTACTTCGTTTCCAGCAAATAATTCGTTATTTTAAGTTTCTTGATGTCTATTTTTGTCGTGAGCGATTTTGATTGGCTGAGACCATCAAACATCAAATACATTTAAGAACCGTTCCAATCTTCAAATGTTTGATGGGAACTGAAGCTATCCAACTATTTCAGACAAATATGGCGGTATTTATGACGTTTCGATGACGTCATAACTGCCCAATTTTATTTGACCAAAGTTTTTGGTAGCGATAGGAAAAATTTGCGAGTTCAATGACCTGTAGGCTAGACTCCACAGTCATGTGTATACTCGAACCTCACAGGTTTGTTCATTGGCTGCAGCCCCATGGATTAGCCAGTGTTACTCCACACCTGGCAGTATGGCACTCGCTATTTGTTTCCTTGCAAGTCTGCTATTGTATCAGAGTCGTCCAAGGCGTGTCTAATAAACTACGATCCAATTGCAAAGTCAACTTCACTATACACGTGTTTGATGTCTATCTTGTCCTGAAATTAACTCGCGAAATGTTCTTATCCCTACTTA
This sequence comes from Dryococelus australis, assembly GCA_029891345.1. Lineage (NCBI taxonomy): Eukaryota > Metazoa > Arthropoda > Insecta > Phasmatodea > Phasmatidae > Dryococelus > Dryococelus australis. Next base: position 135,038,147 of record CM056997.1, read on the forward strand.
TTGGAAGCAATTTGACGGGAAAGTTTGACCGTGTGACAGGGGTTATAGGCGTGCGGGCAGTAGGGTGACTTACCAAACATCTCCGGTATTGATTCGCTGGCTAGCACGCTGCCATTCTTGTTGACCCGCACCGTACTGCAGCTGCACTGGTTGTAGAGTCGCACGGACCGGACCATGGAGGGCACAGCTCCGCAGATGACAACCTGCAAGTACCAACCCTGCTGCCACGACCATACACACAACATGAGGCACACCCCGCTCTTCGCGATACAGTGGCCATTTTTTAAATCAACCTTAGAACTAATTCACTGCTCCTAAAGACTGCTCAAGATAAAGTAGGCCTAAGCACTTTTTCGAAATCGACCTTTGAAAAATATCACTGCCTCTACCTGCATACATTTTTGAGCATACTGAGTGGCATGAGGTCAGTGAGGTTGGCAACCATGGAAAGGAAGTAGTTTTCCGTGTCAGAACGTTGAATTAAAGGTGTCAGTTAAACATTCGTGATGATTGCTTTTGTTTTCTGTGTTTAATGCACATAAATGTAATTATGAATAAATCCGTAAAATATTTATAAATATTTCACAGTTTCAGCGACCGACACATAAATAAAGTTATCCGAACCATGACAGTGTTTGTATATAAGGTGAAATAATACACAACGTGCATAAAAGTAGACCTTAAGCAGGGTTTTCAAAAATGCTCAGTTTACCGTGAACAGCCTTTAGTCTTAAAGAGTGACGTAGCAGAAACTTCTAAAGGCAGGTGTTACGCTTTCCGAAGATAAGGGAGGGGTGTATCATCAGCGTTACTGATGGTGACGTATGTGATAATTAGTACAAATACTAGTAGAAAAAGTAATTAACAGTATAGTAAAAAAAGCATTATTGATAGGAGCAGTGATATTTCGCGAAAAGATTTCAAGACAAGATACAGTTTAAAACGCTGTACGGTCACCCATCTTCTTTGATTGGCCGAAACATTTTTTGGACCGTTTTAATTGTTTGCGCACGAATCATTAAGGTTCAGTGTCGGAGTTAGGGAATCCTGAGTGCCTTGGTCAAATGCGGAAACGGCACAAGCAACCAATGCAGGTACGACAACAGCTGAAGTGTAGATATATACAGTATTGAAGTATACGGTATGCTCCGTTTTTAATGCGAAAAATCACTGCCCCTAATCATAGTTCACGAAAATCACTTTTTTTTATAATAAAGGTTTATTAGTTATTTTAATACTAATTAATGACAACTTTACTGGAAAGGAAGGTTACAACTCCCGAACCCCCCCCCCCCCCTTACTGTGCCTCTGGTCACAAAGATTAGGTAGACCGATCATAAGTCTTCTGCGCATGTACCCAACATTGACCTACACCAAACCAGCACAACTGTCAAAAGTCACGTGATCGACAAAGATAAACGTATTTGTTTACACATTATATTTCAAAAGATATGTCTTTGTATATAAATAAAATTATTTTACCAGTTCGAATTTAAACTAAAAGTAATAAATGTATTAAAATTTGGGTTTGGCTGTGTTGGGGACATGGCCGTTTGTTTTGCGTGAATACGTCTACGTTGATGCGCTCGGACGCCTTGATGTTTTTTTTTACGTTCCCGGCACCGCTTCACTTGATCATATGGGTTTTTATGGGTATCACTGGATTGCTTTTGAGATGCTCTTTCCAACCGTATACGATTTCTGTATTTCAACTTGACTTTTTGACGAGTATAGGTCGACACTGTGTTAAGATTTCTTAATTTTTTTATGCATTAAACGCATACCATTTCCCCATAAACACACCACACAAATATTTTATACCCGTAATCGATTTATCTTGACGAGATGTGTCGATTGAAACTTAAACAAGCGTCGTAGCTTCTGCTAGTCAAAAGTTATAGTACGCGGAAATTATGAGACGCGGCGAAATTAATTCAAAATTGCCCCCCCCCCCCCCCCCGAAAAACCAACGCACGATGCTTCGAAGTCCTCACTCAACGTAACATATTTTTTGATCCTTTGGCAATCGAGTGGTGTAATTGGATTTTGAATGTAGACGATAGATTCGGAGCTGCAGTGCTAAACCTTATCCCCCGATTGTGTTATCATCGGATTTTCTGGATTGCCTCACACTATGCTTGCAAATTTAAAGACGTATTCACGCCAGAATTGGTTAGAGGAAGTATACAAAAATCTTAAAGCACTTGCTTAGTAAACAGTGATCTAACCTCA